>VZRR01011968.1:768787-844701 GCA_013398015.1 Oreocharis arfaki
CCCCCCGCCGCCCCCCGCCCGCAGGTGCAGGGGGCTGGCACTCGGCAGCTGGAAAGAGCTGGTTGGAGTTTGCACTTTAAGCTCCCGGCTGGGAGGGAGCCGGGGCTGGGAGCTGGTGCGGGCGCCCAGCGCCGCGGGAGGATGGCGCGGTGGCTGCGGCCCCTCGTGGGAGCTCTGCTCCTGCTCGAGGGGGCGGCCGCCCTCAGCTTCCTCCACCATCGCTACGAGGAGCTGGTGCAGGCCCTGTTCCGCGTGCAGAGCCAGTGCCCCTACATCACCCGCATCTACAGCATCGGCCGCAGCGTCGAGGGCCGGCACCTCTACGTGCTAGAGTTCAGCGACCACCCGGGCATCCACGAGCCCCGTGAGTACGGGGACATGGGGACAGCGGCTCGGACAGGACGGGCTTCCTTGCCACACTCCCTGCCACGCGGCAGTGTTGGGGCACTGGGTGGGGGTATCTCCCTTTCCAGGCAGGACTCGTGGCAATGCCCAGGTGCCAGGCAGCGCGGTCTCCGGCAGGGACTCCGCAGCCAGCCCAGGGACGCGCACGCCCAGCCTGCACACGTGCACCGTGCCATCCGTGCACTGTGCTTGCCTGAGCTGCAGCGTGGCCCAGGCGCGTACTTTGGACGGAGCTCTGAGTTTCCAGCTCAAGCTGATGCGAGGACGCAGGCGAGTCCATCCCAGCACCCCACCTGCACTACCACCCTCTCCCAAAACAGTTTTGTTCAGGCAAGGAGAGGCAGCACCCACCCTCTGCCCTGTGCTGCTGGGTAGTGACAGGAGATAAAGTGTTCGGCCCTTCCTCCTCAAGACGGCAAAGCCGGGAGGACAGCAAGCAGAGACCCCGGCAGAGAGGGCGCTGGGCTTCTACAGCCATCGCAGCCCCGTGGGCTGTGCAGCCCCAGTGACAGGCTGGTCTCAAGGATCTCCACCTGCTGCCACGTGGCCCTGTGGAACCTTGGCAGCAGTGGCTCCTTGAGCTGCTGCCTGTGCAGCCTGGAGATGCTGCCGAGCCAGACCTTGCTGGCAGCCAGGTGCCCCGCGGGGGCTGAGGAGAGCAGCTGCCTCTCCAGGCTGGGGGGCTGCACACAGTGCTCCCTCAGATCCCTGCCTTTTGTCCCTGAGCTGCAGACAAGGACGGAGCTCTCCCTACTTTCTGCAGGATCTTTTGCCTTTTCAAATCCTGGTTTAGCCTGATGTGGCTAAACGCAGGGGCTGACACGTGCCGGCAGCCGAGTCACATGGAAAACTGCCAGCAGACCTGCAGGGCTGAGCAGAACCTGTGCCTCCCTCAGTGGAGCAGCCCCCACAAACCCCACAGCACCACATGCCTGCCAGCACTGCACTGGGGACATACTGGTCCACCCCTGTGGCCCAGAGTATCATTTTCAGGGGTGTCAGGAGGTGGAATGGGAGGCTTCCCACTTTGATAACCTCTGTGACAGGCCTGTTCAGCACAGGGAAAACTGCATGGTGCTGAGGGCATCCGGGGCACCCCCCCAGTGCATCAAGGGCTGATTCAAAGCACGGAGTGAGCAAAGGGCGCTGGCAGCGCACCACTAGATTTTAGACTTGCAGAACCACATGAAAGCAGCTGGAAAGGCTGTAGGAGATGACTCAGATCTCCCCTGCCCCAGGCAGACAGCATGGACCTGTGGCCCTGCTTGTAGCATGGGCCACTGTCAGGCTGGCACTTTCAGCTTGTAGCACAAAGAATTTGGGAAACTATGGATTTCCTTGAAGGACATGAAAAGTAACTCTGAAAAGCAAGCTCAGAGTCAACGGGTTTACATGCAGTAATTAGAGCTTGTGTGTCCATGTACATAAAGTTTAGGGATTTGCATACTGAAAAAGGCTGACAAATCCTGCTGCAGACTTGAACAAAGCAGAGAATCCCTGCTGTAACCTAATTTTTTTAAAGGCTGCACAAATGCCCAGGATTTTTCTGTATTTTAAAGAACTGGATTATCTAACTAAATCACTTCTCATGTCCCTGAAATCTAACAAGATCAAAATATGTTGCCCACCTCTGGTGTCTTGCACTGAGACACAGCAGTCAAAAGACATGGAAAAGCAAAATCTTTAGCTAAAATTAGTGGGGTTTTTTTTTTTTTTTGGTTTTTGGGTTTTTGGGTTTTTTTTAATGCAGCAAAGGCACAGGGGCTTTTGCAAGCAGCAGCTCACCAATCTGGGATGTGATGTCTTTTACCCCAGGGATCCTGATGGGCATCATAGCTGGCAGCAGGGCTGCATGCTGCCACTGCAAGTCTGATCCCCTGATCCCTGCTGGTGGCCAGAAAGCTTGCAGTGCAATAGGAGTCTCAAGATCTGGCAAACCAGCTTTTGTAACAACACCCTTTTTTTCCCTACTCTTTCATGTGACAGTCAGGCTCCCTAACTGAATTAACTGAATTCCCCTGTTGTCTTTCTTTCTACCAATGCTGGCTCCAAGCTGCAATGTGACATTTCATTTTCCCACAAGTAACTGCTTTAAAAGGCCCTCTGGGAAAGCGCAACCTGTCCCTCACGTGTCCTGCCTCTCCTTCAGCAAAGCAGCAACTCCAGTTTCAGGCACTGTCTGCCTGTGGTCTCCAAGTCTGTATTTTGAGACCTTCTTTTAGAAGAGTCAGTGGCAAGAGACCTTTTTTGTCATACTGGAGCTGCCTGAGGGACAGTTTGATCCATATTCAGCTCAGCTGCTGAGGGTTTCTCCAGGCTCTTTTCCCATGAGGGTGAGGAGGGCTTTAACCTTGACCTTGGAGGCAGGTAAAGGGGAAGGAGAGATGCAGAGCCAGGAATGTGCCGTGCTGGTGAGAGGCACTGAGAGCAAATGTAGAAGAGCAGAGTTGGGAGAAAAGGTCCGTCCCTTCCACTGACACCCACCACAGAGCCGTGAGGCCTTGGCAGCCTGGGGCAATCCTGCCAGTGCTCCGTTTTCCTCTTATGCTGCCTTTCACCAACCCAAGTCCAAACCACCTGCAAATACTCGCTTGTGTGCTCCAAAGGCCCAAAGCAACCTGGAGGAGAGTCTATGCTGCTCCCAGGGTGCTGTGGCAAAATGGAGCAGAGCCCATATGAAAACTGTGCCATTCTCCCTCACTGAGGTTTGCATTTTTCCAGGGAAAGGGTCATTTTATACCATTTATTGGGTGTCCCTTGGGCTTCCCTGGGGCTCCGTGTGGTAGGAATTTACTCTTGCCCCCTGGCCCGGCCCTGGCTGATGGTGTCACCTCTCTTGCTCTCTGCAGTGGAGCCAGAGTTCAAGTATGTTGGGAACATGCATGGGAACGAGGTGCTGGGCCGTGAGCTGCTGCTGCAGCTCTCTGAGTTCCTGTGCGAGGAGTACCGCCGGGGCAACGAGCGGATCACGCGCCTCATCCATGACACGCGCATCCACATCATGCCCTCCATGAACCCCGACGGGTACGAAGTGGCTGCCAAGCAGGTACCAGGCAGTGATCGCCTCCTCCAGACGGGTAGGGGCAGAAAGCCCTTCAAATCCCTTTGGGATCCTCTTCACTGCAGCTAGGAGGAGGGGGGATCCTTCCTCTTCATGCCCTGCTGAATTTGTCCCCTTCAACTGGTGTCACTGCTTCTCACCTCCCTACCAAGGGCTCATGCTCTATGTCCTGCCATGGGTGACTTGGCAGCTGATGGAGGAGACTTCCTATACCTGTCTTTCTCTCCTTAGAAGTTGTCATAGGAGGGTCACTGCAAATCCCCTGCCCTAGACTGGCAAAGTGACACTTGAATGCCACTGTCATAAGCAGGCAGGGATATGAAAGATGGGGGTGGGGAAATAAGCCCCCTAGTTCTCCCCCCCAAAAAAAACTCATTCCTTTGTGCTGCTAGACTTCAGGGAGATATATGTGGCTCTTCCAGCTAAAGCAAATTGTTTATTTGTCTTGTGGCTTACTCTATCACCCTGGAAAATGAAGATAATGTTACTGATTTTCCCTGTCAGTACCAATACTCTTTATTGTCCTGCCAGCAATAACACATGTTATTGCTGAAGTGCTTTTACAGTGGCCAGTCTCTGCCTCTCTGACACCCAACCCGACTGCACCCACCCTGTACTCACCCCTGTGATGCACCTTTGCCCCACAGGGCCCAGACAGCAACGGGTACCTGACAGGGAGGAACAATGCCAATGGAGTGGACTTGAACCGCAACTTCCCTGACCTCAACACACTCATGTACTACAGCAGGGAAATCAGTGGGCCAAATCACCACATCCCACTGCCTGACAACTGGAAAAGCCAGGTACCAGTCTGGGCTGCCTTGAGGCCTGCAGCATGCAGGAGAGTGTGTCAGCATGCAAGCAGATACCCTGTCCTTTGGCTTGCACATTGCTTGTCTCCTCAGAGCCTTCTGCCTGCAGAGCAATGATGCAGTTCTGGTCCCATATCACAGCTTGCACCTCTGCCAGGAGAGGCTGACATCACAGCCAGCTTGGGGGAGCAGGTTGCAATGCACAGGGCAGAGGAGGTGGCAGGTGCTGGCTAACACCTGTGCCTCAGGTTTTGGGGTTGTGCTGGGGGAGCTGAAGCAGGGTATGCACAGGAGGAGCCTGCTTTGTGTATCAGGACAGTCAGTGGAGAACAAAGGAAGCTGCAAGAGCTGCAGCAGACACTTTGCAGGACAGGGTCTGACATGACCAATCACACCACATCCTGGCATGGGGTAGCAGCTGACACAGAGGTGACTGAGTTGTTCTCCCTGTCTCCTTCTCTCTTCTCCTTACAGGTGGAGCCAGAGACACTGGCTGTGATCCAGTGGATCAGCAGCTACAACTTCGTGCTCTCGGCCAATCTGCATGGGGGAGCAGTGGTGGCAAATTACCCCTATGACAAGTCCCAGGATCAGCGGTTCAGGAGCCACCGGCGCACAGTCAACACGCCTACCCCTGATGATAAGTTGTTTCAGAAGGTGAGCACGGCCTCGTTGGGTGAGGACATTCCCTGGCAGGGTGCGAGTGAGAACCGGACGGGAGCTCTGGTCACTGCGTCATGCAGGAGCTGAGCCAAGAAACATGTTGGAAATAATCATTAGTTGACTACAGCATTTCTGCCAGCCACTGGCTCAGGAGCCAGGTCAGGGCAATCCCACCCTGTGAGCCAGTCCCACCACAAGGACAGGCCAGTCTTAACCCTCAGGAGTCCCCTCTTTGTCCATGCTGTGCTTGGGTTCCCCATAACCCAAATACCACTGGTATCCTCAATAACAACCTGCTCTTCCAAAGCTGGAAGCTGCACCCAGCTTTGCCTCACCATCTTAGCATGCATAGGGTTTTTTTCCTAGAGAGGTGGCTGGGGGCCTGCTGAGACCAGGATAAGGGGGGTGGGTGCCCAGCAGGGGCTTGTGGATGGTGAAGAACAAGAACGACAACAAACAGCAAGAGCTCCAAGAGCATAAGCAGACATCAGGGAATGTATCAGTCCGTGCTGTTGATCCTGTTAGTGCTAGCTGTAGCTCGTGGTTTTTCTTCATTATCCCAGAAAACAATGTCTTCAGTCGCTGCTTCCATTAGGAAATACCCAGCACAAGAAAAAAGTAAGTCTGCATCAGAACAGTTAATGAGAAAAATAAGTCCAAGCTGGAGTTCTGCCTTTTTTGGAAGCAGAATCTGCAGGGGCTTGTCAGGACCTCCTGGGATCATGGCTGTGCTCAGACCCAGATGTAAAGAGGCTGCAGTCTGGGGCATAGGCTAATGGTACCCACATGGCCTCAGGACTCAGAAATGTTGAGAAGTAACTGTTTTCCTGCTGACAGAATGATATTACACCAGAATCTGAACCATAATACAAGGGTATGGAGTTTGTGTTAGAAAATGCAAATGCCAGTCTCTCTTAAACTGTGTCTTACGCAAAGGGTTTTGGATGCAGCAGCCCAGTTTTAGCCCTGCCTTCATGCCTAAAAATAAACAGTAAGCTTAATAAGGGCAACAAACAAATGGTTGCTAGAACCAGAAGTTGCCCAAACTCTTTCCTAATCCAAATTCCCCTGATATACCTGGTATTTGCCAGGACTGATACTGGTTAGTTTTCTTCACGTATCTTTTCCCCCTGTTAGTGCCATTTGCTGTGTGGGGCATAGGTCCAGTGCCCTCTTCTCCCTCTCTTCTCAGCACAAGCAGGGCAGAAGCCATTTGTGCCATCAACCAGTTTCCAGCCTGCCAGATTACTGCTCTTCCTCCTCCACCTTTACCTGCCTCCATCTTGTAGAGGTCCTGGGCACCTCATGTTGTATTTTGTGGAAGTAAAATGCAGGAACTATCTCCTGTCTGACTTCCCTCCCATGCTCCTCAGCAAAAGAGGGAGCGTGTTTTGTCCAGAGCCAGGCAGGCTCTCCAGCCATGCGGGGCTGGCACGGTGACTGCTGGCTGCTCTCCTTCTAGCTGGCCAAGACCTACTCGTACGCCCACAGCTGGATGCACCGGGGCTGGAACTGCGGGGACTACTTTGCTGATGGCATCACGAATGGGGCATCCTGGTACTCACTCAGCAAAGGTAAGGGCTGGGCAGGTGGGCACCCCCCACAGCAAAAGGAGGCGAAGGGATAGACAAGAAACCTGAGGACAAGGTGGGCTGGGGAAGGACTGTGGCAATAGGACTGTGCCCATTACTAGACGCCATTCTGGCATTTGTATCTCAGACCAGGAAATGGCTTGGGAGTACTTGAAATGGCTTGGGAAAGAGCCATAGAAACAGCCAAGGTCTGCAGAGACCTTCGTCCGGTGTGCTGCTAGACAAAGGAAGCATTAATCTGTTAGTGTATTTGAAAATCCTATGGTGTAATTCCATCAAAACCCAAAACTGTGACCAAAGGGAAGGCAGCTTCTGGTTCCTGAAAAATCTGATTTAAAAAGGCACAATGAGGAATCTGGAAAATCAACATGTAAGGCTAGAAAAAAATTGAAGAGGAACTGGAAAAGATATATAGACCCCTGTGATACCCAACCTCCCTGGGCTTCTGACAGCAGGTTCATGGATGATACAGCTGAAAGAGAGAGTTGGGCAGCCACAAGGGGAGGGCTGCATGGGTGGAGAAGGCTCTGGTCTCGCCATCATGCAGGAAGGAGGCTGCGCCTGTGGTGCAGAGAAGGAGAGTGAGGACAGTTCTGGTCAAAGAAAGATGGGCCAGAATGACTGGGACATAGGAATAGGAAGGGAGCCATGCCCTGGTCATTGGCTATTTTTCTCTTCCAGGCATGCAGGACTTCAATTACCTCTACACCAACTGCTTTGAAATCACCCTGGAGCTGAGCTGCAATAAGTTTCCCCCTGAGGAGGACCTGGAGCGGCAGTGGATGGCCAACCGGGAAGCCCTTGTTGCTTTCATTGAAGAGGTAAAGGGGCAGTCCTGAGACCTACATCCTTCTCCTGCAGGTCCCCATTGGCCCTGGTTTTAGGGGATCAGTAGGCACCTCCAGCAGGGTGGAAGGGAGTTGGTTATGGAGCTCATGGGGTGCTCTTGTTGGTGGCCTTTGGGGAATCTGTTGTGTCCCAGAGTGGCTCTGCTGGGGATAACCAGGATCACCAAGGGTACAGGGAAAGGTAGGGTTGTCCCCAGAGCTCTGCCCTGCTTGGCAATACCCTCTTGAGCAAAGGAGGGGCCTTGACCCATCAGTCTGTCTCCCTCCCCGCAGGTTCACCAGGGCATCAAAGGGATGGTGTCAGATGAGAATAACAACGGCATTGCAGGAGCAGTGATTTCTGTCCAGGGAATCAGCCATGACATCACCTCTGGTGGGTTGTCGATCCACTTACGTGTTGGGATATGTGGGTGAAGTTAGCAGGCGAGGCTGTAATATGCAAGGCCAGCATGGTTTGCTTCCCAAAGACATGAGCTGGGAGAAACATGCCTTATCCTTATCCTTATCCTTGACCAGGGAGGGCTTAGGAAAGCCTAGGAAAGACAGAGGTGAGAACTGGAATGCAAACCTTATTGTAAAATACTTCAGAAACTCAGCTCCTATTTTATCTGGGAGGGGCAATTGAGGGGAAAATCTACTCAAGCCTGTAAGTATCTACAAAGAGCTGAAACAGAAGATAGCAAAGAACAAGATGAAAAAAGAAAGAATAAGATGAAAGACTGAAAGTTCATGCCAGACAAGTTTAGACTGAGAATGAAGTGCCACTTTACTTTATCCAAGTTGTGGTTGTTTCTCCCTTGCTGGCCAATTTTAACCTCCTTTCCATGAACACCCTCCTCCAAGCAGACTGAACATTACAGACTGCCTGCAGAAAATAGCTGATAGTACAGCTCTTCAGAGGTCACACTATGAAATCATCAAAGTTCCTCCTGGCTTTAGGTCTGTGCCTCAGTAACACTAATATTTGGCACTTATTATGTCAAACTGCATAGGAAAGGGGACTTTGGAAGAAATCACAAAATTGCAGAAGAACTGGCTGCCAAGGGCCCTCTGAAGTCTCCTGTCCAGACTGGAGCAAGATTGTTACCAGCATTGGCTCTGATCAGCCACTGCTCCCTCCAGCCAGTTCTCGCTGACCCCAGGGGTGGACATTTCACAGTCTAACTGAGAAATGTCCTGTGCCAGGGCTGTACCACCCTCGTGGTAAAGCTGTGCTCCCACATCCACCCTGAAGCAATGTGCAATACCCATCCAGTTCCATAGATGGGGTTATACTCAGATTTCCAAAGTGATCCAAAATGTGGTGTTACATCACTATTGGCCATCTCCTGTCCCTAAGCACACCAGTGCACGGTCTGTCTAAGTGCTCCTGGGGCTTTCTTATGCAGGGAATCAGGGAACTGCTGAGCTAATGAGCAGCTAAAGCCTGCTAACCCAAACATGGCAAAATTGTGTATGGCAGCAATTAGATTGTGTTATGCATAAGGAGTCGGACTGGAGCTGTGATTATCATTAGGTCTGCTGTCATCTGACTGGCAAGTGCTCAGCTTTGCAGCCTCCCTGCACAGGCACAGCTCCTGTACAGTCCCCTTTCATGTGGCTTTTACTTGCAGACTGACTTCTCCTCCATGGCACTAATGAGACATCACTTGCAGTGTACCAGTGTGAATCCAGCTTTGCAGTAGCCAGTAGATTTGGGAAAAAGAATTCTGGGTTTTGACGCTACATATCCTAGAGGAAGTAACTCAGCAAGAACTAGTGGAATTTCTTTTTATTTTGCTCCCTGAGCATCCTGAGTGCTTTCTCTTCCTACCTTGTGTTCCAGGTGATACGGGGGATTATTTCCGGCTGCTGCTGCCTGGCACTTACACTGTCACAGCCTCTGCAGAGGGGTACCAGCCCCTGACAGTGACAACAACAGTGGGCCCAGCTGCACCTTCCTTGGTGAGTCAGGCTGCATAGTCACAAGGATTTCTCAAAATATGTTCACCCCAGGGAGAAAGAAATGTGGTGGGGGATGCCTAGTGAGCAGCAGAGAAAGGAGATGGGATGTTGAGCATTTCCAGTGGGTATAGGTTATCTGTTTTGGCAGACAAGGCTCCACACAGCTCACAGCGGGGAACAGAGTGAAGACAATGCCATGTGCCTTTGAATTCCTTACTGAGGCCTTGCAGCTGCACTGGGCTGCCATGCCAGCTCCTGTATCTTGCTGCCTCTTGGCCATGGGTAGAGCTCCTGGCTGGCTGGGGCTGCTGCTCTTTAGCTCTCCCTCCCATCCTCTTCACTCTCCAGGATCAGATGATGTGGAGACAGCATCTGTTCCCTGAGGTTCAGTTATTCCCCCTAGCTTTGTGGGTTTCAGCACTCTACTATCATCTGCATTCTGCCTGGGACCAAACATGTTATCAAACTCATAGCACGAGGCTGAAGTCTCCCTTTCTTTTTGCTGAGAGCACCAAAGACAGAAAGGAACTGAGTGCCAACAAAGAACACCCAAGCACCTTTGGGAAATTAAGTGCTCTTGACACTGGTGTGTCTCCTACAGTGCCTTTCTGAGGGCTGGCTGGGCAACTAGAAATTGGTTGTAAAAACAGTGGGTGGTAATCCCTGCCCCTGCTGTTGCCTTGTGAACATGGTAGAACCACAGATGCAGGCTCCTCAAAGGACCAGCAGAAGCCCCCCATCTGTGTCATCCTGGCACATCATTTGCTTCACTGTTTGTACACTGGTCAGGCTCTGCTGTAAATACACTGTGGTTGTTCTCCCACCCTCCATCGTTTCATCTCACTCTGCCTAGCCTCTGAAGTTCTTCCAGAACTGCCCTCTTCTCAGGATTAGAAACCTTCTAATTTTCATACTAAATTTATTTATGGTCAGTTTATGCCTATTTGTTCTTATGCCAATGTTGTGCTGTAAATAGCTCCTCTCCTCCCCTGGTATTTAGTCCCTGGTGTATTTATAGGGAGCTGTCAAGCCCAGTCCTTTGTTTTGCTAGGTTAAGCACCCAGCTCTTTGGGTTTCCTTTTTAAAACAGATTTTCTTTTTACTGTGTTACTGTAGAAGACTGATTTGTTCCCTGATGGTCTGATGTTTGCATAGCTCCTCTCACAGCAGCCCTCCTGTTCCCGTTTCTGCAACACCACCTCCCATACCCACTGTTCACCCCATCCCTGCTGCAAGAAGCCCATACAGCCCGATTCCAGTTTCACCTTTCTGTATGACCTCCCCATTCCCCATTTAGCTGACACTGTGTTTTGCACACTCTCTGTCCCCTTCTCCCTCTTGTACCTGTTTGTGTGGCTGTAGTGGATGGAGGTTTCTTTCCTCGAATTTTTTTGCCTGGATGCACTGGAAGCACTGGTCGCTGAAAGAGTGATTAAGCTAAGATGCAATTGAAAAAGAACTATCTGTCCTCAACCATCCTGTGTATTAAATATTCACAGAGATGCAAAGCAGTGCTATGTCTCTGCTCTGGTGAGAGAAGGAGAAGAAAGAACGTAGCTCAGTTCCTTGCCTTTCACAGGTCCTCTTCCAAACCATCCTAGGACATCACATTGACACAGCAGCAACTCTCTGAACTACAAGAAACATAGTTCATTGTTGGTACATTTTCCACAGGAGGAAAGTAGTTTACAGCTGCTTTAAGAACTGAGTTCCCTTAACAATGGCTGAGACCCCTTATTGTTTGACTTAGCCCCAGAGTCAGCTTCGAAGGCAAGCAGCAGAGGCAGGTCCCGCAGACCCCTGAGCCAGCAGAGCACACGCACAGTGTTAAATGCAGTTATCTTTGTACTGCGAGCAGGTGCATTTCCAGCTCAAACAAGAAGTGGTGAGGAAGCCTGTGGAGCGTAAAGCCTCAGGAACACGTATGAACAACAAAGCCCTTCAGAAGAAGGTCGTGCCAAGAGCCACCCGCCGGGGGACCCAAAGATGAGGACAGCTCATTTGGCTGAGAGCTGGGGAAGCCGTTTACATGAGGCCTGGCTGATGACTCCAGCCAGTGAACTTTCCAACAGTCCAGCATGAAACTAGCCCAAATTATTAGGTTATTAAACAAGGAAGTATTTAATCGCTGAGCAAATCGTGCAGTCATTCACAACAAAATGTGCCTGGGCTACGGTTCCCTGGGCAGTGTGTCTGTGTGTGCTGAGTTCTTCTCCTGCACTTGCTCCATCTCAGACAGCTCTGCTCCTTTTACTCCGAGACTGTTGCTACAGCCCACATGAAATGCCACTGGTGCATACCAGGGATAATGAATCCAAGCCTTGATGTATGGTGCATGTGAACATTAGTCCTCTGGGTGTAAGTGCCATGCTTCTCCCTCAGATAAGGACACTTGATGCCTACAGACCCCAAAGTTAGGGGACAGTCAGTTTTAAAGCAGGCAGTGATGTGAGCAGCTCTGAACACAGCTTGGACCACATGCAGCATAGCTATTGCTGACTGGCAGCTCTAGGAGGTGATGGTTCAAGGTCATTTCCTGATCTTGATGTGCAGATGGGACTTTCTAGTAGCTGGTTTGAATTATTTGTGGTCAGACAGGCTGAAATTATACATGCTGGCAAAAGACAAGTATCATCCCGTCTCCTTATGTCTTCAGGCCCAAACCAGATGGCTTGCTGAGAGGTCTGCTCTATCCAACCCAAACTATTATTCTGAGCACGGAAGCAACTAGGTGAGGTCTGACAACTGGTGATGAGTAGAAGTCCGAGCCAGGTTATTTTGATGTTCCTTTGAGACAAATACCCTGAAGCTTGGTCCCATCAATATTCAATAGGGAAGTGTGGATACTTGATGCCAGCAGTGTGCTGTGCAGGTACAGCATAAGCCATGTGAGTTGTAATTGGGTTAGGAGAGAAAGGATCCATAGTTCAGCGGGGTGGGGTACTACAGGATGAGGCTTAAAATGCTGCTTAGGCTGTGTGGGCAGGTTTGGAGTCGAAGCAACAGTAGAAACAAAGCTGAATATTTCCATGGTAAAAATATCTTAAGCAGGCAAAACCTTTCTAGCATTCTTCATTGAAAATAAATAACTCCAGAAGGGTAAACAGTACCACCTATGTGCCCCAGGGATTTCTTTTTTCCTTGGCTGGTTATCCCCATCACTACCATACAGCCATTGGTTACACTGTTTCTCTCCCTGTCTAAAGCCTGTCCAAAAAGAGTCTCCTAAACACCCCTTTGCTTCTCCTCTTTTGCAAATATATCTTCATTTCTTGTGAGCAACCTGTATCACCCTACTGCAGAAGCAATATTCTGCACTTCACCCCTCACCGTCACCTCCTCCTCTGTCTCTGCTACAAGATGCTGGTGGCATTTTCAGCATTAGCAGCACACACACTCTCTTGTAGCTCTGCCTGCTAACAGAAGCTCTTTCTCTGTCATGCCTTTTCTTGTAAAGGCAGAGGAAGCTGTCCCTTGCAGGTTAATTATACAGGCTGTTGCAAAAAAGTGCCCAGAATGGTAATGCACTTAACCGTGGCTGTGAATGATTTTGGTCTGCAGAGGCCGGTGTGGGCTGGAGACACTGGCCAGTTCAGCAGTCAGAGCCAAAGCTGAACTCCACTTCTTCTTTTTTTTTTTTTTGTCCTATAGCAGGAGGAAATGAAAAAAGGATGGCGAGGCTGAGATGCTCAAACTTCTATGTGGTTTAACACCTCTTCCACTGGGCAAGCCCAGCAGCATCACTGCAGATGCTGGATCCTCCTGTTTGAAGCCACATGTCAGTAGGGATTTCGTGGTGGACATGCAGGCAGGACGAGGGAGGACACCCTGCATGCCACGGCCTGGCCCCATGCAGCACTTAGAAGGGTCTGCTGCCACCAAGTGTCCTCCCCATGTGCAGGAAGACATTGCCACCCCCAACTACGGCACTCTGCTGGCTGAGCTGACCGCTGACCTCTGAGGATGTGTATGAAGCTGAGAGCAAGGAGCAGCCTTCAGCTGGCTAATTCAGCTGGGTGGTCCCTGCACAGGGTGATGCTGAGCCCGCACAGAGCTGCCCATGCCACCTGCATCCCAGCAGTGTCACAGGTCGTCTTGCTGAGCCTGCTGGCTGCAGGGTGCTCTCATGTTGCCCTCTTGTGGTCCTAGAAAATGTGGGACCGTCTCAATTGCACTTACTTTCCAAGGCAGAGTCAGAGGAGGGAGATTCCTTCCCTAGAACAGGACAACCAGCCCAGGAGGACACATCACACACCCTCGCAGGCTGCTGTGAGTTTGGCAGTGCAGCAAAAAAACTGGAGCCTCAGTTGCAAGCGTTTTTCTGTGCAAGAGGGTTCCTGCAAGATACAACCCTCTGGAGGTCTCTCTCTCTGGGCTGGGATTTTTCCAGCTCGTTCTCCTCCCAGCTCTGAATATTTTTGTGTTGAACAATTTGGTAAAGCTCCACTTGGCAGTGGCTGAGCTCTCCACGTGAAAACATGGTTACAAAATGTTTCTGAGGCAGGACTTTTAAGCATGCCCCTCAAAGGCTCGCCATGAACTTTGCCCCCAGTGTTGCAAGAAGCGTGGGCTAAAAATGTGGATGTAACACCGGCAGGATAGGGATTTCTTATGCTTTTGAGGTTTCAGTCAAGGCAAAACCGGTTGACAGGTTTGTGTCAGAAAACACAGCAAACAGTCAATCCTCCCCATCTTCTCTGGGCCACTCATGGTTCTGTAGACCTCTTCCCCACCGTATGTCCTTCTTTCAAGCTGAAGTGTCCCAGCCTACAGTTTTTTACTGTACAGTCGTTCCCATGCCTCTGAGCATCCTTACCACCTGCCTCCAAACCTTCTTCCATTCCCTATTACCCTTTCTGACAAGAGAGGATCAGAACTGAATGCAGCCCCTGGAAAAACATTTAAACAAACTGAAGCCAGGCCCAGTAAAATGAACCAAAATTCTTATAAGCAAAACTGTGAGGATCTTAGGAGAACTAGGAGGGCAGATAGAAGTCTGCATGCAATGCCTTCTCATTTCTGTATCTGGCATGGAGGAGGCAGAAGAGGGGAAAATACAAATAAGTGAACTCAAAGAAGAGTGAAGCAGCTTTGATGGGGATGTCAGCAGAGAAGAGTTGGTCATGGCAGTGACCTGAAAGGTTGCAGGAGGTATCGAGATGATGAAAAACTCTCAAAACCTTCTTTGGCAGGCAAGAACAACAGAAATTTTGGGTCACAGGGCATCTAGAGCCCTGTGGCAGGGGCTGGTGTCCATTCTTCAGCACCAGTAAATCGTCTACAAGCATCCATACCAGCAGGGAATAGAGCACCTAGTTCCCTGTGCAGCTTCAGGCCCCCTGCCCACGGCATCGTGCCATGGCAGCAGTGCGGGTCCGCACCTCAGGAGAACAGACGGAATCAGCACCCAGCCTGTGCCCGTACCAACACGACTCTGAGAGCGTGCATGCGACGCGTTCTGCACACCCGCTCCTGGCTGGTGGCAAGTCAAGCTGAGATCTGTGTGGTTGCTATGGAGAAGTGTAGCTAAATGCACAAACAAGTGCCAAACAGTGATAACTGCTCAGGGGGACGTAGAGACTCCAGGCTTTTCAACGTGTTGCTGAGGGATGAAATCCCTTGGGGCATGGAGGGATTTTTTAGCCTGCCAGGAAATCCAGCGCGGGACCTACTGCACGTGGTATGCCAGATCCTCTGTGATGCACAAACTGGCCCTCTCTGTCATGGATTTGTGCTGGGGAGCTATTTATTTTTCTCCATCTTGATGCTTTGGCATGATTTTACAATGTATCTAAGCCGCCAAGGAGGCTGCTAGCGGCAAAGCTGAGACTGCACCAGATGGACAGTGTAGACCCACTCGTCAGCTGCTGCCAAAGCTGAAGCCGACAAGGCAGCGAGATTCCCATAAGGCAGCAGCGGGGAAGGGGAGCCCCGGCAGTGTCTGCGAGGCGGCAGCGCTCTGTGGGGAAGCCGAAGAGGGTTTGCACAGGCAGCTGCCTGCCGTGCTCCGCGCCGGGCTCCCGGGGGCTCTGCCAGCAGCCTCGCCCGGTGCATGGCGCACGAGTGCCGTGTGCAGCCTGGAGGCTGCGGGGGTGGCTGCACCCCGTCTCCCCGCCCGGGCAGCCAGCTGGGCACTGTGTCCCGCGGCAGGGTGTCCCCGTGGGTCGTCGGGGAAAATGCCTCGCAACCTGGGGCCGAGCGCTGCTGAACAGGGCGATGTCCCCACGTCACCCGGGGGCCTCGGGCTGTCCAGGCTGAGGGCCAGCCTCGCGGAGCAGCTCCGCCTTCCCAGCGGCACCACGCCGGGCCGGGCCGGGCGGAGGCAGCCGGGCGGCGGGGCGGGCGCTGGGGGCCGGGCCGACNCACCGGCCCCTGCCCGGCGCGGGGGCTGCCGTGTGCCGGGCGCTGCCCTGGGCCGCGCTGGCCGGCCGCGGGGGCCCCAGGCTGGGGTGCGGCTGGCTCGGGGGTACTGCGAGCTTAGGTGGGTGCGCTCCCCTCGTGCCAGCCGCGCTAGGGTTGCGTGTGCCCTGCAGCCTTGCGTGCCCGACTAGTGAGCGTTGTGTCCCGTCTCACAGCACCCACGCTGCCCTGGGAGCACTTGGGGTACCTGGGCAGCGTGGAGCAGCTGTGCGGCACAGCGGGAGCCGCCCGTCTGCTCCCCCACATTGCACGCTGGGATTGTGGTCTCTTAAGTCACGTTTGTGCAGGCAGTGGTAAGCCGGGTGGTCACCACCAGGCAGGCAGGCAGGCAGCTGATGGTAGCTGGCGTTACCTGGACAGCTTGTTGCAGGGGAGCACCTGGCCCTTTAGAAGCAGTGTGAGCGTCCCACAATGGTTTGGCACCGGGCATCTGGAGTTGTTGTACCGGTGAGGGTGGCACAGGTGGTTGTACACAGAGAGCAGAAGCTCCAGGCTGCAGCGCTATGTCTTTCCCGGGTGCTCCTCCGAGGGCATTCATTCTGTTCAAGGCAGCCTGAGAAGAGAAACTTACAAGAATTCCCTGTTTGTTTTCACTCCAGGAATGCAAATCCCTCTTGAAACACCGTCAGCCTGACCCCGTTGCCTTGTACATTAACAGAGATGAACTGGAGGTGTCTCCTCCAGTGGCCCTGCCAGGGGATGAAGTCTTGGGTCACCCTCAGCACAGTCTGAGCGGCAGCTGCTGCTCCTCTGCTGTCCCCTTTGCTGACCCTAAGTGGTACCTCAGCTGATCCTGTTCTTGATGCAATTTGGCCTTTGGGTTCAAACATCTCTGCTGCTGTTCATGGTGTTTGAAACTGTCCCCCCACTTCTGGCCTTTCATCTCTCATTCTCCTTGCCGTAGTAGCTAGGAAGCCTCTGGTTGTGTCATAAGCATTAACATCTGCTCTGAGGTTTGTCATGATTCCATAACTTTCAGTTTCGTCTGAAAAAGCTCTCTTTCCCCTTGCCTCTGCCATCCTCTCCTTTGCCTCCGTTGAGATTTTATCTCTGTCTGAAAGAGTTCATAGATAGAGAATTTGCAGTTTTGCAGATGCTTTGCCAAATACAGCCTCTGTACCGTGCTACAAGACGTCATCATCATCCCCCTCATCTTGACTCACTCTGGCTGCGAGTCGTGCTGGGCAGTGTCTAAATGCGTCCTGCTTGAGTGTGAGGCCTCCATAGCACCGATAGTGCCCACGTCTCTGAGCTGGCCTCCACTTTCTGTTCATGAGATCCTCTGTTCTGTCAGGGCCAAAGGTTTCCGTTTTCTCTCCAGCTGCTCTGCTTAGAATTAGCAGTGACATAAAAAACTGGTATGAACATAAAACGGTTTTAAAGAACTGTTTCTAATGAGATGGGAGGAGCTGAGCAGTAGGGGCAGAGGAAAGGAGTGATTCTCAGAGCTTTACAGGGCACCACCTCTGCTAGCTGTCAAGGGAACCATGGCTGTGTGACCTCTTGGGGTGCTGAGTGCAGCTGAGGTGTTCCTGCAGTAGGTGACTTCAGATGGACTTTGTGACACTGGTGATGTGAGCTTGGATGAGACAGCCCGAGCTGTGCTTACCTTAGCACTTCAGTGCTTTAACTGATAATTTCCCCTCAACCTCCAGCAAACGTATATTTCTAATCACATTGCTCAACCCTGCTTCTGAGTGACACAGCTTTTACTTTGTCTTATTTTTAGAACCTTTCTGTTGGGAAAGAAAATTTATTGCTTCCTTCTCAGGAGCACCTAGGGACTCTGAAAGGAAGGAGGTCCAGGTAGCAGCAGAGCCCCCGCTGCGGATTGAGGTTCTTTGCAGATAACAGTACAGAACAGGAATGGTGGCAAGCAAAGAACAGTTTCCAAGTCAAACTCAAGTAACTTCCAGACTTCTGGATTCCCCACCCAGCAACCAAAGCATCATAATGGGCTTCTGTCCAAAAGTTATCTTGAAGAATATTGTTCAGGGTGCAAAATCAAGTGCTACAGTGTTAAGGAATGTCCTTGCAGCCCCTGTTCAACTTGTTTTGGAAATGTACTCAAGGTGTAATGACTAATTTTGTAATTGTATGCTACTTACCACCAGTAGCCCAGGCACGGGTACTGCACAGTGGTGTTTCTGCTCTTGAGGTTTTGTCTGTTCCTTATTCTAAGTTGTATTGCTTTAGCCTGTCTGCAAAAATGGCTAGAGACACAACCATGCACCTTGGGGTAGGAGAAGACAGGATTCTGTTACAGGGTCTGTAAGGTGCATCCTGCCACAGCATACAGAATTTGGGAAACTCTTGTCTCCCAAGCTGGTGTTCTGGCCCTTGCATGCTTGGGTCCCCACTACCAGAGTTTAAATATCCATCACAGACATCTTGCTCACATGTTGTGGCAAGGTGTCCTCCTTTGCATTAAAAATTGATGCTGTGCTCTGGTTTCCAGATGACTTGTATTTGCTCGCTGTCTGGCTCAGCATGAGCTCCTCTTGCTTCCTTGCCACGCCACTCTTAACCCACACAAACACCACCAGCCTGCCCTCAGCCACGTCCTGGAACAGAGCAGGTGAGAGCACTGACAGCCAGAGCCCAGCTGGAGAGAAGCAGTGGTTTGAATGACTTGTTTGGTACGTGGCAGAGCTACTGTGCCGCACAGGTGTGGTGGGAGGCCGGAGCTTGCTTAAGGAGCCCTTTTACTTGATAGTCCTTGTTCTTGAGGGGTCGGTGATCCAACCTCAAATATATTCATATCAATGATTTTTGATATATCAGGTCACAGACAAAACAAAAGAAGCTATTTCTTTTTAAAGTGAGAAGATTCCTCTTCCTCCTGGGAGCCATGTGGCGTTAGGAGGTGGAGTGCAGAAGAGCTCTCATGTTTCCCACTGTGTGAAGCTCAGCAGGGGGACTCTTTGGGATCTGCTGAGACAAGCAGCATGTCCTAACAAGAAGCTGCAGTGATCAGCATTTCCCTGGTGGGAGAAGGCTCCTCTCCTCGGCACCATTAGTTGGGGGTTTGCCCTGCTTGCTGCATTGACCATTCTGTTGGGATTCATAGGATCAGCTCTGCATTTGCTGGAGCCGCAGTCCCTGCATTGGCACCATCTCCAACTGGGGCCCAGGCAGCCTGGCTCAACGGGGTATTGTTTATTCCACCCAGGAATGTGCAGGCGAGCAGGAACCTCGGGGAGCTTTACACAGCAACGTGTTCTGCTCTGAGCAGGGAGACTGACTGCGGGTGGCCACAGTTCTGAAGGCTGGCGGGAGCAGTAAGGGCGTGCTGGTGTGCGGGTTATGTCCTACCCTAGAAATGTGCATGAAGACTGTGCAGGCTGTGCAGATGCATTGGGGTTTGGAGGGCTGTCCAGATTTTGAGAACATGGGGAGGAACAGAGGAAAAAGGTAGAAACGTCTTAGTATGTAGTTAGTAAGCTTCTGTTCTTGGCACAATGGTGTGAGAAGCCAAGCGTAACTCCTGGTTCCTCCCGCTGTGTGCCGGGTACTGATCCTGCAGCCTAGAGCGCAGCAAGGGCTGCAGCAGCTCTCTCGTCAAAGCCAGTCCCAGCAGCTGGAGGGTGCACTGAACTGAGGGGTATCTCTGTCACTGGAGGTGGATTGTGTTTTCAGTGAACAGACATTGAGCTATAATGAGTGAAAGGAGGTATGAAAAGACCTAGGTGAAATGCAAGGTGTTTTTCAATTTTTGAAAAGATCACTGACAGTATTTGTTTAATATTTTTAATATTAATTTCTCTAATCACTTTGTGACAAGCTTGTCTTTTGTACGTGTCTGGGAGTATGACCATTCCTGGTCTCCTGCTCATGCAGGTTCTAAGGTTTTTATAGAGATTGAGACATCTGGACAAGAATCCACTTGTCCCTCTCATGCACATCCTGCATGCCTGTGGAAGCCCACACGGCATGTTTTGGTCTGTTTGGGGAAACGTTAGTTTTTCAGTTACAGTGCTGTCATACTGTCCATAGTCAGTTCTAACACTGCTGCTTCTTGAGTGAGAAGCTAGAATGTATTATTTAGTGGAGAAATGAGTGGCAATAGCACCTGTTAAGTTTGGTTTCCTTGCCACTTAATTTGTGGCATCCATCCGTTACTGTTTTTTATCCCATGGTCTGAGCAGTTCTGTGGGATAGGAGTGGATTAGCTGCCCTCAAACCCTTTGGGTCTCCCTTTTTATTGGGGCTGTTAATACTTCTTGTAATCAGCCTAAATGGTCTCTTCACATTGCTGCCTTATCTCTTAAGTGCTTACAATCCTTGCTTCAGCATCTTTAGTAGTCCTGCCTCCATCTAAATGAGGGTACTTCTAGCAAGTGCCTAGCAATTACATTTGATGCTGGTGAGTCTGTTATTCAAGACTTCTTACCCTATGCAATTTCAGCTGCAAAAAGAGGAGGGATAGAAGTTGTCAGAGTCTGTGTGTAAATGCCTTTTCTCAGCTGCTGTGACTTGACCCAGTCTGTGCTGAAGATCTCAAAACAATATTGTAACAGAGTTAATAGCCGTCATTTCATTCTGGTTCCTCCTTTCATCAGCACACACTGGACCAGACACGCTCCAGAGCGAATAGCAAAATGGGATAAGCAGCCTTCCATGAAGGTAATGTTAGCGTGTGCTGAGCATGCATGCATGCAGGCTGGGGGCAGTGATTAATGCCCTGGGAATCCACTCTCTGCCTTGCTGCACAATGCTGTTGTGTCAGGCCCAGAGCTTGGCACCAGGCAGGCTGTGGTTGGGCGCCAGGAACATGTTACCTGGTTTGTGCAGGATCAGGCAGTGAGACAGAGCCCGTGTGTTCTCAGCAGGGTGAGTTCCTGCTGCGCCACAGCTTCATACTTGCACAGTGAGGCTCTCTTTGGATGCGGGTCTGCTGCTGGGCGGGGGCAGGAGTCCTGTGGTCCACAGTCCCGACCTCCGCCAGCCCAAAATCCCAGAGTTTGCTCGATTGTGGCAGAGCTCTCCCTCCTTCTCTCTGACAGGCAGGGATCACCCATCCTTGAGCTGAGGGGATGGTGCTTGGCCAGCTGTCAGGAGCCGTGACTCACAGGGGATCACAGGCGGAGCCCTGCTCTCCCTGCAATCTGCTTTTCCTTCTGGAGCCTCTGCGTGAGCTGTTGCTGAATGTTTTTTTTTCCCACCAGATCAAGGGTGGATTTGGGAGAAGCTCGGGTCCACTATTAACCCTGAAGAGTTGGACTCAGTAAGTTTCCAGTCTGGAATATGCTGGGAGGGTTCCTTCTCTAGGTGGGGGTTTGTAGAAAATGTTGGCAGGCAGCACTGCATGGAGTAAGACAAGGCAAAGGTCCTGGAAAACATAATATTTTGTGTTCAATTCATGTCATGGAGCAAGCAAACTCCACAAGACTGATTCACTACGTGCAAATACAGGGGCATGCTGTCTAGACTCAGATGGAGTCAGGCAGTGATCTTGCTCTTCTTGGTACTGCTAAGGGAACATGAGCCTGTTGGGATTCTTTTTTTGGCAGTTTCAGAAGTCGCTTCATGCTTTCTTACGAGCTGCCTCTCAGGGAATGCTTTGGACATGAATAGGTTAGTGGTTTATTATAACTGTAATTAATATATAAAGGCTGGAACTATTGCAGTCCTGCCCGTCCCTCTCTATCTTCTGTCTTGTTGGAAAATCTTGCACATTTTAATAATGAGTCCCCCGAGCTGCAGGTGTGTTAAAGAAAGTGACACTCCTGTTCTCATGGGCAGGATCAGTGGGAGGGCCATATTCTCAGCCCCAGTGACTGCAACAAAGCCAGGGTTTGGGTCTGCAGCACACATACTGTAATCCTTGCATACCTCAGCCCATTCTTACATTACAGCTTTGACAGAAGAAATACAAGAAGTCTCACTGTACTGTCATGTGCTCCTGGAGAAACTACCGCAAGGCAGCAATTATGCCTGCAATATGTCTTCCCCTCTTTGTCCAGTGCTGCTGTGAAGTTTGAATATTCAGAGT
The DNA here is from genome assembly GCA_013398015.1 of Oreocharis arfaki. Taxonomy (NCBI): domain Eukaryota; kingdom Metazoa; phylum Chordata; class Aves; order Passeriformes; family Paramythiidae; genus Oreocharis; species Oreocharis arfaki. The sequence goes on from VZRR01011968.1 coordinate 790,528, forward strand.
ATGGCAACGATTCCTAGGAGCTTGAGCTCAGCTGGCAGGCTGTCTGGGAGTGGAGGGCAGCCCGGGTGCCTGCAAGGGGCTGCTGTTGCTGCGCCTGTTGCTGCTGCTCCTGTTCTCATGAGAACATGCAGCAGCGTGCCCCAGCCACCCCACCTCAAACAGCACAAGGATCCTTACTTGTCTTTAGTATTTTCAAGCGAATTGATGGCTCTTCCATCCTTTTCCCTGCTCCACATGGTCATGTTTTTAATATTGTCACTCCTTCTGCCTCAGTAGTTTCTGCTACCCTGAACTGCAGCTCTTTGTGCTCCTGATTCACTCCAGTCCATTCATCTCTTTTTGGTGGCAGAGTGCTGTCTGCTGCTGGATATTGGGCTCTTTGTTTGTACAGCCAGCACAAAGCTGGTGACAAAGGGACAGCCTGTGTCCCAAGGAGCCCACGTGCTATGGGGAAGTCAGTGTGGAGCAATAGAGGCGACAGACAGACAGGATGGCAGAGGTGAGGGTGGCCAGGGGCACAGCGTGCTGGCTGCAGCAGGGGAATGGCTGGGGGCGGGGAGAGACGTGATGAGGAAACTGTTCCTGCTGAGTACAAACCCGCTTTGTTCCCAGGAGGTGAGTCGGACTGGATAAAGAGTGGTCCCGTCAGCAGAAAGCCTTTCCCTGGCTGGATCCCCCACTGGCACTCTCACTGGAAGTTGGCTGCACCTTGTCAGCAGGGACATATTTCTCCTCCCTGTGTTAGCTTCCCCTCTTCCTGACTCTGGAGCTCAGGTGGGCTGTGTGTGGCTGTATGGAGAAGGGGTGCCCTTGTGGGGCCCATGTGTTTGGGTTTTGTTGTGTTGTCACTGTGCTCTTTCTGCCCTGAGCTGGACAGGGGCTTTGACAAGCTGAGATGGGATGGGTGTCACCGGCTGGGCGGCGCTGGGAGCGAGACCGCTCACTGTGCGCTTGGGGCCGCTTTGGGAAGGAAGGAGAATGGGTCCCGCAGCAGGGAAGTTGTGTCCAAAAGGACAGAGCAGGGGCTCTGCTTGTGATGTGGGAGGAAAGCAGCCTGTGCCGAGGGGGCTGGTGGGGAGGACGCTGATGTCCCAGCATTGCAGAGAGCAGGGCTCTGAAAGCAGAGAGGTGTTGGCAGTGCTGTCCTGTGCCTGTAATTGCAGTGAGTCAGGAAGTGAAAGCAAACTCTTGGCTGGTCTGAGGTGCAGGTGAGGAATAATTTAAAAGTTTCTGGTTGCTTTGGATGGATGCACCTTTCTGTTCCCATCTTGAGGAATTTGTGAGGAGGCAAAGGAGCATCTTAAGCTGCAGGACTGCTGCTGCCTTGGTGCAATGTATTTCCTTGATGGTGAAGCTGAAAAGCAGAAATGATACAGAAGAGTGTCCTCAACAGCTGCTTCCTGAGGAAGGGGGAATCCAGGACATAGCCCTAGACAAGGAGGTCTTTGCCTGCCTTCAGATCTCCTGCCAGGAGGAATTTCAGCCTTGGCTCCTAAGCCTTGGACAGGGTCTGCACCCTCATCTCAGTCTGACTTCTGCCAAGAACCATGGTGAGGCCTCCCAGGGGATGACTGAGCCAGGTACCTAGAAGGCAGAAAGGGTTATTTCCAGTCAGGTCTGAGAATGAGGATGGTGGCATGAGCTTGCCTGAGTGGACTTTGTGCCTCTTCTCTTGCTGGGCCAAAATTGTGATGCTGGTTCAGCATGCGGTTCCTGTGGCCCTGAGCGGTGGCATGGGGAGGGGTATGCCTGTGCCCATCCTGCCAGAGAATGTGTGGTCGGACGTGCAAGTGGGTGGTGCTGGCTGCCCACCGGGTCCTGGCAGGCTGAGCCCTACTCTCTATGTCAGGGAAATGCTGAGCTTCCTCCCCTCCTCTTGCTTCCTTCCTGACGGGAATTCACTTCCAAATTTCTTGCTGCTTCTCCCCCCACTTGCAGCACAAACACATGATCCTAGAGAGATAGCCAGAGGGGCTGGACAAAGCAGGTTAGACCATGAGGGCTGCATTGCTGCAGCCCCTTGGCTCCTGCAGCACGTCTCAAGGGGTGGCAGGGAGCTCGGGACAAGACCTCCCCACACTACTTCTGCCTCTGTGCTGAGGAAGGGTTTTACTTCCTGAGCCTATGTGTGATAGTTTTAGGTGTTTCTGGCTGCTGACAAACTTCTCACTGTCTCAGCCTTAGGCTCTGACCCACCTTCAGACCCTGCGCAATGGAGGCTGGCTCCGTGGTACGGGCAGTGTTTGATTTCTGTCCCAGCGTCTCTGAAGAACTGCCCCTCTTCGTGGGAGATGTCATCGAGGTGTTGGCTGTGGTGGACGAGTTCTGGCTCCTCGGCAAGAAGGAAGGTGTCACAGGTAAGAGCTGGAAATGCTTGCACCTGGGTCCAGAGAAGTGCCAGCTAAGTGTCCGCTCCATGAGCACATCTTCCCTTGGTGGGGAAGGACCTGATTTGATTTACTAATTCTTTCATGGGACTTTGATTAGGGCTGAGAGTGCAGGTTGCCACTGGTCTCCTGCCAGCTTTGTGTCAATTAGTCAGACAGCTTGTATGTTGTTTTTTGAGAGAGATTAGCGGAGGGTCAGTTCTCGAGGAGATGGGAGCTTCACAATACTGGTTGTTCCATTCTCTGTGGAGAGACTACCCATTTCCTGGCTAGTTTATGTGCTGACCTGCTGTGGCAGTGGAAGGGGAGAGAGGAAACAGATGCACTGAGAGTGGAAATGCATCCACTCTGGAAACCAGTCCAAGTGACCTTGTCAGTGGGAGATAGAGCAACAGTGACCACGTGTCCCCCCAAGCCCTCTGACTCAGCCCCACTTCCTCCTTTCTGCTTCAGAGCATCTTCCTTTATAAATTGTCATCAATATCTAGGTGCCTGACGAGGTGTGCAAGTCTCTTAAACTTTTAGGGGCATGTGAGAAACTTCTGAAACAGCAGAATGCTCTTAATGAAACACTGGGAGTCTCATAGTCTCTGGTTAGGCAGCTCTTTCTCATCTTCATCCTGATGTTAAGAAGATGTGTGAGCTCTTGGGGAGATGAAAGCCAGGCCACTTCAAAGCATAAGCCTGCCTCTGTCTTCAGGATGAGGGTGGGACTGATTTAATCCCTGGCTGTAGAGATGGGGCTGCTATTGTAGCAGCAGTCTGGTCTCTCCTATCAGCCACAAGCTGTCTACTGTCTGAAACAAAGGTGGACAGGAGCACTTCCCTCCTGTGCTCCATGTAGCTGATAAGTGGCATTGAATGAGCATGTGCCTGATCCTGTTGCTGCTGCTGAAGTCACTGGGCAAGAATTATGTGTGCAGTTTTCAACAGAGTTTTGTCTCCCAGCATGACTGGTGAGGTTGTTCTATAGAAGATGAAGCTATTAAGGAATAACAGATGTGTGTCATAGCTCAAAGATAAAGAAACATGCTGAAGTCAAACCGAATGTTTTTAATGACCTTTAACTCAAAACCCAATTGCATTCCTGCTTTCCCTTGGAACAGCTGTTGTAGTTTTCTGCCCAGCTTTCTAAGTTAAAGTTGTAGGGAATTGAAGAAGCACTTTAGAATAGAAGCTGTGGAGGTGTTGCAGCCTAGTACTCATTACTCTGTGGAATAATTACTGTAATTAACTCCATGTACAGTAATTCCTTTCTTACAGCATTATGTTGTTTCCATGTACAGAGCAGGAAACTAAGATAAGGAAAAAGAGAGCTGGTTAAAACTATGAAGGAAGGAGCAGAGTATAGCAAATGCCAAACTGCCTAAACCCAGTGCAAAGCTCTGGGTGTCTAGGAGATGGTGTTTCCATATTTTATTAAAAAATACTGGGTTATCCAGAGGCAATGCTGGATGTGGTACTACCCCATATTTCATCATATCCCCTTGCTTCAAATTATATAGGAAAGACATTTTTAGTGGCCTTTGGGCATCCTATGCCCCCAGGACTGAAATTAGTATCTGACTGGTATCCTGTGGTGGCCAACAAGTGTGCCATGGTGAAACAGGTACACAGAGTGACAAAGTGGGGAAGGTCCCTGGACTCCCAGCAGTGCTGAAGCTGTGACAGAGCCTGTGACTCACAGGTGTGCCCATCCCGAGTGTGGCAGCCTGAATTCTGTGCTGAGACTGCACAGGGGCCAAGCCCTGTGGAGGAAGGAGCACCAGGTGGATATGCCCAGGCAGAAGGCACTAGTCTTGTGATCCAGCACTACTGGATCTCTTGGTCCTCACCATGGGTCTGAGTTGGGAAGGAAGCGATAAGGGCAGAGAAAGCCTAGTATGTCTGTTCCTGGAAGCTCCATGCTGATGGCACAGTCCCAGTAACACACACAGCCTGTGGTTGCCTGGAGTGGGCCAAGGACTCAAAGCTTTTTGTTCTCTGTTAGCTCTTAAGCACTTAAAACCCCAGGAATTCCTAACTCCCAAACTCATTCTTCTTCTACCAGGCCATTGAGGCACCCAGGGTAACTGGGTATTTTCCTTTAGCAAGAGATGAATAGATCCCAGAATCTGGAAGGAGGGTGGACATGGTGGTGGGTAACAGGAAAGACTCGTTGCTGACAACTTGTTCTCCTTTTAGGGCAGTTTCCTAGCAGCTTTGTTGAACCTGTGGATATTCCCCCTTTGAAGCAGGGAGAAAAACTGTTTGTTTGTACCAATGACTTCACATCTCAAGAGCCAGGGAGTTTGTCATTGCAGAGAGGTAATCTCCATTCCCTTCCTTTGCTTTGCACTTCAAAAGCCTCACCTGTCCTTCCAGATGGATGAACCTAGTCACAGCATCCTGCCTAGAGTGACAGAAGAAAGAGGTGAATCTCCTAATACCTCATGACATGGGTCATGTCAAATCCACCATGGTCCTCTGGGCTTCTGTCACTTTGATACCAGTTTCTCATGATCTGTCATTACTCATGAAACTCCAAAAATTGGCATCACTTGATCATAGTAAACTTACAACGGCCTTTTAACTGGCCTGTAATCCCCAAATTTTAGACTTGCATTTGGGGGAGAATGAAAGCTTGTTGCACCTGCAGGGCTTTGCAGCCAAACTGTGTATCTTAGAGGAACAAGAGGCTGCTGATACTTCATGCCTTAACCCCATCCTGTGCTTGTGTGCATCCCCACTATGCACTGTGCTCTGACAGAGTGTCAGTCCTCACCCACAGCCAGGAGGGAACATGGGGAGGCAGGAATAAGAGGTGGGAAGCAATAATGAGAGCAGTTTTGAACTGGTATGTCTCATTCTCTGCAGGAGACTTGGTGATCCTGGGGGGGTCCCTGGCCTCCAGCTGGCTCCAGGGCCGAAGCAGCTGGGGTTCCAAGGGCTTTTTCCCCTCATCATGTGTGAGGGAGCTGTGCCTTTCAGTTCGGAGACGTCAGCTGTCCCAGAGCACTCTCTTGGAGGTGCCTGCCTATTCACTGGGCCAAGCCCGGGCCCTGATGGACCTGTCTGCTCAGCTGGAGGAGGAACTGGACTTCAGGGAAGGGGATGTGATCAACATTGTTGGTGTCCCGGAGCCTGGCTGGTTTGAGGGTGAGCTCAGAGGCTGCAGGGGCATCTTCCCAGAGGGTTTTGTGGAACTGCTGACTCCTCTGCGAGCACCAGGAACGTCAGTGGATCCAGAGCCCACAGGGACTTGTGACACCAATGGGACAGTAGAGATGCCCCCCAAAGATGACAAGGAGCCAGGGAGTACTTATGGTGTTGCCCTCTATCAGTTCCAAGCCCTGGAGTCCAAGGAACTGGATTTTGATGTGGGTGACAGGATTCGGATTGTAGGCATTCTGGAGGATGGCTGGCTGGAGGGGGAGCTGAGAGGAAAACGTGGCATCTTTCCACACAGATTTGTGAGGCTGGAAGCTGAGGTGGGTGCTGGGGATCTGCAAGGTGGAGACAATTGTGGATTGGCCATCCATCAAGATCCAGAAAGCAGTTGCTCTGAAACTCCTCCTTTCCCAGGGAAAGATAGCAGAGAAAAGGAGGATGGAATGGCTATATACCCTGAGCCTGCCACGATTTTGTCTCACAAGGCAGGGAGGTCAGAGGGTCCTCTTGGCACTGACTTGAGACAGCACCAGGCCTCTCCCAGCACAGGACCCCAAGAGCAACATCCCAAAGGCACAGTGTGCTCAGTCCCCTCTAACCACACAAAGACGGTCAATGGCATTCTCCCCTCTGCTCGGCTGCCTCCCCCACAGGGCAACAGGCCTGGCCAAGCAGGTGAGCTGGAGCCTGGGGGGACCATTTCAGCTTCCCCAGGAAACTCAGAAACTCACCCCCTCCCTCAGCATGATGGAGACAGCCCCACTGCGTCCTTGCAGGCTCCCCACTTCCCCCAAAATTCTTGCAGGAGCCAGGCGATTTCATCTCCTAACAACTGGGCAGCACCCCAGCCCGCGGAGAGCCTGAGCAGCACCCAGGACCTAGACAATTGGATGGACAGTAAACTGGAGAAGTCCAAGCCCTGTTCCAGCTTAGGAACTGCCCAGGTGGGCCTGGACACATGGGCTGGGAGCTGGGGGGAGTGCTGCCCACTTGCAGTGCAGGGGGATGGCTGCATGGACCTGGACTCCAAACTGACAGAGCAGCTGGCCCAGTTTGAGAAGAGTCTGTCAAGTACTGGTGCGGAGCAGGACAAGGTCTCCCGTCACTTCTCTATCTTGGACTACAGCTCTGAGAAGGACATTGTCCGTGGGTCTCCTGAAACTGCATCCCACTCCAGGCAGACAGAGAGGAGACGGGCCCTGAGGCCACCCCCTCCTCGGCCCAGCAGCCTCGCCACAACCGCTGTGCATATGCAGGGTGGCCACGTGCCCAAAGGCAGGTCCCTGTCCTTCTCGGTCAAACCCTCCCGGCCTGCGCCCCGGCCTCCATCCAGCAACCAGCGGAAAAATGCGGTCCTTGCACAGCTTCAGCCCAGCATCCCAGAGCAGCGGACGGAGGAGGGACGTGAGGACTTGACACAGGCAGGATCAGCCTCCTCCAGCTCCATCCTGCTGACTAGAATTGGAGAGGTGGAGCGAGATCTGGAGGCGTACAGCAAGACCCGTGCCGAGCTAAGCCTGATGCTGGAGGAGCAGCAGGATGAGCTGGTGAGAGCAGAGACCATGGAAAACCTTGATTTCTGTGACTCCAACATTGAGAGCCTCAGCATGGAGCTGCAGGAGTTGAGAGGTGAGTCTGCAACAGCATGGGATGGGGGATGCTTCAGGAGCACAGGTGCGTCTGCTGTTTTACAGACACTGTTGAAGGCAGTATTTTATACCCTACTTTAATTTCTGATTTTGGTCATTTTGTAAGCACTGTTGCAGAACAAATCATCATGATTTTGCCTTGGAGAATCACGGTGTCTTTCTCTGGATATCCCTTTGCCCTGGTCTTCCCCACCCCCTTTTCCTTCCAACTCTCCCATCTCCTCTTCCAGCCCCACCGTACATCCAGAGCCTTCATCTCATCCGCTCCCAGTATGCCTGTGATGGAAAGCAAAACCGCAGCTGCTGCAGTTCCAACCTCCCTGCCTCATCCCCTCTTGTCTGTAGAGGACAGAGCAGCAACTTCAGGGTGGCTTTGCTGGTGGTTCTGCAGTTGAGATTTGAGTAGTTGTCTGTGCTATGACTGCCCTCAACCTGTCAGAGCACTGAGTTTCCTGTGGTTTCTGCTCTGGTGCTGATACGGACCTGTGGGAATTTGTCACTCAGATGAGAAGCAGTGCACAGAAGGGGACTGAACCTGGCCTGAGAGTGGGATGGATTAGTGGGCAAAAAGTAAAGCGTGCCCCTGTGCTCCTGCTGTCTGTGGAGTCCAGGACAAGAAAACGGCATTGTGCTGTTGGTAACAGCAACAAAGAGCTTTCAATTGTGGCATATCTGTAGCTGAAAATGCGACTTTTGTTCTTGCACCCCAGAAAAAAATTACTCAGGAAAGAGGAATTTCCCATGATTTTATCAGCACATTTGGTCTCTGAAACCTGAAGATGCCATGTAAAGATCAGTGCCGTTAATTCCGTTCACTTGATTTTACAGTAGACAAATGGGAAGATGGGACCACGTACATCTTCTCCCACAGTCCCTTCCCAGGCGTCTCCCAGGAGCTCTGACACTGCAGTTCTGTTACCAAAACCCACGACGTGCAGGAAATGTGGGCACTGCATGCGGGAGGTGGAGTGAAATGCCAGCTCCTGCCTGGGAATTACTCACTCTGACTTCATTGCCTCCATCCTCCCACTGCTTAATCAGTGCTGGGGAGCCCAGGCACTTTGCTGCACGATCGTGGCTGAGGCAGAGCACATGGGAATGAAGGCTGATAAGGGTGCACCAGGAAAACAGGGTGACAAACAGCCTCCACATCAGTGGCGTGCAAGAGGGATGCTTGGAAGGAAGCCTAGAGGACTTGAAGCTAGATGAAATAACTTGAAGGTTGGAAGGGGAAAATCTAGGCTGAATCTCAAGGGAAATTTTCTGATGGGATGGATCTTGCTGGGAAATGTCTCCTACTGTCCCAGTGCTTCCTGGCAGAGGACTGATCCTGTGGAGCCTGTGCCCTGTTGGTTTCTGGAACTGGAAGTTTTAGGCAAGAACTAATGCACTATCCTGAGGCATCCTCAAGTTAGTATCTTTTCAGTAGTCCTAGGGGATTTTTCTCCAGTTCAAGAGACCTCTCTAGCCCTGTGATAAAGATGTGTCCTACCCAAACTCTGTCATGTCCCTCCTGACACATCTGAGTGTAGCCAGAAAGCGTTTCTTGTAAGCCCAGCTCTAGTGCAGCAGGCCAAGACAGTAACTTGGTGTTGCATCAGCTCAGCAAAATGAGTTTGTGCCATGTCTGAGGCGTGACCTCTGCCTTACCACTGTTAGGGGAACATGGAGACACACTGGAGGCAGAAAAGCTCTCACTAAGCTTTGACCAGCAACCAAAGCAGGGCAGGCATAGTCTTGGGGGAATCCAGCCCCTCAGTGTATCTTTTGGGGAGCCAAAGCAAGAGTAGAAAATATGTGGTTTTCCACAGTAAATGTTTTAAATCGTCAGATTGCTTTTTCAGTGTGTCTTGTGAGCACACTGGGGTTTTGCTGATCACCAGGCTGGGGCAGGATTAGCGTTTGCCCTCCTGCAGCTGGAGTGGGAGAGTCCATTGGTTTTATTTTTGTCTTCCACCAGCTGAGAGCATGGGCTCTGCATTCCTAACAAGTGTTGCAAGAACCTGAGACATGGATGATATCCACAGACTCTCACGCTCTCTGTCAAGGGCATATTGTGGTTGTCTCTTGGTTTCTTATAGGAGCTCTGTGTTTGGCATGGAAAATTGGGAATATGTTGTGCCCTGCAGTGAGAGGTGTTACTGGAGTGCATATTTCTGTAGCCTCCTGGAAACTTATTTTGTGTGTTGGCACCAGACTCCATAACCCAGGTAATCCCTTCAAGCCTGTTCCTGTCAGCGGGCAGACCAGCTGTTCCCCCTGGAGCAGGGAACCAGGCAGCTGTGGCTGCATGGCACTGTGTAGGCGCTGCTCTGTCTTGCAGGGAGCAGCTCTTCTCCTGATCTTCCCATGACTGTGGGTGAAGGCTGGGAAAAAGATGGGCTCAGCATCAGGGTTGAGCCAGGGGCAGCCTGAAGGCCTCAGTTTGCCCAAATGAGGTGTGGAGCAGAGCCCAGCCTCTTCTAGACCATCTTGTTGCCTTCATGTCATCAGGGGTGGGAAGGCAGCGGAAGAAGATCTGGTATCCACCTCTGGTTTGTGGCTTCCTGCGGTCTCACACACGCTCTGTTTCCCTTCCCTGAGGACATTGGTCTCGGGGCAGGGCCTCTGCATGCTCCAGTGCCCTCCTCTTCCCTGCCTCAGAGCTGCCTGCGGAGAGGCTTTGGCAAAGCTGCGGAGCCAGTTTGGGCGGTGAGAGCCTGCCCAGCCTGGCTCCCCTCGCTCCGGGCTGGTTACTGATTACTTTAAGCAGCAGGTGGAGGAGGCCGGGGCTGGCAGCGATTGGGCCCGTGCCTTTGCTGGCTGGTTTCAGGAAGCAGCACCTGCGTTTCACTTGGGACAGGAGTGCTGGAGCAGAGTGGAGAAGTGGCGTCAGCCTTGGGCTGGGCTCAGGGAGCAGAGAGTGAGGGGAGTCGGCCCCTGTGCCACACCCCACAGGACTATGTGCACCTATCCTTAGAGGAAACACTGCATGGAGGATCCAAGACGGGAACCGCGGCTCCTCAGCTGGGAATATGAGGACTGTTGTGCTGTACAGAGAGAGGACGTGGCTGGCTGCAACGACAGACCCAGGGCGACAAGGAGGCAGTACCCGGGCAGCCGAGGAGCTGACAGCAGCTGGGACAGTTCCAGGAGACAGAAGGTCATCTCCGTGGACCAGCAGAGCAGGAATGGAGACTGTGGAGGTTTTTGGAAGGGAGAGATGCAGTACATGGACGGCAGGAGAGCAGACGATGTTTGGGAAGGCAAAAGAAAGGATATAGAGGGCAGAAACTACAGGGTGTATGACAGGGAGGGTGTTCAACACAGAAACTGCAGTTCTGAGATAAGAGAAGGGCGGAACAGAGAGGGCAGAGTACCTGGGCAGTACAGGGAGAGGGGAAGGCAGTATGGGGAGGATAGAGGCCTTGGGGACTGTAGGGAGGGGGGAAGGTGGTATCAGGACTACAGAGATCCTCGGGACTACAGCGAGGATGAAAGATATTATAGGAAAAAGAAACTGTGGCACAGGCAAGAGAGGGACTCTGGGGAGTATAGGGAGAGGAGAAGGCATTATATGGAGGATAGAGGCAATCAAGTGTATAGGGAAGAGGAAAAGATTTATAGAGATGATGGAGGCCCTAGGGCATATAGAGAGCAGGAAAGGCCACATGTAGGTATCAGGGACCAAGTAGACCAAGAAGACATTGAACAGCACAGGAGACCCAAAGGCCATGTCACGGACCACAGCAGTCCAGACAGAGGTTGTGAAGTTCCTGCATTTGCAGTCAGGTCCTCTGGAGATGGTCGCATGAACCTGGGGTCAGGTACCTGCTACACACAGTTCAAGACACGCGTCGTTGACTACGACGGCTGTGGGGAGCTGGAAGGAGAAGCCCCAGGGCCTGGGATGCCAGCCAAGAGCAGCAGTGGGGCAGAGCGCTCGAGGGTACGCACGGGCCGGCCGGACTGGAGCCAGGTCTGGGAGCAGGAGGCTGAGGAAGCAAACAGGGTGGGCTCTGTGCTGCAGAGAAACAGCTTCTACAGACGGACGGCTCCCAGTGCCCTGCGGCACTCAGAGTTTGTGCAGACCAGGAAGCAGAAGCAAGGTATGCAGGGAAATGGTGGGCAATTCCCTTGGGTGTGCCTTCACCCTGCTCTTCACCCAGGCTCCAGGGCAGCACTGGGACTCTGTTACACGTGGGTGGCCGGCACAGACAGGCTCTCAAAGGAAGGCTCCTCCCTGGGACTTACTGAAATGACCAGCATGGTCGTCACCCCGCTATACAGCCTCTGCAAGGGGGTTTTGTGGGGGCCCAAGTGGGAGGGAAGCACAGGTGGCACAAACTCAATGCTGTCCTTTCTGTTGCTCCTGAGTGTTTCAGGTACACCCTAAAACTTGTGCCCCTAGTTTGTCTGCTCTTTTAGGGCCCTGAGGAGGTTCCTCATGAGGGAAAGGGTGAGATGCTGGGGTTATTCCCACTGCCTGTTTTAATTTTATAACCCATCATGAATAGATTCTATGTGTAAGAAGCAGTTCCTGAGCATGAGTATGGCAGCTGTTCACAGGCAGCACAAACAGGAAATAGAAGAAACTGTTGTAGCACTCAGACATACGCAGAGAGCAAGTACTCAGAGTTGCGTAATTCACCTGGGCAGGACACTGAGGCACCTGCGTGTTGGGGGGTGTCACCGAGGGGAATCTCCTGCATCGCCAGCCCCTCAGTGCTGCAGTGGTCCTTTGTCTTTGGTACATACTGCGTGCCCTGTGTCCTGGGTCCCCAAGCCATCCCCGGGTCTCCAGTCCTATCAAACAGCACCCCGGAGCTAGAGAGTTACCAAAGTGGAAGGCTTAGGCTGTCTTGGCATGGGTGAAATCATTCCATTGATGCTGTCGCTGTGTCAGTGTCAGCTGCAGACAGATTTGTGAAGCTTGGCTGGTTGTTGCAAGAATATTGGTGTGGGGGGGGAAGTGGCAGCAAGATGCTGGGGTCTGGGCGGAGGGACAGAAGGAGCACTTCTTGATGGACAGGCCTCCGTGTGTCTGAAAACCTGTTAGTTCATGTGCCCTTTCTGCCAGCATCTGTCTCATGTAGCTGTGTGTGTGAACTCTCCATGAAGTGGGATTGAAATGGAGAGGAAAACTGTGCAACAGCCAAAGCGATGGCAAAGCTGGAGGCAGTGACTACCTTTGCCTTAGCATGATATCTGTCCTCGGGAGATATTTGATTAAGCAGGCTCCAATGGCTGCATTTTTGCACTCTCAGGCCGCCCTGTTAGGGTGGGACTTTGCTCAGCAATGTCCCCAGGGGGAGGACAAACAGGGAGAGGCTTCGCCATGCCAAGACGTCCAAAGGGCAGCAGGGGAGCCAGGAGGAGGCCAAGAACAGAGTGGGATGGGAAATGGTCCACAAAGCCTTAGGAGGCTGGAGCAGAGCTGGCTTGTCCAGCTTTTGCAAGAGTTGGAGAACAGACAGTGATGCCAAGTGAAAGCCTTTCCTCTTCAGGGTTATAGGATTCTTCCCCACTGTGGCAGGCGCAGGGGCATGGGAGTAGCTGTGAGAGGTGCAGGGCAGGATGCTCTCATCATCAGCACCAGTGTCTCACAGCAGGAAAGGAGGGATGAAAGCTCCAGGTATTTCAAACACTGTCTGTCCATCCTGTGGCCCCTTTCTGGCTGCAATTGTCTGTTACTTTCCTCCTCCTGCCCTGCTGGGGCACTGTGCTGGACCAGCAACAGCCCTTCTTGGCATGTAGTAAGTCTTAAAATACCCATGCTGCTGTAGCTGCTTCAATGTAAGATCCCACCAGCACTGCCCCGAAAGAGCTCCCATTGTGCTTGGCACATGGCATGTGCTGGTTCTCCCTCCATGTGTGCTCCAGGTATGTCTTCTAATGCTGTTTACTTCTCTCACAAGTTCCTCCTTCATCCACTGAGTAACAGAATTTGGGACTTGAAAGCCCCAGTAGAGATCATAGAGTCATGGAATGGTTTGAGTTGGAAGAGACCTTACAGATCATCTAGTTCCAGTGCCCCTGCCATGGGCAGGGATGCCACACACTAGATAAGGTTGCCCAGGGCCCCATCCAACCTGCCTTGAACACTTCCAAGCCAGTAGAGATGATTTTTCCTGTTAGGGGGGTTATCACACTTCTTACAGATTTCTGCACAGTGTAACCAGGTGACAGCTACTTGGTTAGAGCACCTCTGCTGGGATGAGACTCAGGTATGACTGCCTGACACATCAGCAGGAGAACCCACCTGTCATAGCTTTGCTGCTTAGTCACCATCATTCTTAAAGGTTTTGCATGTTATGTGTTGCATTTAAGCTCTAAACACCAACCTTTTTCTCCTAAATTAGAGCTTCTTAGTTGATGGATATTCTTCTCAGGCAGGTACTGTAATTAAGTAATTTTTCAGTTTTCAGTTCTTTGTACTGAATGGAGTCTTAAAATACCCATATCAAAGACTCGCAGGAAGACCTTTAAGTGTTTATTCTTCCTGATGCTCACTCATTTTTCAGTTCAGTTTCAGTTCAGCAGACTCTTTAAAACAGTGGACTTCAGAGCTGGGTGAGGCATTCTGGGTGGGTGTCAGCACTAGTTTACCTTGCTATGCTCCTGTGCCCTTGTCCAAAACCCCAGTTGTCCTCTGCAACATTCAGGGAACTCCTGTTGAATTCTGTCTGATCAAGCCAAAGAATTACTCCCCAGAATATAATCCTGCATGTGGCTGCATTTCTTGTTCCCATTAATACGTTAATGCGTTTGTCTGCATTAAACCTGCTTGGTTTGAATAATTCCATCTTATTCAGGATACCCTGGATCACTCAGTGACTCAAATGCCTCATCTTTATTTGTGATCCTGTTGAATTGATCTTCAGTCCTCTACATGACAGCAGTGATTTTCCATTTACTTTATTATGTGGGATTAACTAAATACAGTCTCTGGAGAACCTGTTTAGAAATGCCTTCTTTTCTGGATAGTCTCCACTGGTAGTGGGTTTTCAAGGTCTTTTGGTTTTGCTTTTTAGAAAGAAATAAACAGAAAATTTATTGTATAATTCTACCTTTTTGCCAGGTTTGCCGAAAATCGTACTTTCTCTGCCTACTTGTGGGACTATGTCATTGTAGGGTTTCTTTTGTCCTGGATGGAAATAAAGGTCTATTATAAAGTAGCATTTTATTTCCTCATTTAGAAGATGAAAACTGAATTCTGCCATCCATGGATTTTTCTTGACGTCTTTCTTTTCTCATTTTTCTGCGCTTCACAGTTCCTGTTGTGTCTATTATCTATTATCCGGCTTTCTATGTTCATTTATATATTTATATTTGCTGTCTTTATTGAAGCACAGATGCAAGACAGATTTTTCATCAATACAGTTCTCTTCATGTTTTTTGGATTGTCTGTTTAAAACATCCTTTTAAAGAACTTTCAGCTTTCATTCTTTTTTCCATCAGTGTTTTTGCTCACACTTTTGTTGATGCCCTGCCTCAGCTTTAGAAGCTTAGCTCTTTTACACCATCATATTACTTCACTTTTTTCTGTGTCAGGGATTGGAATCATCCTCTGCTCATGCTGAATGCCATGGGGCTATCTGGGCAACCAGAGGCTGTTTGGGGTGATGGTTGTGGTCTTTCCTGGCGGAGAGACATCCCCACTAAGCAGGCTCTGCATTAGACATGTTTGGGACACCAAGCCACTCCAGTGGCCCTGGAGAAGCATCCTTATTCTGCCCCTGTTCAGCTCACTGGTGTATTACCAATATCTAGAGTAAAGAGATGTCACCGCAGCCAGATCCTGCTCCTGGCAGCGAGTTTAGCCTTTTGCTCAGATTAATTATTCCCTGCCCTAGTTTCATTGCCTCCCCTCTCATGGTCGGCAGTGGCTCCTCCCCTCCTGGCCTCTACATAGTTCAAATATTTGCAGCTGGTTTGTTTTGTCCTGAGTCACTGCTCGACTGTGCTGAGCTGTGGGCCCGGGGCCGGGCTTGCCTCGCGGCTGGGTGCAGCTCCACCGGAGATTCCTGGGATTGTCCCCGGCGCTGATGGGCGGCACGTCCCTCTCCAGGTTGTGTTAGCGCCTGCCGGGCTGCGCCGAGCCTGCGGGATGCTGCCAGGTGAGCCTTGAGGAGGAGCACTTGGGGGGGCGATGCAGACCTTTGGGTGAGCCCTGCAGATGGTGCACATGTATCCTATTGCATCTGGTCTTTGTGGGCCAACTCTGCTGCCAGAGCCGGCCAGGGAAAACCTCTAATTGCATGTGTGCTCCCACTAGGAGGTTGGGTAATAACAATTCAAAGTTTTCATTAATTGGAAGAAAATTGATGACAGTGGCATTTCTCAGACGAGCAGGATGAGCCGTGTGATTGCAACAGCAAATCACAGCCTCCCCGGGAAGGGCAGAGCTGGGAGTGTGCTCCATCTTCACACCTCGTTGCCAGGGTTGGGTTACGAGCTGGTGTTGGATCTCTCATGGGTCAGCAAGGGTGCCAGCAAAGCTCAAAAGCAGGTGCTCCTGGGAGGCTGTCTCAGACCATCAAACCGAGGAGAAAAAGAACAAAATCTGAATCTCTGAAAATTGTGATTGAGGACATTGTTTATGGAAATGTATTTCTGAATGCCTATTTGGCAACTGTGTCATGGGTAAACATGAATTTGTCACCAGATCGGAATTTGATGCCTTCATTAGAAATACGAGTCATATTCCTGCAGGCTGACAAAGCCCATTCAAGCTCTAGTGTATATCTTAGCACCTTCAAAGTTGATGGGCATGATTAAACCAGTTGAAAGGTAACATTTAAATAGAAAATCTCTGGAGTAAAATGGAGATATGTTTAAAAAAGACTTACTAGATGACCAAAACCCACAGCTGTGAAATTGGTGGGTTTAATAAGCCTCATTTAGGCAAAGCTGCTATTAGACATATAAGAATGTGTGACAAATAGAAAAAAATAAATTGATGACCATTAAGAGACAATAGTATGAAATACAAAAAGTGAGAGTTTTTAAATGCATCAGAAACAAGCACTAAGTAATACATATTGGTCAGATGTAAGAGCCAAATATTAAAAAATAAATTCTGTATTTGAATATTTTGAGCTGCGAGTGTTTGGAAACAAGTAGGACAATTTTTGAGTTCATTGCTGAAGGAGGATGCTGGACTAGTCATAAACAAGTCCTAAGAGACTTGACTGCAATGTAGCCTTGTTTTTGAAGGAATCAAAAGGATTCTTTTTGAAGGAAAGAGCAAGAAGGTCGGAGGAGAATTCATTTGTATGAGTTTTCAAAATAATGCAAATACTGATACAGTGTAAGTGGGTAGAACTGGTGCCCAGCATTGTGCCAGGTCAGCCAAGCTGAGCTGATGACTACTGTGGGCTTAAAATCTGTGCAGGGAAGGTTTGAATTTCTCTTCCATAGGCAGGGATTTGAGACTTGCTGAAGAAGGGTGTCGTGGAGCTGGCAATCTCACAAGTGTGGGTTGAATCCTTGCCACAAGGTACTTTCTGTAAGGGCCTAACCTAGATTTACTTGCCTGGAGTTTGCTTGGTGGAGCGTGGGGAGCTGCTGCGTTTGCCAGCAGTGCTGGGCATCCCCAGCTCTGTTTTGGAGAGCTGGAGCCAAACACATGGTGTGACTGCAATTTAGCTATGGCTAAGGCTGGGAGCACAGCAGTAAAATCCTGAGGTGTCCTGTACAAAACTTAATGTGGTGGCATTTTGTCTGGGGCTAAATATAAAATCCTGTTCTTTGACCAAAGCAACTTTAATCTTCTCCATTTGTCTTCCCAAATGCTGCTGCATGGGTCATTTCTGGCTGTGATTTTGGCTTGTCTTCATTTTCAAGATTCTTCCCAGCCCACCCCATGCAGTAGTATCATCTCACCCGCCCACCCCCTCTGGGTTTCACACACCTGTTTGCATTGCAAATTAACACCTTCCTGTTTCTTCCAGGTTGCCTTCCCACTTGAGCTTGCTCTCCTGCAAAACAAATGCCATGCCTTCTTTAAAATAACTCATTTGTTGTTATTTCATTAACTCTCTGAGCAACAAAGACCTGCTGACTCTATTATCTTGGTGTTTAGTTGTTCCTCCTGTACATTTTTCTGCTTATATCCTGTTCAGGCTCCAAGTGCTGTGTCTAGGGATATCCCTGTGGGAAGTGTGTAGGACCTCACACAGCAGGGCCCAGTCTGCTGCTGAGACTTTGCAGATGCTGTGGAAATGCAAAGAACAAAACCAGTTAAACCCAGCATCTGCTCCCAGGCCCTCCTTGTGGATTCCTGCTGCATTAGAGTTGATAAAGTTCATCATCAGGAACTGCGGAAAGCCAAGACAGGCTCTGATGAGGTTAGTCTTAAGGATACTTGCCAGTAGGAATCAGTGAGGCCTTCTCCTCTTCCCAATGATTGCCTACTAGATGTAGTGCTGGCTGTGTCACTGAATCCTCCTCCATGGAGCTGGTCATTTTGCCTTTTCCCAGGCTAGATTTCAAGGCAGGGCAGCAGAGATGCCAGCTTAGAGAGACGGGTATCTTCCCTCCCATATCGAGGGCATCTGGGTATTTCAGCTGGGTGTCCCATTTGCCAGGCTGGTGGTGGGAATGATTTTGAAATTGCTCTTTCTGCAGAGGGGCACAGTGGTTTGTCCTCAGCCCAGGTAGCTGTAAGAACTTGCTGTTTGGTGCTGATGCTCCTGGTTTCTGCCCCGGCTGCTCTGCAATGGGAAGGGCCGAAAGGGCTGGCATAGTTTCAGATAATCATGGGCTGAGTCAGTGTCTCAGCTTGGATGTCTTCTTCCTCGGGTTGTTTCAGTGTGAAGATCCCGGCCTGGGAGAGCAGTGGGAAGGATGCTTAGGCTGAGGCAGCAATTTTCCCATCCCATGTTTCATGCTGCCGTGCTGGGTATTGCCATCACCCCACAGGGCACAGCTGGGGGCTGCCTGCAGCCTGCCCAGCACCTGGGCAGAAACGGCTGGGAGCATGGGGGTCTCTTGGGGCTGTGCACAGTCGGTGCTGTGGGAGCAGGATAAGTCCCAAGCCCTGCTGGGTGTCCCTGGGATTAAGCAGGGCTGTGCCTCTGTTGCCTGAGGCTGTCACCGGAGAGGTCAGGTAGGGGAGATCTGCAAAAACATTCCTAGAAGTGTCTCAGCTGGGGCACGTCTGCAACTCTAAAAACCATTCCGGCGGTGGGGGGTAGCTGGGGCTCCGTGGCAGACGGCGCATTTGTGGAATCGGCCATTGACATGAAATGGGGTACCCGAGGCAGGCCGGGCGCTCCGTGCTGCCCTGAAATGGGGAGACCCGAGTGTTCCTGGCCTCAGAGGGGTGACCCGGGAGCGGTCGGGGAGGGGCGATGGGAACACGGTGGCCGTGGTTTCGGTCCGAGGGCACAGCCTTTGAACACAGGCAGGTGGGGCAGAGAGCCGCGGGGCCCGGGAATCTGCGGGGGGATGAAATGTCTCAATGGAAGCGGGAGGGGGCTGGGCCGCCCCGGGGAAGCAGGTGGGACGGAAAACCAGGAGGACAGGCGGCCGCAGGGGTCTGGACGGGGCCGAGGAGGGCGGCCCGCAGCCCCGGGCCCTGCGGGCGGGGCGGCCCTGCCCAGCCCCGCTGGCCGGGATCCAGCTCCAGGCTTTGCTGGCGGCAGCACCCTTGCGGGGCCCGGGGCCCTGCGCGGCCATTGAGATGGAAATGCCCCGCGGCTGGAGAATGGAGACCCTGTTCCCGGCCTGAGGGAGGGGCGGCCGCCATTGCCTGGCGGGGCGGCGGGGGCTTCCCTCCGTGTCTGCAGCCTCCCGGAGCCGCGGAGTTGGAGAGCGGGGTGGGGGAGGAGCCAGGCCCCGGCCGGCATCAGGGCAGACCGTGTGGAGCAGGTTTGTTGCCCGGTGCCGGGGCTTTGCTGCGTTCCTGGTGCTGCGAGGGTGGGCTGTGGGAGCAGCCGGGTCTCCCTGCAGCCCTGGGAATGGCCCCTCTGGAAAGGCCCTTGGTCTCTCAACAGTGCTGTTTCTCAGTCTCATAGGTTACGGGGGTCGCAGTTCAGATGCTGTTTGTCTCCTGTCCTTGCGTCCTTGCTGGAGCGTGCTGATCTCGCTTATCTGTCTTGCAGAGATGACTCTCCTGTCCTCCCAGACACCATCTCTGGAACCATCCTCGGCCGCCACTGAGAGCGCAGAGCAAAGGATGCTGGAGAAGAGGGCCAAAGTTATTGAGGAACTGCTTCAAACAGAGCGGGACTATATCAGAGACCTGGAGATGTGTGTGGAGAGGATCATGGTGCCCCTGCAGCAGGCACAGGTAGGAGCTGGGAAGGGAGGGGAAGCTGCAGTGCAGCACTGGTGGATTGGGGTGGGGATACTGAGTCCATTTAGTTCTCAGAGGCGACCAAGCAGCACGGGAACCCATAGAGGAAATTTAAGCTATTTTGAGGGGAGGAGGATGGTTCCTACAGCTCCCTGCACTTGTTGCAATAGCCCATCTGCTTTGAGATCCTGCTGAACTCTTATCCTTGCTGGGAGCAAGAGACCTGGCCGCAAGTATCACAGATTGATTTTCTGGGGCAGGAAAAGCTTCTCTTCATTTGTTTTATAGGTTAAAGTCACTGACAGGAGAAATAAGATATGGAGTCTTGGCATGGGGACGGATTTAATGGGAGGTAAAAGAGAAAAACAGGTGAGCAGAGGCAGGGATGGAATTGCTGGGAAAGAGAAGGACACTGTGGTAGGACACATAGAGAGTGAGAGTTTCAGTGCACTGGGGGACAAGGGAATGTGTACAGGAGTCACTGCGATGAGAGGAGGTTGCACCAGGTGCCTGCTGTGAAGCTGGGGACTGATGGGTTGCAGGAGGGCAATGGTGGGGTCTGTTTGGTCTGACTTGGACATGTTCCTCATCCAGGACATCTCTTTTCTCATTCACTAGATGCAGAACATAGACTTTGAGGGCCTTTTTGGAAACATCCACACAGTAATTAACTTCTCCAAGCAGCTGCTGTCCACCTTGGAGGCTTCAGATGCCATTGGTATGAGTTCTCCTGTTACCTTTTCTCAGAAGGCTGGGATGGGTGTTGCTAGTGGCAGGACATAACAGTTTAAATGGTGAGAGAGGATCACTGGGACTGGGTTTTCTCCATGCTGGAGAAATGTCCATGCTGGTCCCCATTGCAACTCATCAGTCCAACAGCAAAGCCAAGGAGATCTCTGTTGCCCATGGGGTCACCATGCTGAGACACAGTGCCTGTGGCGGTCTGTGGCCCCTTGCCCCAAAGTGCTGCCAGCTTGAGCCGTTCAGGCCTCGGGCTGCCTGTGCCTTTGCTCTGTGGCCGCAGTGACCAGTGTCTCCACTGCTCCCCCTGGGAGACCTGGATTGACTGAGCTCTCTGCTGGTGGGTGATGGGGAGGGGTCCTGCATGCTGTAATAGCACTGTCTTCTTGAACTGTGTGTATGTGTGGAACAGGAACACCTCATGTCTTATCATGAGGCACTCCAGGGTTTTTGGAGGCAGCTGGGGACCAGGAGACACTGAAGTCCTGCTTTGCTGTCTGCAGGGCCAGTGTTCCTGACACAGCGTGCAGAGCTGGAGAGTGTCTACAGAGTGTATTGCCAGAACCATGATGAGGCCATCGCACTGCTGGAAACCTATGAGAAGGATGAGAAGATGCAGAAACTACTTCTGGACCTGCTGGATAGCCTCAGGTTTGAGCCTCTGGCTGTGTTAGCCACCAGGCTGGGATAGGGGGAAGCAGTTTCCAGCATCCCTGCCCCTCTGTCAGCAGTGTTTGGATAGGTCAGGTGGTGACTGAAGAGGGTCTGACAGTGGCACTGCATAGTTCACCAGGCTCTGGGTTCAAATGGCCCCCTGCCCTAATGCACAAGTGCTGGGAAACCTGTAGACCCCCTTAAAATCTGCACAGAAGCCACCAGTGTATAGAGAAGGGGGCATGGCCTGGACTGAGGGCTCCTGTTCCCCAAACCCTGAGCCACCATGGTTGCTGAGGAAGGACCTGCTTTGCCTGGCTCAGCAAGTGCCGGGGCTCCAACTTGTGGAGGTAAATGTCCCAGGAGCTGGCAGTTCTGATGGCTGCTCCGGGAGGACAGGGCTGCCCACTGCCCTGGCAGCCTCACTGGCAGGGCACAGACACTGGCTGTGGGATTGCATACCTGCCACCCCATTAACCCTTGCTTTTCTTTGCTTTCTGGCATTCTGTGGTCCGGCAGGAGCCTGTACATTGAGTGGTAAGTGCATCCTTCCTCTTAGTCCCTTGTCTGTCCATGTTGGTCTGGCCATTCCTTTGTAACTAACCTCCTGCCACAGGCTGGGTGCATGCTGGGGGGCCCTAACAGTGCCTTGTGGAGGCATGACTGGGAGGAGAGGGGTGTCTGTGACATGATTGCAGCAGAGGCAGTGGGTGGGCTGCACAGGTAGGCAGCACAAGTGATGAGGCGAGGGGAGGTCTTGGGCAGGAAACAGGATTTGGGAGCGCTCGGCACCAAGGAGCCAGGAAAGCCCTGCAGTGACTGCAGTCCTGCAGTCAGTCTGTCCTGCACTGGGGGACAGATGTGGGCAATTGGGTGGTGGAACAGCATCTGGAACAAGTGGCTCAGCAAATGTGAGGCTGTGCCTGTGTGGGATTTTGTGGTGGGTCTGGTAATGGAGAGGATCCTGCCTGGGAAGGATCACCTGGTGTGAGTGAAGGCAAAAAACCTGGGGTTAATCTGAAAGCACCAGGAGTTCAGGAGTGCATTGAGTTTGGGCATAAGGGTGTACTCAGGGAGTACAGTGAATTTCGAGACGTTGGAGTTCTGGGTCTGCTTGGCACTGGTTTGAGGGGGCAGAATTTGTGTGGCACAGCTGGACTGACACCTGATACATCTCCTTTGTCCTGACTTTCCAGGGGTTGCACAAACTACATTAACCTGGGGTCCTTCCTCATCAAGCCGGTGCAGAGGGTGATGAGGTACCCACTGCTGCTGATGGAGCTGCTGAGTGCCACCCCCGAGGCTCACCCTGATAAGGCACCACTCACAGCTGCTGTCCTCGCAGTCAAAGAAATCAACGTCAACATCAACGAGTACAAGCGCCGGAAGGACCTGGGTGAGGAGCCGGGCAGTGCTGGGCAGAGAGAGACAGGAGTGGGTGTGCTGAGGTTGATGTCTGCTGGTCACTGAGCCTTAGCTGGCAGCCACGGTCACGGAGGAGCTCTCACTGCTCAGGGAAGTTTGGCCCCACCACCTTTGTAACTGCCTTTCAAGTAGCTGCGAGTTGGGAGCAGATCCCCCTCTGCTTCCTCATGTCCAGCCCCCCTGGCTCCTCCAGCTTTCCTTGTGGATAAGGAGCTGTGATTCTCCCACATCTCTCATGGCCTTCGTGCACCAAAACGACACAGTACCCAAGTGTAGCCTCCCTGGGACTGAACAAAGGGAGAAAATTACTCCCTTTGATACCTGCTGGCCACCCTTCCTGTTTTCCCTTGGAAGCCCGTGGTTCATGCACATCTTACACTTCAGTCTTTCCTCCTAGCCCCACTGAAGCTGAGGTGACCAAGGCTGCCTGTAACGATTTCTTGTATTTGCTAAAGAAGCAATGTAGACACCTTCTGTATGTCCAGTGATCATTGTACATCATCTCCTGTGTCATCTTATGCTGGCACTATGCATAATCCTGTGGAAGAGCTTGAATGGTTTGTCTGCAAACTGTAGGGCATCTCAAGAACCAAACAGGTGGCACAGTGCTGGATGGGATGTGAGGTTATGATACAGTATTTTACAAGGGCATGTAGGAATAGGACTGGATAATAGCTTTAAACTGAGAGAAGCTGGATGTAGATTAGATATAAGGAAAAAAATCTTTACACTGAGGGTGGTGAGGCACTGGATCGGGCTGCCTCCAGAAGTTGTGGATGAAAGTGTTCAAAACCAGATTGGATGGGGCTTTGAGCAACTTGGTCTAGTAGATGTCCCTGCCCATGGCAGAGGGGTTAGAACTAGATGATTTTTAGGTCACTTCCAACCCAAGCCATTCTATAATGATATGTGGGGTTCTTGGGACTACAGAGGCTTGGGGAAGAGGAGAACTAACACGGTGATTGTTGATGAGGCAGTTTTAAGACGTGGGTGTTTCTGCTTACAAGGGTTTTGATTTCTGTATCAATCTCTTTAGTGCTAAAGTACAGAAAAGGGGATGAGGATAGCCTCATGGAGAAGATCTCCAAGCTCAACTTCCACTCTATCATCAAGAAGTCCAACCGTGTGAGCAGCCACCTCAAGCATCTCACAGGCTTTGCACCCCAGGTACTGTGCATCAGGTGCACTTAAACCCTGCAGTGCTTCTCCAGAGGGACCTGCTGTCCCCCCACACCCCTTCCCCCTGTGCAGCTCTGACCCAGGCCAGCGAGGCAGAGTGAGCTTAGGGTCTGAACCACCCATGTCTGCCGTCCAGCTTATGGGCAGGAGGGCCCCACATCTTCCACTCTGGGAGGAGCTGAATCCTGCATCGCCTCCCTTGAAACACTTTCTCTCACAGCTAAAGGATGAAGCCTTTGAAGAGACAGAGAAAAACTTCCGGATGCAGGAGCGTCTGATCAAGTCCTTCATCCGGGACCTCTCCCTCTACCTGCAGCATGTCCGGGTGAGTCAGTGTGGGTGTGATCCCAAGCCCGTGGGGCTCACCATGCACTGCCCCTCCTCTCTGCATGCTGTGTCCCTGCAGTGCCTCTGGCCACGGCTCCTGCCTCAGCCCTGCTGGGGCCAGGTGCTCTGGGCTACCCTGGGAGCCCCTTCTGGGCAGCGAGCATGGCTCAGCTGACTGTGTCTCCCTGGTGCAGGAGTCCGCATGTATGAAGGCACTGGCAGCAGGGAGCATGTGGGACCTGTGCACAGAGAAGGGAAGTGGGGACTTGGACCAGTTCCAGAAAGTGAACCGTCTCATCAGCGACCAGCTCTTCTCCAGCTTTGTGAGTGAGGCTGTGCTCTCGTGTGCTGGGGATGCCCCTTTGGGGCCCACCCTGAGGGTCTGCTGCAGATGGGCAGGCCCTGGGAGGCTGCAGGGAGGGTAACCTGGGAGAGCAGTGAGCATTCCTGCTTAGCTCTGCCCTCCTGAGAGCTTTGATGCCTGGGAGTTTATGAATGTGCCTGTTAGATAAACATTTTTTCAGCCCTACCTGAAATGCTACAGCTCTTTTTGTGAGTGGTTCAGGTACTTCCCCCAGAGTTACCCAGGCTGGCACGGTTATGTAAGATTATAGAATAATTGCTGTTGGAAGAGACCTCTGGGGCTCTGGTGGAGACAGGACACAGTCACTATACTGTCCTGGGGAGGTTGTGTGCTGGAGAGTGAGCTGCTGGCGTTCACAGTGGGAGGGAGCACCTTGTCTCACCTTCTCACTGCACCTCTGCCCACCAGAAAGAGCGGACAGAGCGGCTGGTGAGCTCGCCCCTGAGCCAGCTGCTGAGCATGTTTGCGGGGCCCCACAAGCTGGTGCAGAAACGCTTTGACAAACTCCTCGACTTCCACAACTGCACCGAGCGAGCGGAGAAGCTGAAGGACAAGCGAACGCTGGAGGAGCTGCAGTCAGCCCGCAACAACTACGAGGCCCTCAACGCGCAGCTGCTGGACGAGCTGCCCAAGTTCCTGCGCTTCGCCAAGGAGCTGTTTGCCAGCTGCGTGCGGGGCTATGCCGAGGCACACTGCGACTTCGTGCGCCTGGCTCTGGAGGAGCTCAGACCCCTGCTGTCGGTGGGTTCCTGCAATGCAGGCAGTGCCCTGGGCTCAGAGCAGCACTGATCTGTGCAGGGTTTGTCCCTGAGCATCACTGGGACCTGTCGCATCGTAGGGGAAGCTGCTACTGCGGTTTCAGGCCACGAGTGACTTGTGGAGGGCTCCTGTGGGATGCTTGGGCTAGATTGCAGGGTTATGATGCAATTGTGTGTAGAAGGGTCTTGGAGTAGTGGCAAGAGAGCCTTTGCCTGGGAGAATCTCAGGTCACGAGTTTGAGGACCACTTAGAGCTGAGTCCAAACAGGACTGCAGACCTGGGTCTTGCGCAAATCCAGGCAGGACTCAGACCCCTGCCGTGGTCTACTCTGTAGCTCTTGGCCACTTCTCCCAGCAGCTGTCACCTAACCAGGATCCCCAACTTTGCTCTTGTTCCAGTTGCTGAAGGTGTCTGGCAGGGAGGGGAACCTGATCGCCATCTTCCAGGATGAGCACAGTCGAGTCCTCCAGCAGCTCCAGGCCTTCACCTTCTTCCCAGAGTCCCAGGCAGCTCCCAAGAAGACTTTTGAAAGGAAGAGCATGGAACGGCAGTCTGCCCGGCGGCAGCCCCTTGTCGGCCTGGTGAGTGGCCTCTGCCCAGTGTCAGGGCTTGCAGAGCCCAGGACAGCCGCTCACACCTGCCTTGTTCCTCTGCAGCCAACCTACTTCCTGCAGTCGGACGACATCCGAGCCACCCTCCTGGCCCGCTATCCCCCAGAGAGTCTCTTCCAGGCTGACCGCAATTTCAATGCTGCGCAAGACCTGGATGTCTCCCTGTTGGAAGGAGACATTGTAGGTGTCATCAAGAAGAAGGACCCCATGGGCAGCCAGAATCGCTGGCTCATAGACAATGGGGGTAGGTGGTTGTTCCCTGCCCTTGGTGCCTGCTGGGAGTCCCCTCCTCTGGTCTCTCTGTGCCCCAATCTGAGCTCCCTTCCTCTCCCTCTGTGCAGTGACGAAAGGCTTTGTGTACAGCTCCTTTCTGAAGCCCTACAACCCCCGCCGCAGCCAGTCAGACATCTCCGTGGGCAGCCACTCTTCCAACGAGTCGGAGCACAGCAGCTCCTCTCCCCAAAGCAACGCCACCCTGACCTTCAGCCCCAGTGGTGCGGCCGTCACCTTCACTCAGAAACCCCTGCAGGACTCTGCCTCACCAGCAGATGTGTACCAGTCCCCACAGCCCTCACTGGAGGTGGACTCCCCCTCTCTGCCCCAGCTTGGCTCCGGTGACAGGACAGCCCCACTGGCTGGGACAGTGACATCTCAGCACCGCTACAGCCGCCCCGAGCTGGGCTGCAGCCCCAGCTCTCGCAGCACACACCCCACCAAAGCACATCTCAGGCCCATGCCCTCGGTGGAGGACAGAGACTCTGGGCTGGAGAACAGCGAGTCAGAGGGCAACCAGGTGAGTCTTCAGCCACCCTCATGGGGCTGGGGATGCCAAGGTCTAACCACTTTGTTTGACTGGGGACTGAATCATCCTCCTCCCTGGCAGTGACCAGGAAGATGTAGGAGGTGGAGTATGAGACCTTTTCTTTCAACCACAGAGGGGCAGAGACAGAGAACTAGGCTGCAAATGGGGGTGGGCAGAGGCCAGGATGGGGCCAGGGTTGTCACTGTTTGGGGAGGACAAAAGCCCACACATCCTGGGCAGTGTGAGAGTAAGGCTGTGTGGTGTGACCATCCAACTGATGTTCTCCCCTTGTTTGGCAGGTCTACTACGCTCTCTACACCTTCAAAGGCCGAAACACCAATGAGCTGAGCGTGTCAGCCAACCAGAGACTCAGGATCCTGCAGTTTGAGGACATCACAGGCAATCAGGAGTGGTGGCTGGCCGAGGCCCATGGGAAGCAGGGCTATGTGCCCTCAAGTTACATCCGGAAGACAGAGTACACGTGAGGCAGCAGACAGAGCCTGCACCCCATGCCTTGTTCCTGCTGGGACTGCTAGGGGCCTGGGGGCGGCTGGCCAGCCCTGCAGCCCCCGCTGCTCACCCTGAGGCTGTGCCTCTTACAGCTGTGCAGTGCTCATGGGCCCCAAGACACTGGCTGCCATTGCCCCTTCAGGGGAGGAAGAAGGGTGGGCTGGCCAGGTAGGCAGGAGGGCAAGGGTGAGTTCACCCAAGGTGTGTTTGACCTCCTGTGTCCACCTGGGAGCAGGAGAGCAAAGTTTGGGTCTGGGGCCTGTCCAGGAGGGTCAGGCTTGACTAAGGCTGAGGAGCTGCTGTGGATTTAAATTGTGGAAGGCCAATGCCGCGTTTTTGGAGATTTGTCTTTAGTCAAGTAGTAGTATTAAAAGCAGCTCAGACCTTGTGCTGCACCTCCCTGTGCAGCAGGAGCCTGCTCTCACCTGCAGGACTCAGGGTGGGACATGTACACACTGCCTGGGGAAGCAGCTCTGAGGGTTGCTGGGAGTGGTTGAGCTCCAGGCCTGGGATGGGTATGGCTTCTGACACTCTCACAACAAAGCCCCCAGCAGCTGCCTTCTCCCTGTGCTTGGTCTCCCAGGGGCTTGGCCTTTCCAAGGTCTGCTGCTGCCAGCAGCCATCAAGTTCTCATCTTTCAGGTGAGCGAGAAGCCCAGAACACCATACCCTTGTCAGCAAGGTGTATGTGCCCAAGACCCATCTTTGCAATGACATGCCCACCTGGCTGCTCTGGGCTGGGGCAGGGCAGAAGGCAAAGCACAAGCTGGACTCCAGGCTGGTTTTTGAGGTCTCTGACCAGAACTGCCTCACCTGTGCTTTCCTGCACAGCATTGGAGAGGGTGCTGACATTCTGGAATGCCAGGACCATCCCTGAGAAGGGTGTGGTGCCTTTTGCTGGGTTGGTGTGTGATACTGCTGCCATGTCCTGAAGGGAAGAAGTTCCCTTCATGGGGCAATGTTTGTATCCCCTGTACTGCTGCTCTGTAAATAAAGATTTACCCTTGTGTATAAAAGGTGCCTTTCCAAGTATTGGGAGAGCTGGGAGGAGTGTCTGGCAAGTGCTGGCAGCAAAGACCACACACTTCATGCAGACCCTACAGGGCCAGGAAAAAGTTTTTCTTTCAATGGGGTTCAGCATTCTACTGCCTTGGTGTTTGTGCCAGCTGCAGCTCAGGCACGAGGAAACCCTCAGAGGAACCTTATGTATTAATACGAAGTGACTGCACTGCCCTCGTCCCCCAGCTGTGTGGTACATGACTCAGCTGGCGCTGTAGGGGCTGGTGGGGTGAGTGTTTGCCCCACTCTAAGTGGGCACCTGCTCCCTGCATGCCAACAGCTGAGGTCAGGCCCAGGAACAGGGTCAAGGCTTTGTCAGCACTAACCACCCTACTTTGTGTGTGCGCGGCTGTAGCACAGACATGCACCTGCTGCTCTCCAGCTTGTCTCCGCCACAATCAGGTTTGCAGGCTGGAGCCACAGCCCAAAATCTGCCCCACAAGTGGTTGTGACAGCCTCAGGGAGGGACTCACTATATTTGCACTACAATCAGAGAGCAGTAGCCACAGAGAAGGCAGGCAGCCCTGGTTTTGCTACAGACTAACATTCTTGGCTGAGTAGAGCTGTGACACTCAAATTTGGACTGGCCAGCTCTGCATAACCTCTCTTGGCAGCTGTCCCCACCTAAGCACGAGCCAGGCTTAAAACTAAACCAAGGCTTTCTTAACATACTTTGATATCAGCCTTTTAGTTATGTGGAAAAAGAGTTCACATTTATGAAACAAAATTTATTTGAGGGACAAAGTCGATAAAAACAAGAGTCTTTACAGCACTGACTGCAGAGCCCTCGCTGGAGGCCAGAGGCACGAGGCTGCTGTCACGCCTTTTATAGGTCTGTGTTGTCACTCAAAAGCAGAGGGATACTTTCTACCACTCAGGGGGCTGATCAGCCTGGCTCCTCCCCAGGACCGCCCACTTACAGCATGCTCAGTTCTCGGACAGGGAGTGGCCCCGGTTTGATTGTCACCTCTCAGAACCTTCCAAGAAAGTTCTAGTTCCTCCCCCTCCTTGCTGCCCCTCGGCCATTTTATTAGTGCAGACCTTTACAACAAATATTTCAACAATCCCTAATTTACACCAACACTTAAACATCATCAACTACTTACAAACTTTACAATGAAACAGTCTCTAAAACATACAACATATAATCTGCGAAAGCCAATCCTAAAACATTCATCTATCACAGGTAAAAGACTACAAAGTTACAAAAGTAAGTCAAAACATTTATTCTTAGATTAAACTGTAAATTTCATTCCATAGTGCAAAAGCATATCTAAGGTAGGTTCACCTGGCATGGTGAAGTACAAAAACTAAGACCACCTCCAATGGAGGTCATGATCTCCCTCCCTAGTAGATAGCTTTTCCCCTCCATCCTGGAATAAATTATGCACCTCCAGCCCCTTGTGTGTACAGCAGGCAGGATGTGGTAGCAAGGTTAACAGCTTGCTCGAGTGCAGATGCTCTGTCTCTGGACAACCAGAGAAGCCACCCTCTCCGCTTGCCTGTGGCAGAAAGGCAAATTCCTGGGCAGCTTGGCTGTGGGAGACACCAGCTCCCGCTGGGTGAGTGGCACAGGAGGAGCTGCCTCACACCCTCGGCCTCTGCAGTGCTCTGCCTACAGGGCGGTGGTTTCTGCAGTGGCGATGCCGGATTCCTTCGCCATCCCGGAGAAGATGCCCTGCTTCATGAGCAGCTCCCCAGGGCTGTCAAATTCCACAATCTGCCCAGCCTGCAGCACCATCACCCTGGCAGAAGGGAACAAGAAGGCCTGAACACCCAGGATCCCAGTGGATAGTGCTGCTGACACCAGCGCTGCAGCCCCACCAACCCTCACTCCTCCTCCACTTTATGTGGTTCTCCTCTCAGCAGCAGTGAGGGCACAGCCCTCCTCCCTGTGCTGGTGGAGTCACATCCATGAGGTGTCAACAGCAAATGCCTCTATGGTCTGTTGCTGTAAAGAAGGATCCCAAAAAATGTTTCTTTCACAAAGGCATAGCTACGGCATGGGCATCCTTCCTTCCTGTCCTTCTGCTCTCTTCACCACTGTTTATTACTGCCCCAGGCACTGCATCCACCCTGCTCCACTGGCTGTATTCTTGCTTCTGCTGCTGTCCACCTCTCGCCCCATCCACTGCATCCACCCCTGCTCCTCTGGCTGTATTCTTGCTTCTGCTGCTGTCCACCTCTCTCCCCATCCTAGAAGTCCAGATCCCCATTTCCCTTGCCCCACAGTACTGTCCCATGGTACCTGTTGCTGTCCATGATGGTGTGGAGGCGGTGGGCGATAGTAAGGACAGTGCAGTCAGCAAACTCGCTCCGGATTGTTGTCTGGATTAAATGATCAGTTTCCAGATCTACCGCTGCTGTTGCTTCATCCAGGATGAGGATCTTGGCTTTGCGGAGAAGGGCCCGGGCCAGGCAGACCAACTGCCTCTGCCCAACACTGGGATGAGATGAAGAGCATGAGTTACTAGATGGACACTAGCAGAGCTTCTGCAAGCCTACTGCCTTCTCGCTGCTCTGACCCCAACACTGTCCCTGGCCTTTCCCCACTGACCATCTGCCACCTTGAGCACCACGTCTCTCATCATCTTGCTTTTTGGGCCACCACAGAAGGGTTGGCTCAGACTAACCCCCTAGAGGCCTTGACTTCTCAGCCATTTTCTTCCATCTTCACTTCCCAGAAGCTTCTGTGCATCATTCCTGGACAGCCACTTCACTGGAGGCTGCTGTTCCAGGCTGGTCCCTGGGACCAAGAGAAGGGAAGGGAGCTGGGCCTGCGTCTACTCCTCTGCTCACCTCAGGTTCTCCCCTCCCTCGCTCACGAGATGCAGAAGCCCCTCGGGACGGCCTTGCACATATGTCTTCAGGTGAGCCAGCTCCAGGGCCTTCCAGACCTCCTCATCTGAGTACTGGTCAAAGGGGTCCAGGTTCATCCTCAAGGTTCCAGTAAAGAGCACAGGGTCCTGCCAGGGACAGCACCATGTTCAGCCCCACCACAGCCATTCAGCAGGGGCAATGGCTCCAGGCCTCCACATGTGGCCACATCTTGCCCACACCACTGCCTGCAGCTGGCAGGGGATGTGGTGACAGCCTGCTCACAGGCATGTCCACAGCACCCAGGGATGCACCGAGGCCATGCACTGCTTGCGGGGCCCATGCAGCAGTGGGATGTGGAAAGGTGGGGATCAGCTCACCTGGGGGATGATGGTGAGGTTCTTGCGCAGGTCATGGAGGCCAATCGTTGCTATGTCCACTTCATCAATGATGATCTTCCCTCCAGCTGCCTCCAGCAACCGGAACAGGCAGTTGGTGAGGGAGGATTTTCCAGCCCCGGTCCGGCCCACAACCCCGACCTGTGGAAGCAGCTTTTTAGACCAGGTGACAGGGCTGTAGGAAACAGGGCAGATGCTCCCCATCTTGGTCTGGTGGGCCTTCCTGCCCTTACCATCACCCAGACTGTCTGCTTTGGTTCCTTTCCTGCAGCTCGAGTCTCCAGGAGCTACATCCCATCACCATCCCACCCCATTGCACACACTGAAGCCGAGAAGAAGAAACAGCTTTAACAGAGTCTCTGTAAAGAGTGTAGTGAGGGCAGAGGCACCTTCTCAGTGCTCCCAATATTACAGTTGATCCCATGAAGAACCAGGTCCAGTTCAGGTCGGTAGCGAACTTGGTAGTCAACAAACTGGATCTCGCCTTTGCTGGGCCAGCCAGGTGGTGGACGGTTTTGTGTCACCCACGGAGCCTGGGGGAGGGCACAGGAGTGTTAGGGGGGTTCACTCTGCAATGCTGACTGACACCAAGCTGTGCAGCTGGTGTTTGCCTGGACCCTGGTTTCCTCACCTCATTCTTCACCGTTATGTACTCATGGACCCGCTCCACAGCCACGATGTTGGTCTCCAGCTCCGAAGTCAACCGCACCAGCCAGTTCAGTGTCTGGGTCACCTGAATTGCAGAAGCAGAGGATGCAGAGCTCTGTGGCACCCAGGAACAACCACCTCCCATCTCAGCCCAGGGACTCATCCTGGGCAAGAGCAACCCTGGCCTGGCCCCTAATGCTCCACTGCTGAGACACAGCCCACCCCTCTCCAGCCCTTCAGAAACTTTGCTGCACCGTCTCTGATCCACAGCAGGGCTATATTCTTCCCATGGCAGCAAGTATCCCATTCTCACTGGGGTAGATATGTGCTTCCCTGGCTCTATAGCCACTCCCCAGGTGATAGGACACCCCAGATAATCCCATTTCCATGGATCAGAGCTGGTGTCAGGGCAGCATCCTGCCACCAGCCCAGAGCTCCCAGGGACATACCTGTCAACAGGAATGAGAAAATGCTTTCATTGACTCACATTGAGAGCGGAGGAGACAGAAAGACCCACGATGCCGCTCTCCAAAGTGCTCTTTGCAATCACTGCTAGAAGTGCAGAGAAGAACACCACCAGGCTCCCCACGAACTCCAGACGAATGGCCAGCCACCTGCACCAGGAGAGGACAGCTGAAGGTCAGTGAGAGGCAGGGAGGCATCTGCCTGTGCCCAGCACAGAGCCCAGCAGTAACAGTAGCACTGCAGCAGCATCCCCACATGCCGCTGCGAGCCCAGTGCTGTACACACAGCACGCGTTGGTACATGCACACAGCAGGTCGCTGGTGGCCAGTTCTGCAAGCAGGTTCATTTATGTCAGTCCGTGTCTAACACATAACCTCCTGTGCTGGTAGTGCCATGAATCAGAAGAGCCCAAACCATACAACCTTCACACACCCAAATCATTTACCAGTAAGATTCAAAACCAGAAAGTGCCCACACTGCACTCTCACCAGGCCTGGAGGATCACCCTCTTCCCAGAACTCACCAAGAGCATCTCAGCCCTTGACTGCACAACTCATCCTGCCCAGCCTCTGGACACTTTGTAGGGGGGCATACTCTGGCTTTCAAAATCACCCTAGAATGTCCCATTGCCACAGATGGTGCCCCTATCCTAAACTCCCCCAGTACCTACACAAACCCTCAATGCTGAGGTCAAGAAAGAGGACCACAGCATCTCAGGGACCTCCCTCAGGACTCAGAAGCCCCTGGGCAGAGGTGCTGCAGGCTGTGCTGTGGCATAAGGGGTAAAACTCACCTATTTGATATTATCCAGGAATAAACACTTTTCTGGTTTATGTCCATGGTGGTCTCATTATGCTTCAGGAAACGTTCTTGGTGTCCATAGGCCCGGATCACGGCAAGGCCTGCCACTGTCTCACCAAAGTGGGAGTAGATGGGAGACCTGGTGACGGAGTCCAGACGCCGTAGCTGGCGTGATGTGGAGATATAAAAGCGCTGAAACGAGGGACACAGCTTGGTTACCAACACAAAGCCCAGCAGCCACAGAGATAACTGCTCTCAGCAGGGCAGAAGCCTCACTCAAGGCCCAGTTACTCACCAGCACAAAATAGTAGAAGATGCCCAAGGGAATGATAACAATAGCGAAGAATGGAGTGGCCAGGCAGATCGTAACCAGTGTGCTAATGATGGCCATTAAATAGGAGACCCAGTCGCGGAAGGACACGGGAATGGTCTCATCTACCGTGAAGATGTCCTGGAGCATATAAAAAAATGTAGAGAAGCAGTCAGTAACTCCAGAGAGAAGGAGAAGCCCAAAGGCCCCATACATACAGGGTTCCTACACACTCATATGGTAACATAGTGCCAGACACTTGTAAAAATATTGGATGACCCTGAATCCGTGTTATGGTCACAACATCATTTAGGGCCACAGTTCTTAGCTTGGGAGCAGCTGAGTTAACAGAGAAACTTCCTGTAATATTCCCCTGTTACACAGACCAGCTTTAAAAACTACATCTTCATCAGGACGTAGGATGCAGGAGCAGTAACTGAAGCAGAGAGGGACAGGGCAAACTCCAGGTGCATGCAGGTGCACCCAGGTCTCCAGCTGGTCCATCCGTCTCCTAGCTGGGCACCACATACTCTCCCAACTCAGAGTAAACCCAGCAGGCCCATAGGCCCAATTTCAAGAGAAATTTTTATTCCCAAAAATCAAGAGATGGCACCAAAGGAAGAAGTGGAGTAGCAGCACGCTTGAAACTACCTGGTTGTATTTTCCCTCCTGTCTCATTTTCTCTCTGTTTTATGACCTTCACTTACATAGAAAAGATTGCAGATTTTGCTGGAAGTCTATAACCAGAAGGACTTCTAATTGTGGGACATGAGCTCTAGGCTCTTACCTCTCTTAGTAATCGACTATGGACCTTCTACTGTTTCTCCACATCCTTCTTGCTCAGGTGACCCCAAACAGGACACAGTATCCAGGCATGACCTCCTTAGCATTGAGCAGAGGAGGTAACAACTTCCTGTGATTTGCCACACTGTCTTTCTAGGTATAGCCCAGGATGTGGTTTGCCTCACAGTCAGCTTTGCATCCACCATGTCCTCCTAGTCCCTTCCCGGCCCTTACCTGGGCTCAGCTGTGCAGTGCTCAACAGAAGAAGAGTTATGCTACTACCCAGTGCTCTCCAGACCCGCTGGAACAAACACCTTCTCCGTGTTGGGGGTGTTCTCTTACCTTGGCAAACCTGTTGACGATGCGGCCGATCGGGGTGGTGTCAAAGAAGCTCATGGGCGCGCGCAGGATGTTGCTGAGCAGCTGCTGGTGCATGACGCGGGAGGCTCGCATGGCGCCCCGGACACACAGCACGACTGCGAAGAGCAGGAACAGAGCTGCAAAGAGAGCACAGGGCTGTCACCAGCTCGTGTGTGACAGTGGCCTCAGGCACCCTTTGGCTTGACAGACACACCAAGCAGCACCAAGCCAGCAGCTCTGCAGCGAGCTACTGGGATAATCCCACATCCCACCTTCTTGGGAGGCCACAACAACTGCGTCCCAACACAGGGGAGGAACACTAACCCTATTGGAAAGCCTTGGGCCCTAGCATGGTGTCCAATCTGATTAAGGAAAGTGATCTTAAAGCTAAGGCGGCAACACAGATTCGGGGCAATCTATGCAGCTTTCAGACTGGTGTGTGTCCACAATTCAGCCATGAGCTGGAAGGAAGGCAGCAGGCAAATGAACACCGTGCTGGGTCCCCTGCTCCTTGCTGCACTGCTGGCTGCAGGCCTTGCAACTCATATCCCTCCTGGACCACACAGATGAGGTGAGCAGGAACTGCTCTCCTCCCACCCTCACCTTGTGACACCCCCAATGCCCCAAAGACACCGATCCGCAGGTCCCGCTGGTGCGTGGGGTAGGTCTGGTTCAGGTAGCGCTGCGCATCGTCAGTCCATTCACTGAGCCACAGGTTGGTCCCCACATTGGCAGCATATTGTCCCATGAAGCCCACAACAATCCAGAACGAAAAGCACCAGCCAATAGCACGCAGGTACTGCATGTACATGGAGAACTTCACCTGTGGACGATTGAGCCCATCAGACCACGGGCAATGACACCCAGCACAGCCTTGGGACTCCACCTTGCTGCCCACGCTGCTCCACTCCACCACCCCGCCCACCAGTCCCAGGCAGCTCTGTCTCCTTTGTGTCTCTTGGCTGTGGTGTGGCCACAGCCAGCCCACACCAGCTCCTCTGAGCCAGTCAGGGTCTGGCAGCACTTAGCCAGGGCAGCACAGTGCTTCATCCCTCCATCCTCCTCACCCTGCCAGTTTCCACAGTTTCTTTCTCGATCAGTTGCTGTCCCTTCAGCTTCTCTGAGGGCTTCTCCTGGGCCTTCTTCCGGGAACTGGTTCTCTTTCTTCTAAGGCTGCAAGGAGATGATGAGTACCATCAGTCACAGGGTGTTGCATCAGTCCTAATCTCCTGGGGGTCCATCCCTATGCTGCACTGGGTCTCCAGTGGTAGAGTCCTCTGGCAAATAATGTCCTAACTGGGACAGCTTTGAGTGAGCCTTGTGGAAGCACTAGGCATGTACAGCCATAAAATTAAAGCCTCATTCCCAAAAGCAGAATTAGCCAGCAGCACGAGTTTCAGGGAAGACTCAGCACGAGTTGCAGAGTAAGGCTGTGGCACACTAATGTGCGTAAAGGCAAAATCAGATGCTCCTGACCCAGAGCGGCTTGTGGTAGGAGCAGGCAGGGAGGCTTCCAGCAAGAACTCCCCAGGAAACCCCCAGACCCCTGTCTCTGAGGGAGCAGTGCATGTGGCAGGGGAAAGAGCTGAGAGATCAGGTCACGTCCCACCTGCCACTCAGTTTTCTCCAACGGATGCTGGCCTCTCGCTTCAGGGTCATAGTCATCACATCACCAGAGTCCTCCTCCAAGCAAAGATCAACATCTTCATCAGCCTCCTCTTCATCCCCAGCTAAAGCAACAGCTACAAGCACAGGGATGAGGGAAGGTAGGGTCAGGCACTGAGGAAAGAGCAGATCCCGTACACCACACCTCTGCTGCACTCAGCTCCACGCCGCACCCTAGGCCTAGGCTGTGTCCTACCATCACATATCACACCTTCTCCAACCTTGTTGCAAGACCAGCACAGCAGGAGGAGGAAGAAATACATTGTGCTGGAGGGAGAACTGACAGGGGGCATGGGGCCAAAGGCCTGCAAGGAGGCAATCCCTGCTGTTGACTTATCCCAGCACCACTGGCCAGGCCTCAAGCAAAAATTTGTGCTAGTTTAGTAGGTGCAGAATCTGGTTCATATCACTCCAGCTCAGAAGCATCTCTTTGAGCAGGTGGAGATGGGCCCTGTGAAGACATACTAGGAATAGCCAGGCTGCAGCTGGACAACTGGGCTGAGCCCTGACAGGGTGAGCATCCACCTGACCTGACACCACTCCTCCCCATAGCACTGGAGGACATCATAAAGATGAAATGTTATCCAGTGGGATGTTTAGAACAAACCAAAGGATCTTTTTGACTCCAGCATCACAAAAATATGGAACCTGTTGCCGCACAAGTTTTTGGGACACATAATAAATGAACTAAAAAGGGAGTAAAAAATTTAAACTGGTCCTGTGCTGGATGTTCAACAAAATGCCTGAATGCAAATCTTAGCAAGTCCTTGTGCTGCTGATTGCCAGAAGCTGAGAAGGATTCACAGCAGCCACCATTGGTGCCTGGGCTGGATAGGGCCAGGTCAGGCTGAAAGATCAGATCTTCATAACCCCAATACACATATACAGCCCCTCTAACTGCCACAGCCCCACTGTGTTCCCAGTACCTGCGGTATTTTCCTCTGAAACATTCTCCTCCTGGTTGCCATACAAGTTCAGGAACTGGGCAAAGGCCCCCTTGTTTGCAAGCAGGGTGCTGTAGGAGCCATGCTCAGACACTGCTCCTGCTGCCAGCACCACGATGTTATCGACCTGGGGCAGGAAACTGATACTGTGCGTCACCAAGATCCGTGTCTGCAACAAAGGGGTTACAGGGTAATAATCATCAGAGCACCCCTCATCCCCAGCCACGGGGATGGGTCTGCAGGCTCTCCATCTCCTACTTGGGGACTTCTCTGCTTATCAATGTCTGGCTATGAGGACACCAGGTACCCCTCTGGGGACTCATGAGGCCTCTCCTGCCTGCTGCAGCCCCACATGAAAGCTACAGGATTTCTCTCTGTCCCAAGCAAGCAACCTCAGGCTTCCTTGGATCGTTAACACCATGCCAGTGCCACTCCTGCCTGACTGCGTGGTGGGTTGGAGGGGATGGGTGCTCACCTTCTTTTGCAGCAGCCCTTTTGGCCCCAGCACGTTCTCGAAGAGGTACTTGCCCACGTGGGCATCCACGGCAGACAGCGGATCATCCAGGATGTAGATGTCTGCGTTGTTGTACACCGCCCGGGCCAGGCTGACCCGCTGCTTCTGGCCCCCGCTCAGGTTGATTCCCTGGAAAGGAAGGACCTCCCTGAACACGGGGCTGGCGCAGGGCAACAGCTCTGACCTCTGCTGCAGGTGCTATCGGAAACCCATAGCGTCCAGGGCTGGTACCTTCTCTCCAATCTCTGTCTGGTCACCTGCAGGCAGCAACTCCAGGTCTGGAAGGAGAGCACAGGCCTTGAGGACCTGCTGATACCTGGCTTCATCCAGTTCTGACCCGAAAAGGATGTTGTCTCTAAGTGTGGCATTCTGGATCCAGGCCTGCTGGGGGACATAGGCCAGGGAGCCCTGGAAGGAGAGACACAAGGCTGTCAGAAATCATCCTGAGCACTGACACCTCCTGCAGCCTGTCCTTGCCCTGAGCCACCACTCTGGGACAGTTCTGCTTCCCCACTGAGCTCCCAGGCAGCCTCAATGCCCCCTCACTGGCTGGCTCCTCTCACCTGAATATTGATGTGTCCCTTGACATTCTCCATCTCCCCGAGCATGGCTGACACCAACGAAGATTTGCCTGAGCCCACAGCACCCACCACAGCCACCAGGCTCCCAGGTGTGATGTCCAGGGTGACACTGCAAAGACATGAGGGCTGAGGAAGCAGCACTGCCAGGCTGCCTGTCAGTTTGTGTGTGGGACCAGCACAGAGCAGTGTCTCTGGGACACTCGTGTCCAGCAGCACTGTGAGAGGTGATTGCCCTCACTGACTAATAACACAGAAAGCCTCCCCCTTCCCAGCCCTCTGCCCCTGATGTGGCACAGAGCACTCACTCTCTTATGGCAGCATCGCCATCCTGCTCCCAGGCAAAGGTGGCCTCCGAGAAACGCACAGCACTGCCTGTCAGAGGGAGATGTCTCTCAGAGAGGGGAAAGCACAGGGCTGGGCCAGCCTGGAACCCACAGGGAGTAATCTGGAGGTTCACCTGCCTGCAATGGGGTCGTGGTGGATAGCTGAGGTGTCCAGGTCTTCTCCACTCAGGTAGCGCTCCAGCCTCCCAGTCGACACATTGGTCTGCCATGGTAGAAAGAGGATGAGGACGGCATGTGGGCATGGGGTACAGTTGGGTGGGCTGGCAGGAGCCCCAAAAGCAGAGCAGCACATCACAGAGTCCCCACCCAACCTCTGAGCCCCAAACCGTGTCATGCGAGTCCTGTCCCATCCCACTGCCAGCAGAGTCCCGTGCACTGACCCCACGGGTCCATCACACACCTGAGCCCCATGTGCTGGTTTAGACAGAGGTCATAGGATCCCCCTACACTCTCAGCCCTATGTGAGGCCTGACCTGCACCAGGGTGGAGAAGACCATGGGCAGCATGGTCATGGGGAAGCGCAGCACATTGAAAAGGGAGGTGGCAGTGAAGGCCTTCTGTGCATCCAAGATGTTGTTCTCATCCATGAGCACATAGACGGCAAAGGTTGCAAAGGAGACCTAGGACAGATATCAGGGAAAGCCACCATCAGTGTGGTTGTGTGCAGCCCAGAGCCTCGCACTGCCCCAAGGCCTCAGCAGTGCCTTCCTGCAGGAGACACGTTACCCTCCTGCTTCCCTTCTCCTTTGGGTCCCTTTTCACCACCCTGATGGGACCCCTTTCCAAGCCCAGGTTATTGCTGGGGGGCCAGAACCATGATCTGCATCCCACCAGCCAGGAGCACTCCAGGTGAGGTTCCAAATATTTCCCATCCCCTTGGACACAGCCCAACCCCAGCTCAGAGGAAGGGACATGCTTCCCCAGGGCTGTTGTCACTCACCAGGAAGGGGGAACATGTGAACATAAAGATAAAGGCTGACTGCAGGTAACCGAAGTTCACCAAGTTCTTGAGCTCATGTGCACGGATATCATTAACTCGCTTCTCAAAGGAGGGCTCCCAGGCAAAAAGCTTCAGGATCTGCAGGATGAGCAGCGTGAGCAGATACTGGCCTCACAGGAATGCCCACTTCCACAGTCAGCTCGCTGGTGGCCAGCACCTCCATCACCAGCTCCTGGCTTGCTCAGAAGCCCGCTTGGCCACTGCATCTCCCCTCTTCTGTCCTGCCCACAGCTTACAGCATTTCCCCACTGCACTCCCACTGCCTCAGCCTCAGCTTACAGGTCACTGCCAGCCCCTCATACCACTACCACAGCCATCCAGGAAACACTCAGAAAATCCTCTTTTGGCTCCCAAGTCCCAGAGCTCCTCCCCAGCCAACTTTTCAATAGATGAGGAAGCCAAGAGAATTGCTGAGACCCAGACACAGGGCCCTCAACCTAGACTAACACTGGTGCTGTATACAGGTGTGCTGCC
Organism: Oreocharis arfaki; assembly: GCA_013398015.1. Taxonomy (NCBI): domain Eukaryota; kingdom Metazoa; phylum Chordata; class Aves; order Passeriformes; family Paramythiidae; genus Oreocharis; species Oreocharis arfaki. Next base: position 830,531 of record VZRR01011968.1, read on the forward strand.
TCCAGGTACAGTGCACCAAGAAGAAGGGTGCAGCAGCTGCCCAGAGAGTCTCCACTCCACTGCTCACCTTGATTCCATTGAGGATTTCAGACATTATTTTCAGGCGTTCGTCCTTGTTCCTCATGTTCCTCACCTACAAACAGAAGAGCCAGACATCACCTAAACCAGACAGCAGCTCACCCTTGGAAATACATCTGGGCTGCCACAGGGAAGGGAAGGATGGGGTCCACGGGTCAGAAAAGTCATCCTAAGTTGAGCCTTGGCTCCCTGTGGCTCTGGACAAGCTGGGGAAAAACACTACCCTGCTGTCAGGTAGAAGCTAAAGCTTCATCTTACGGTTAGCAATATCTCATTTTTAGTCCTCAAGGCTGTGCCCAGTCTGGTTCAAGTTCAGCTGTGATGGTAGAACAGATCTCACCTGTCTCCTTCCCACAGCAGCTGACCACCTCTGGCTCAGGCTAGAGACACCCCCAGCCCAAATGAGATCAACTTCCTAGGCTGAGAAAGATCCACAGCATAACAGCAAAGAGTGGGGAGTGTGGAAAATGAGGGAGGGGAGCAACAGTGGGGTTGGACGTGGGGGACCAAGGAGGATATTCCACCCACCACTGACCTGAATGGTTTTGGACTTGGAAAGCAGGAATGCGTTTATGGGGATGAGCAGTACCATGACTGCAACACCTGCCAAGACAGAGGGGCCCAGCTCTCTCCAGAGGAAGACAATGGACACGATAATTTGCAGGGGACATGACCACAGCTGGTGAATAAAGTTGGTCATGTCCATGAACCTCTGGGCATCAGCCGACATCAGATTCACAGTCTCTCCCACTGTAGATTCCTTGCGGGTGGCTCCGGACATGGTGAGTGCCTGGAAAGAGAAAGCACAGTCACCACAAGCCAGTCTGGGAACAGCCCTGCTGCCAGCAGCGTGGCTCAAAGCAGGGAATTAGCAGGCCAGGCTGAACCCCCTTCTGGGCTTGTTTCTGATGCCTCTATACTGGCCATAGGTGCTCTTCTCACTGCCTGCAGACATGGAGCCACTGGATGCTGGGTGCAAAGAAATGCATCCCTGTGCAGGAATTCTAATGGCACCTGCCCTAGGTCTTGCACTGCTCTTAAGAGAAACCTCCCTCAGCACCTGGTAGCTGTCAAACACATGGCTGCAGCACCCAGGTCCAGCACCCAAGCAGAACTAGGGCTCACAGTGTCCCCAGTGCTGGATGGGTGTCCCCCAAGCGCTTCCTGTGCCTTCTTAGGAGTAAAGTGCACACACCCCAGTCACCCCAGGTTGATGGGGCAGGCAACGGATGACTTCATCCACAGCCCATCTTGGAGACAGCCAACAGGGGTGATGACAGGACCACACAGACCTTCTTGTAGATGGCAGCGATGAGACTGGCACGCACATTTATGCCAAGATGGAAGCACAAGTTGAAGTGCTGCTGCAGGCAGAGGGACTGGATCAACGCCGTCAAGAAAAGCAGGATGGCATATAAATAGCCTTTCCAGGCAAAGGAATCCTCATCCGACACAAAGGCAATCAGCAGCCTGGAGGGGAAAGAAGCTTTTGAGACACACAGCCTACTGAGACAGACCCAAGCAGGATGTTCCAAACAAATGCAGGGAGAGCATCCTCACAAGAGTGGCGACAAAAACCCTGCCCCAGAGAGGTGGCAGAACCGTGCTCTGCCAGAGACATGGCAGTGGGTCACTAATGTAAGATCATCCACAGAGACTGTGCTGCTCTGCAAAACAAACCGAGGAGGCCCTGCTGGGCTGAGCTGCACTGACTCATGGAGGGGCCCAAGGAAGAGCTGGGACTGCCTCCAGGGAGGGAGCAGGACTGCATAACAGAGGATGCAGGGAGCAAGATATCACACCTAAGAGCTGGCAGCCAGCTCAGATCAGTTCTTCATCAAAGTGTATCCCAACACATTCTCCCACTTTTGGTGAGGGCACAAAATGTCCCCAGGGTCTGTGGCCAAGAGAGGCACACATATGGACATGGTGGCGCTGGATACAGTGCACACACTGGGAGGTGGTGGGGCTGGGTGCAAAGTCAAGGACAGGGACAGAGAGAAAGAACTCACTTCAGTAGCTGGGGGCTGACAAACACAAGTGCATCATTCACCAACTTGAATGCCACCGCTAGCAAGAGGTTCTGCCGGAAGGTCTTGCCCAGGGTTTTTATCAACCAGCCCCTGGCGTAATCCTTGGGAGGGCCAGAGCCCTCCTTGTCTCCCTTTTTCTTCTTCTTCTTCGGCTGCTTCTCCTCCTAGAGAGAAGCCCACATAGAAGTGAGAGAGCTGGTTGTGCAGGTGTCCTGCATCTGAAAGGAATTCCAGGGTAGCACCCCACAGACCCCAGATCAGGTATCCTGAATGAAGCCTTAGCTTTAGCTCCTGTCACATTCCCTTTCACTGGTCTCTGCTTATGTCATACACAACCAGGACTCTCTCCTCTTTTGTACCAAAGGCAATTGTTAAAACCCAAACCAGCCTGAACCTCTCAGGCCAAAAATCAGGCAAAAATCATGAAGAATCTGAAGCCGGAGGTGGTCACAGAATGATGTTCACTCTGGCCTCGTTGCTGGGAAGTATCTGAAGTAGATAGACATAAGGGAACTGCTTGTACTGCAGACTTGAGGGTGGTTCCTGTCTTTACATAAGGCAGAAGGATGGAGACTTTCTTGGTCTCTCAAAATATGGGGATCTACCAAGGACACGACAGGAGGACCCTGTCATGGGTTCCCCTATCCTTGCCCATGGTCCTGCAGGAACAAAGAAGGGAAAACCCAGCAAAGAGGGCTGCAGGGAAGTGAGGTAACCCTACTCCCTGAGGCTGGACCTGGATGTCTCAGTCTCATACAAGGCCAAAAGTAGGAATGGATTTACCAGCACAAGGATGTCTTGGCTCTGGGCCTTGCTCATGTTGTTCTCACGGTCTGGGTCACCTTCCCGGCGTCTCTTCTTGCGTTTCCGTTTCTCCAGTTCTGCTTGGGCCTTCTGCATCTCAGTCTTCATGTTCTTCTCAAAAGCAGTGAGAAGAGCCTTTGTCTTGTATTTATCTCTCAATTCCCAGACATCCTCTATCTCCAAAGGCTTGCGATAGCCCTTGAAAACCATGCTGTGGGACAGAGAAATCCCATTATACTTGTTGGAGACTCCTTGCTGCAAATGCAGAGCCTTCACACCCAGCCTGGCCCCGGGCTCAGGCTGCACCCAATGTCTTGCCTCTCCCAGCTAACTCCAAGCAGCCTGTGCTGCAGGTTCCCCTGGGCACCCCTGCATTTTGCCAGCCCAACCTCCCTCAGAGCCCTGCTCACCTGCTGTACCATTCAAAGGTGATGGAGCTCAGGAATGAGGCTGTCACCTCTGGGTTCTATGGTACAAAGCAAAGGGAATACTGAGAGACTGTTGATGCCGGGGGGTGGTGTTAACGCAAGCTGATTAAGCAGCCTCATAGGTTTCAAACCATGACAACTCCAGCCCAGAAACCTCATCTCACAGCTAGCAGCAGCCCCCCCAGACACATGCAGATGCCCCATGCTGCAGGCTCCAGCTCTTGCTGGACCCTGTGCTGAAGTCCTCAGGTCTTCCCAAGGAGCCCGGAGCCTGCATGGAGCCTGCCCTGCCCCACACACTGCTTAGGATGTGGTGCCCCAAATCCACTCCCACACAGTCCTCACACCTTCTTCCCGATTTCCTTTGTTTCTGGCGCAACATCTGAGAAGCCTGAGACAAAGAAGAGCAGCAGCTGGAGCCCGTAGGAGATGAAGAAAAGGATAAACCGTGGCAGGTCAGAGATTGGTTCCTGTAGGAATGGAAAGCCCAGGTTATTGCTGGGGGTTATCTCAAGGCCACCTGGTACTCAGAGACAAGATCCATCCCCCGGCTGAACCCAACAGAACAGTGCAAAACTCACTCTGAGTCCTGCATCAGCTTCCCTTTGCCACCTCTGCCTGCTTCTCCCTGACCTCCTCCCATAAATGTTTAAGGGGAGAAATTAGGCCTGGAGAGCTTATACTTCCCCAAAGAGACAGAATGAATTCAAACAGCAATTCCTTCTCAGGTCTTTTCTGGTTCCCCAAGGCCCCCAGGGCAGCTGGGACCTTCAGTGATACCACAAAGAGCTTGTCAGGAGTGTGAAGAAACTTTCTTTGGGAACAGAACAAGAACAGGGGAAGCACAGAGCTTCCTGTCAAATCCAACCTGCAGGGCTTTCCGGACGAGCGACTGGAATGGCAGTATCCCACAGAGAAGGGACAGTGCCCAGAAGCAGGAAAGCACCCCTGAATCTCTGCGCAAGCAGAAGCGTCGTGCATCATGGATCAGCAGGACCATGATCTGGGGGAAAGAAAATCAGTCAGAGGTTCAGGTGGAGCTACAGGACTAGGTCTGGCTCTAAAAGTGCCTTTGGAGCCTATGTCCTGGGATGCCAGCACACATGATCTGCTGGGATTCACTGCTTTTAATACCCTGAGTGCGTGAACACACCACCAACGCTTTATAAGTTTCAGAATTAATTGCTTAGGGCAAAGATTTATTTCAGGAAGAATTAAGATTAGGTTTGAATGTACCCTGACATTACAGCAGGGCACTATCACTCTTTTTAGCTGTTCTCAGTCCAGATTCTGAGACATGTGCAGCCTTGAGGGGTCACACCCTGTCTCCTGCACATTGCCTCCAGACCTGGAACTGAACCCAGATCACATCCCAGCAGTGCAGCCTCTCTGGGCAGTCTCCTTGCCTTACCATCTCACATGGACTCTGCACGTGAAACTAAATGACATGACAAAATAAGAAGGATAGCAAATGAAGGTTTTACTTTTAAGTGTAGCTCCTGAGCATTTGTTAAGACAGAATATCTCATACAAGATACCTGTAACTTCCAGCTTATATTCCATGAAGCTAATAGCCCCTAGGTCCTCAGCTTTCTCCTCTCCCTGGACATACTGTGGTACTTCCTGTCTCTCTGCACAAAAACGAGCAGTGATGTACAGGAAGCTGTGAGACATCAGAGCAGCAAGCCATGGTCTGATGTTCACACTGCAAAATCACTCCTGTGAAACCCATACTGTTCCTAGTAAAGCTTCTGTCAGAGAGCTCAGCTACACTCACAGGCATAGAACCATCCCAGTTTTAAGGATAACAGCAAGGGAGCACTGTACAACCAGGCACCTGTCCTCAACATATCACGCTCACGCACCACCCACACGTTTGGGGCTAGTCCTACCCAATTTCCAGGCTACCCTTCCCTCGCGGACACAGCTTCCTACTGATGTCTGTGCTAGGTAAGTCTTGCGCTGCTTGGCGCTGCAGTCTCACCGTGTCCCTGGTGACACACACCACACTCACGGCTGAGCCCTTACCCAGGTGGCGATGTACAGGCTGGGGTTCGTGTACCGCACAGCTGGCACAGCGTCCTGCTCAGCACCCTCTACAAATGCCAGGGCCAAATCCGCCACTGCCGCCAGCGTCAGCAGAGCAGCCAGCACCTGTGGGGAGAGGGGGCCAGCCCATTGTGGACACTGGGAACCACTGGGAGACAAAGAGTTCAGCATAAAATACACCCACACACCCTTTTCAATGCAGACTGGGCCTGGGAGAAGCTTTCAACCCTGTGAAGTTTCAACAGTTCCACAGGAGCACTGCCATCATCTTAAGTTTGGAAGATAATAGCCCACAAGATGAGAAGCCCCAGTACACACTCTGCCCTCTCTCCAAGTGCATCCCAGCCCTGTTATCCCCTCTGTCCCAGATATGCCTCATGCTGGACTCCCCTTTACATTTCTGTCCCCGATGGTCCCCTATCCCATTGCTCCTTCCCCCCTACACTTCTCATCTCTCCATTCCACACGTGTAGCACAGAGTCTTTCCACTCCCACCACCTACACCTCAGGCCGCTCCAGCCTGTCATCTGTGCCCCGTTATCTCCACTCTACCTGTTTGATGACATAGAGTTTGGTCAGAGAGGATTTCTTGGCTCTGGATTTGCACATGGGCAGGAGCTGCCATGGGCCCAAAATCCAGAAGAAGCCAAGGGGGACCCAGACCAGCACAGTCTGCTGGAAGCACACAGGCAGGTCGGCATCCGGACGAGCAAGGTAGGAATCATTCTGGGGGCAGCAAGAACAGAACACCAAGTCACTTGGGATGGCTTGACTCTCACTGGGCACACAGGACAAGAGCCAACACTCCTACAGGTCCTGCACACCCAGCTCCACCCCATCGCATCCCCCCTTCAACACCCACCCTCCTGGCTGAGCATTTCAGTACTCAGCCAAAGTCTGAGTGATATCCCTCTCCCCATCTCTCTGCCTGAATGTGGAATGGCCACCCCTTGCTGGAGCCAAGCCAAGCCAGCAGAAGCAGCTGAAGCCAAATCATTCCCCAGGAAGTCCATACAGGGTGTCCTGTGTTTCCCAGGTGAGTTAAAACAGGACCGAGCTCACTCAGGGAGGAATCATTGCCTCACTGTCTGGTGAACACCATGCAGGCAGTGCACAGCACTCAGTGCCATGGCAGTCCTGGATAAACACCAGAACCTCTGCCAACCACTGGCAGGACAAGCTGCGAGCCTTGGAATCCACTGCTCTCCCCCTCCACTGGGTGTCCCACCCCAAGAACAGGCAATGGGGATGATACAGCCACTCACCCAGAAGACAGAGCCGCAGAACTTCTCCAGGGCTGCTGACATAGCTCAGGGGAGAAGAAACGGCAGCTCCTTCCCCTCGCTCTGCCCAACTGAGAGACCTGGGCGGATGCTTGGGATAAAAGTCCCCCCACACCCTCAAGCGGTCTCGGGACAAAATCCCTGATGACACGCAGTTATTTATTAACTCGGTGCTATTGCACAACCCCACAAACCAAAGCAGTGACAGAAAAGGCTTGGGAAGCTGCACAAGCTCAGGAGAAGGAAGAAGACGACCCAGGAAAGAGGTCAGAGGGGCGATACAGGGAAGTAGGGAAGTCACAGAGTCACTGCAGGACACCACAGCTGTTGCTCAGAAACCACAGCCTTGATCAGTGCACACCAAGAGACACACACTCATCTGGATCTGCTAAAGACATTACTTTGGTCCAACGGACCTCTGCAGTGAGAATAAGCCTGTTGAATGCCAACAAAACGTCCAGCAACAGTGAAAGCTGGTCCCACAGTGGCTGGTGCCACCTGGCAAGGAGGCCCATGACACCAGCAGTGCCCCAGGCATGGGAATTTGCAGTGTCTGGCAGCCAAGCTGACCACATGCTGCACTGGTCTGAGTCCCCAGAATCTGGGTTCCTTTTACTGATTTCCAGCCTGCAGAGCCTGAAGATTTTCCAAACTCCTCCTTTTGCTTCTTTCTTTCCCACATTTCCATGTTGTCTGTGTGCTATAGCAGTTGGCTGACCACAAAACCCCAAAGAGACTTTGAAACTTCATTTTAAGGTAATCCCCAATAGCTGAGACAGAAAGAGGACGATTCCTGAGGAGAGTGATTGCCACTGAGCCCTTGTTTCTTAGAAAGGCCTAGGCGTGACAGGGACACGGGGGGATGGTGCTCCTAAGGCTGGCACCGGCTTTGCTTTATCATGTGTGCTCCCGAGGAACAGCAGGTAAAAGGGGACAGTAGAGTGACTGCAATGATTATGCTGTCTCATTGTGCATAGAGCTATCTACTAACTCGGAAGGCAAAGGTGACACAATAAGTAATTGCTCAGGAACCATCAATACCAGAGAAAGGGTCAATGTCCAACTCAGTGGTTAATTATTAGCAGTTTGTCTGATTAAATCCACATGTCTTTGTAAATAAAATTACCCCTAGTGCTAGGTCCTCCAGGCCAGAACCAGTACACTGCCCATGAGAGCTGCAAACGAATGCAATGAGTAAGGAGTAAGTGAAAGGAGCAGTCACTCAGCCCTTGTCCATCAGTACTGCTGATGTGATTCTTCTTTCTGTCCTCTGGCCTTCCTCAAAACCACTTGTTTATGACACTTTCCTATGTAATGCCCCGTCCCATTGCTTGTCTGTTTTTAGTACAGGTCACAGCTCATCCTCACTGTCTTTTGGTCTCTCAGAGTCGAAGTGTCGCCCTCAGCACAGGATTCCACTCTCTTCAATGCTCAAGGCAAGCACACCCCCACTTTCTCTACCCTCACAGCTGGGACATGCTCCTCCTAAAAACCCACAAAGCCCTGGTGTCCTTCAGCTCCTTCCGTGAATCTTCCTCCACTAAAATACAGAGGAAATGTTCACTAGGACCAAGATAATCAAAGCAGTAGCACCTCTTTGGCCAGCAATATCAGTTTCCCTGTGCTCCCCTTTCCTTATCCATCGGATGTCTAGCATGTTACAACTTTTCAAAACTAGGCAGTGATTCATGCCTGTCTCACACAGGATCTGGTCCAGAGGTCTCTGCTAGGCAATCTACTAATTCCTCCAGCCCTCACTGCTCAACTCTTTATCTGCCTTGGCATGCTGTAACCATCCCACGTGAGTTCAAAGACCTGAGGGGGCTGCGTCAGCAGAATATTCATCTTAATTGATCTACCAGTACCATAATCATAACCATGACTCATGAAATCTCACAACCATAATACAAGCCATAAACTCTTAAAGCTGGTATTCCAAACGACACTGATTATAGCCACAAATTTAATCACTCTTACCAAGTTTTGATCCTTCCTACTGCCTGCATATCTGTCAGTGCTGAAGCAGGATGACATCAGCACTATGCAGTCATTCCCGTCCCAGCTCCTCTGTTAGGAACTCAGGCTCCCAAGATGTTTTGGGAGACACCAATACCTCTGAAGATCCATGTGAAAAGGTGGATGTACCCTTTAGGCTGAAAATATGTAGTCTTGATGATAAGTTTTCAATGACGTGATTCTATTTAAGGTGACAAAGGTGCTGCCACCCTGTCAAGTATCACATTTTTTCCATACATCCTCACAGGCTGTAAGCTATTGCCAAGATGGAAGAGAAATCTGTACCCTGCTTTTGCTTCCTGAGATCCACTGTATTTGCTGTCAGAGAGATTCTCTTCAGCTTTGTGATCTTTTACAGAAGAGCAGGCAGCAAGGATAAAGGTGCTTTTCCTCTGGGTCTCTACTCTTCTAATGGACCACTCTGATGTCATTCAAATCTTTCATTGGGTTTTCTACAGAGTAACCCAAATGAGTCGGAGGCTTCAATCCTGACTAGGCAGCAATGGCCCAACAGGCACATTCCCCAAGCACTGTCTGGAGAACAAGCATTTTATGCTTTATTTTGGGACAAAGACCTGGAAACTCCCTTAGGAAAAGCACCTTGTCCTCCCAAGAAAGCTCCTCACACACTAACCACACCTCAAGCACTGAGGGCCCATAGCCCAGGATGTCTCAGAGCTTCCTCACCTAATCAGTCAGGTGCTTCTCACCACTTACAGCTGCTGCATTGCTAATTCCCACCTATCCTACTGGCTGACCACAGCAGGCCTTGTTTCCCAGCTGTGGCTATGATGTTTCCCACCCTGGCATTCTGGATGTGATTGTATTCTCTGGCACAGCAGGGTTCTGAATAACGCAGGCTGTGCAACATGGATCACAGTCTTACCTGAAAATATAAATAAACTTTAGAAAAGCACAGCAAGAGGGGGGCAGCTGCAGTGTTTATTTGACAATCACATGCAGTGCTACACAATTCAGTCCCCCTACGTGCTCACCTCCCTTCCTCCCAAATGCTGCTGAACAGCTGTTGCTGCAACATCTGGGAATGAGTCCTTTTATTTAAAATCGCCAACATAAGTTTCCAGGCCGGGGACTTCAGGGGAAGCCAAGGGAAGAGGTGTCAGGCTTCATCACCTAGTGCACATCCTCTGCAGCCTGAGGATGGAAACTGTACCCATCTGTCCGCGTGCCAGGGCAGACCCCGGAGTCTCAGCGCTCTTGTCGCAGCACGGTGCCATCCACTACAGAATGTTCTTGGCAATCGCGTTCAGGGTCCTCACTTTGGCCACATCTGCCACCTTTATGGAGTACTCGGGGGCAGAGAAGGACGCTCCCATGGCAACATTTGGATTTCTGTCGGGTAAACCAGCAATTAGTGGTGATCTGCTGGTGATACACATGAGTAAGACCCATCAAGAAAAACACCCCCATATTTCCCCTAGTCTCAGCATTGGCCAAAGATGGTGCCACCCAAACCAAAGATGGGACACCAATTGAAAGAACAATAACCCAAAGGAGTGCAGACCTATGGACAAATATAACCCATTCCTCACTCATTTCTCAGAAGCACATCTCACTGGCTTCCCAAACCCTACATGCTTATGTTAAAAGTCGAAGGCAACTACACCAGCACCTGCCTTCCCAAGTGCCTTCACAAGTCCTAGGGCAGCAGTAGCAAGAGAAACGCCCCAAGGATCTGCATGGCACTCATGCCCACATGAGGAGCACTTCTGGATTCATACACTGCAGAATAAAGTGTCAGGCACCAAGATCCCAACCATAAGAGCACAACTAGCACTCAAAGCTGTTTGAAATTTATGCCAGTTCTACAAACTCATGTTCACATTCCTGTAGCCTTTCCCTCGTAGAGTTCTGCTAAAAAACAAACATAAATAATCAGTTACCTGAACTTCATCCCTGAGTCCCGAGCTGAGCGAGCAGAGCAGTGAAACTCAGAAGCAGTGGAGCCTTCCAGAATCCTCTGCAGGTTGCGCTCCGTGATGCCACCTCCTGGTGGGAACAAGCCCGATGTCACACACCGAGCAGGTGACGCTATTCCAGACCTGACATCACCCCGGGGACCTCACCACTAAGGGACAGGAGCCATACACACTGAAGGGAAAAAACAGCCCTTGGGACAACAAAGACCCAGGCACATGAAAAGAGATGGGAGAAGCTTAGGCTCCTGTTCTCCCACAGACCTACAGCTGTCCCCAAATCCTGCAGGGAGCAGTGGCTGCAGGGCTCTGCCCTCCCCAGCGGGCTGCGTGGCCTTTATTCACACCAGGGCAGGAGCTGCTCCTCCTGGGCAGCTGGCTCAGAAAGCCAGATCAGAGAATGGATCCCAGGGCAAGAGGGTAGGAAGAAAGGGCTAGGGAATTGCAGGACCAGGTACAGATGACAAGAAAACATTACCTGGCACCACCACGATTCTGCCCTTCGCCTGAAAGAAGAATAATACGGTATTATTGAGCACTACATCCACACATGCGTTTGTGAGGCAGCAAAGAAACCTCACATGCAGCACTTTCCCTAAGCTCATGGATGTCACCATGGTCTACAATTTGTGCTCTCTCACCCATCTTTTTTGTACCATTCATGTTTTACAAGGAAAAGTGGAAAAGAACTTGCAGTTACAGCTAAGACAACCTGTCACCATTCTCTCCTACCTCTCCATCCCACCTGGCTACCTCTCAGGTACACCTGTTGCACCTTCCTAAAAGGAACTGTGAGACACTCAGCAGGGACCTCACTCTGCTGTTTGCGTGGGCTCATCATGCCAGCTGTTGGAACCAACTTCCACCACCCTCCCCCAGTATGCAAGCAAGAACAACGCAACCAGCCTTTGCTGTGGGAGACTCTGGGGCCCAGCCCACTTGGACTTGGGGAAACATTAAAGCCAAGCAAGAGAGGGAAGGCAAGTGCTCCTTGACAGAAGTCCCCTTCCAGAAATGAGGGATACCATAAAGCAGCTGCCTGCAAGCAGTGCCCAGGGAACAGCCACAGTACCCAGGGGAGCACAGCAAATACTCACCTGTTCTGCAAGCCTCTTAATCAAGGACAATCCTTCCAGTGCTGAGCTGTCACAGCCACTTGTCAACACCCGCTCAAAGCCCAGGGAAATCAGGGTCTCCAGTGCCACCAGAGGGTCATGCACCATGTCAAAGGCTGAGGGACCAGAACAACAGCTCAGAAATCACTCGGTTCGTTGTGCTCAAGCTCTGTGCCTCAGCCAGCTCCCCCAAGGAACCCAAGGCAGTGATAAGAAGGGTCCCACTCACACCCCGGATTTACAGCTCCTGACCGTAACAGTCCCTTTGCAGCAGTGCCAGGCCCACCATACTCAGCTCCTCAGACACCTCCTCTCTCACAGGACAACGAGACAGCCCCCAAACCAGAGCTCACTGGACCTTTTCCCTTGTGAGGAATAGCACAGCCTGCAGAGCTTTCCCCCTCCAAAGAACAGCCACAGAACATCAAGCTCAGCTCCCTCCCAGCCCGACCCTCCCCCAGCAGTGGAACACAGACTGGACCCTGCCCAGGGCCACTGTCCCTAGCAACTCACCGCGGTGAAATGTGACTGGCAGGGGACGGCACACAGCTGCAAAAAGAGGACATACGGTCAGTCAGGGCTGGTACAGAGTCCCTTGTGCTAGAACCAGAAATGTACATGACATGGAAGAGGGCAAAGGCTTCTCAAGCCATTCCTGGGGAGCTCAGAAGAGTCCCCATTCTTGCTGAATACAATGCAGTGGCTGCTGTTCATCCAGGCTCTTTCATGAGGAAGAGTTCTTCTGCCCTTGGAGAAAGCCACAACCCTTTGTTTTTACAGGTAACACCAGAATCCCCCATCTCATCTGGAACACACAGAACCCTCATTCCCACCACAGATGCCTTTCATTGCAGGAAGGAAGCAGGGAAGTTGTATCATCTGCCTGGGGAAAGGACAGGACCATTGCTCTTTGAAAGCAGGAAAGCTGATTTTTCTGATTTCTTTCACTACCAACAATTTCTGCTCTCGGACCACAGCAAACTTCACCAGAGGTGCTCTATTTACAGTGTAAAACTTATTTATTTCTACAAAAAGATATCCACCTGCTCCCTGCCCTGGAAACAGCAGAGTACACATTGGCCTAGTGGAGCTAAGTCCTGGCAAGACCCTCTTCTTTTGCTGCACTCCTTACAGCACATTCGCCTTCATATGAGAACCTCAGCACCACACCACCGGAGAAAGGCTCAGCCCTCTTTAGCTTTGGCTGTAGCTCTCAAAAAATATGCAGAAAGAAAGAGATTTTGCTTCCCCATGTTTGTGGCCTGTAACAATCTTCCACTGCAGCTCCAGTAGCTTTTTATGTGTTCACACCTCTCTCTTGTTATCTTTTCTCCCTATGTGTATTAAGAAAAAAAAAAGGAAGATTAATTCCCAGCTACACACAAGGCCAAAGTCCAGGAGATACATATCCGAGACACCTGTAGCAAGGACGTAATGAAAAGAAAAAAAGGGCAAAAAAAAAGAGGAAGGGAGAGAATCCAACAGTTGAATGCCCCCAAATAGCTTATCAAAGCCTTCTTACACTTTGCTGTTACGTCCCAGGTGGCCTCAAACTCTGTGTGAACAGCTTGGGGCTGTGGCCCTTGGTCTGCAAAGTTTCTTAACTACTTAATGTCTCACAGGTATGGCAGCAAATGAAACAGAAAAAAGTGGAAAGAGATGGCAAGACCGCAGAAAGGATGTGCAGACCTAAACCCTCTGTACAGTTCTACGGCATCAGCCGGAGCAGCACTGCAAAGCTGCCACAGCACAGAGCTTTGCCTGGAGGCACCCTCACCCAGCAGCGCCGTGCAGAGCTCCGTGTCGATGCGCCCGTCCTCGGTGAGGGCCCCGAACACGAGCCCGTCAGCCCCGTGCAGCTTGGCCAGGCGGATGTCGGCTTTCATCACCTCCACCTCCCGGTCCGAGTACAGGAAATCCCCGCCGCGGGGCCGGATCATGACGAACACAGGGACCCGCACGCACTGCTTCACCACCTGCAGCAGCCCTGCGGGCGGGACAGGGCCGGCTCAGCACCCGCCGCGGCAGCTCCGGCCCCGGGCCGAGCAGGACGGGCCCGGGCGCGGGGAGGGAGCCGAGCGGGACAGAGGGGAACGAGGGGGCGGGCGCGGCTCACCCATGCTCGGGGTGGTCCCTCCTTCCACGAGGCCCGCGCACAGCTCGATCCGCCCGGCACCTGCGGAGAGGCGGGTCAGAACCGGCCCCGCCGCGCTGTAGCCCCCTCTCGCGAGGCCCCCGGGCCTTACCTCCGCGCTCCGCGTTGACAGCGGACTCCACCGAGTCCACGCACACCTCCATGAGGAACCCATCGTCCATGCCTGTGGGACGGGAGCGGCACGGTCACCCCGGACCGCCCCATGGCGCTCGCCCGGGCCGCACCGGCCCCGCCGCGGGCCCGCCCCGCTTCCGCCTCAGGCCCCGCCCCCCG
>VZRR01011968.1:844954-856833 GCA_013398015.1 Oreocharis arfaki
CGCCACTGCCACCGGCACTGCCACCGCCGACACACGGCCGCCTCCCCCCGCGGCTCTGCCTTCAGCGCTGCCTGCTGCAGCAGGCGCCCCGGCCCGCCGCACCGCCGCCCGCCGTGGGGCGATGGCTCCTGGTCTGCAGCGGTGCCGTGGCCGGGGCCGTGGTGCTCGGCGGCGTCACCAGGTGAGCGCGGCACCCCCAGCCCCGCCGGGAGGGGCGCAGAGCGGGTCCCTGGACGCAGCCGTCACTGTCTGCCCTCCGGTCCGTCCTGCCGCTGACACTCTGCGGCTGCCCCCACACCGACACCCACCCCGAGAGTGCCTGTGAGAGCTCCTCTCGTGCCTTCCCTTCCTGGCTGCAAAGGGACATGCTGGGATAGGGCCGGGAGTACCGGGGAGACTGTTCATAGCCTGTTGATGGCACTGAGGGGTAACTCTTACACGTTTATCGTAATTTTAGGTCTGATCACTCACAGACTCTGATTTCCATCATGTGTCTAGTTGTGAGCTTAAGACTTGTCTGAACAAGGGTTTTAAGGGTTGTCATAGAACCATAGAATATCCTGACTTGGAGGGGTCCCACAAGGACCACCAAAGTCCCAACTCCTGGGTTGTTGTGCAGCCAACAGCTCTCGCTTCACTTCAGTAGATTTCCCTACCGTCAGGGAGTGAGTTGTGCCTGTTCGTGTCTCTGCTCCCAGGCTGACAGAATCGGGCCTTTCTATGGTCGACTGGCACCTGGTGAAGGAGATGAAGCCCCCCCAAACGCAGCAGGAGTGGGAAGTCGAGTTCCAGAAGTACCAGCAGTTCCCAGAGTTTAAAATGTGAGTGTGCAAAGTTGGAAGGAGGGTGGGCTGAGAGCATCCCTCCTGTGACTGAGCCGCTCTTGTGAGAAGGAAAATGTTTTCTGAAGTCACTGGGAAGGCACACAAAGCCTGCCTGGTGGTGGCTCCTTTGTTCCCTGCCTTTCTCTGAGGAAGGTGATCCTGTGTCGTGCAAAGTTCAGTCCGGGGCTGCGAAACAATTGCTTTACTGTCCTTCAACAGCCTGAACCATGACATGACGCTGGCAGAGTTCAAGTTCATTTGGTACATGGAGTACTCGCACCGCATGTGGGGCCGCGTCGTGGGCCTGGCCTACATCCTGCCTGCTGCCTACTTCTGGCGCCGGGGCTGGCTCAGCCGGCCCCTCAAGGGCCGTGTCCTCGCGCTCTGTGGGCTAGTCTGCTTCCAGGTGAGAGCTCTGCAGCCACAGGGATTATTGGCAACGTCTGAATATCATAGAATGACCTTAAAGATCATCTAGTTTGACCCCCCCAACCAGGGATACCTTTTACTAGGTCAGTTTGCTCAGAGCTCCGTCCAACCTGACCAGGGATGGGGCATCCACAACTTCCCTGGGAAACCTGTTCCAGTGCCCACCACCCTCGCAGTAAAGATTATTTTTCCCAATATCTAATCTAAACCTGCCCTCTGTCAGTTTGATATCTTCTGATATCTTCTGATCCAGCATAACCGAGACAGTGGGATTCATGATAGCTTGGTGTCAGTGACACCATGACAGTGTGTCAAGTGCTGGTAGCTAGTTGAAAGTAGAGGAAACAAGTTGCTTTGCCCCTAATGTTTATCCCATTTTAGTAGTTGCTGCTGTCCTGTCTGGCTCTAAGCGCTCTCCTGTTTTGTTAGGGGCTGCTGGGATGGTACATGGTGAAGAGTGGGCTGGAAGAGAAGCCAGACTCCTATGACATCCCTCGGGTCAGTCAGTACCGTCTGGCAGCACACCTGGGCTCTGCGCTGGTGCTGTACTCTGCCAGCCTGTGGACAGGGCTGTCTTTGCTGCTTCCACGACACAAGGTATGGAGTGGTGTGTCAGGATTTAAAAGCCCAGGGCAGTGTAAGTTCAGAGGGTTGGAGTGTGATGTGAAGAGTAAGCGAAGGTTGATAGTGCTTCTCTTGTAGTCTCTGTTCCTGACTCTGATCTAATACTTACAGAATACTTGCAGTGTTACAAAATACTCATTCTGTAAACTTCTTGGTTATGGCACACTTGCTTTGGCTTGTGCTGTTCCAGTCAAAAGTGATTAGTCTCAGAAGTTGTGGAAGCTCAAGCAGAGGTGTGCCTGGCTGGGCTAAATGGTTCGTGCCAGTAACTCTCCAGGGGCCACTTCAGTTTCTGCACAGAGCTGGACTTCATTAGCTGTGGTTTTGAGGGACCACTGAAGTGTGGCTGCTGTGTGGTGGTCTATATATTCCCCCTGTAAAATACAGGCCAACCCTTTGGCCTAGGTATGTAGTGAAGGTTTTACTTAGCTGCTGCCAACAGCACTGGAAATGCCTTGATTATTTATTTTTCCTTCTTTTTTTGTTTTACAGTTGCCAGAAACCCATCAGCTCCTTCGCTTGAGACAATATGCTCATGGCACTACAGCTCTCATTTTTCTTACTGCTCTTTCAGGTAAAGCTCTTGCTTTCTGCTGTCCAGTTCATGACTCATTCCTCTCTGCTGGTTTGATTTTTTTTCTTCTGATCTGGTGGGGTCTGTGAGCAACCCCATCCATTCTCTGGGAAAACTGCTGCTGTCAGGGAGCTTACAGTCAAGAACCTCCTCACTGGTCTTTCCTGGGCAGGTGGAGATGCACCTTTCAGCCTGCCTGTGCTGTGTGATCTCTGTATATGTTAAAAGAAATTCAGGATCAAGCTGAGGTCTTGAATGAGAGCTGTGCAACCTGGAGTGGCACCTTTGCCTGCTCTGGTAGTCTAATTTTCTGCTCTGGAATTGCAGGTGCCTTTGTGGCAGGGCTGGATGCTGGCCTTGTGTACAATTCCTTCCCCAAAATGGGGGAGCGCTGGATCCCAGATGATCTCCTTGCCTTCTCCCCTGTGCTGAGAAACATATTTGAGAATCCTACAACTGTACAGTTTGATCACAGGATCTTGGTAAGTGCTGTCTTCCTGATATGTCTGGGCTGCTTCTTGGTTGCCTCCTGCAGCCAAGCTGTCTTCTTTGGGCTGTGGTTCTGTCAGCTTGAGTGATTTCTAGGGTGTCCTGAGGGCCTGAGAGCGTCTTGCCAGTTTGCTTCTTTAGGAAGAGGAAGTTTAGCATTGTTATTTATTTTCCATGTGGCCTTCTTCCTTAAGGAGGTCTTCCTCCTGCGCAAGTAACACACTTTGTTTCTCTGAGTCTCCTTTTCCATAACGCGAGCTACACTGTGGGGTAGCCCTTGCTATTGAAATGTCTGGGAAAGCTGTGTGAAATAAAACTTGGAAATCCTGGTATGGAACGCTTCCGCCAACATTTCTGAACTTG
Source organism: Oreocharis arfaki (assembly GCA_013398015.1). Lineage (NCBI taxonomy): Eukaryota > Metazoa > Chordata > Aves > Passeriformes > Paramythiidae > Oreocharis > Oreocharis arfaki. Next base: position 848,258 of record VZRR01011968.1, read on the forward strand.
TTTTGCACAGCAGTGCCCTGTGAAAATATCTCAGCTAGCTAGAGCAATCCGGATATTCACAGCACTGGCAGCACTGCTGTGAACTAAGCTGTGGCTAAGACTAAAAAAAGAAAGATTAAGCTGGATCACCTGGAGTGACCTGCACAGCAAGATTATGTGGGTGAACTATAGCTGAGTGGTGGAAATGAGATCAGTTTTCCAGATGACAGTTTCTACCTTCAGTTGTCAAGGTGACAGCTGGGGAGAGGGCAGACATAATCCCTAATGACTTGAATAAATGAGGAAAAGCTGTTGAAAACAAAGTGTTCATTTGGAGCAAAATAAAAGTCTCTGTAACTGCACTTAAATGTCAGCATTGTTAACCTGATGGTATGGGAGCTCTAGGATTTGGTCATGGCCATTAATATGTTTCTTTAGTTAAGTATTGCTCACAGAATTTCTTTTACTGTATGGAGGGCACAGGCAAAGGCCACTGCACGCATTTCCCTTGAACTTTCATTGAAGGGTGGTTGTTTCCCTTCCCTTCTGTAGGGAATTGCCTCCGTTACAGCCGTCATAGCACTGTACCTCTTCTCAAGGAAGATCCCTCTCCCCCGAAGGACCAGGATGGCTGTGACTTCATTGTTGGCTGTAGCTTGCATGCAGGTACTGCCCTGTTTTTGACCCCACACCTCACCATACTGAATGCACACTCTGAATTTGGGGGTGGCAAGTCCTGGTGTGGCCATGAGCCTTTCTACACCACACTTTGTGCTGGGAATGGTTATCAGTGGTGCATCCACAACTGCTCTTACCTCTTCTCCCTTCTTGGCAGGTGGGCCTGGGCATCAGTACCCTGCTGCTTTATGTCCCTACGCCTCTGGCTGCTACGCACCAGTCAGGCTCCCTGGCCCTGCTCAGCATGGCACTATGGCTCATGAGCGAGCTCCGGAGAGTTCCCAAGTAACGCACCGGCGGGAGAGCCTTCTCGGGGAGACGCACCGCCGGACCCAAGGGCGGCCGAGCCCCCGCGACCCGGGTGCTCAGGGGGACGTGCGCCCAGCCGGGCTGGCGCGGGAGGCGGCGGCGGCGGGTGTGAGTGCGAACTTTGTAACATAAAGGAGTTTTGTGAATCGGCTGTGTGTGGCTGGGTGCTCCTTCGCGGAGCGACGTGCGGGACGATGCGGGTGCCGCGGGCCGAGCGGATCCGCGCCGGGCCGAGCGGAGCCGAACGTCTCCGCCAATGGGAGGCGGCGGTGTCGCCAGCGCGGCGCGCTCCGGGCGGGGATTGGCGGCGCGGCGCGGCGCGGCAGTGGGCCGGGTCGTGTCCGGTGCGGAGCGGCCATGACGGCGCACAGCTTCGCGCTGCCCCTCGTCCTCTTCTCCGCCTTCTGGGGCCTCGTGGGCATTGCCGCCCCCTGGTTCGTGCCCAAGGGGCCGAACCGCGGGTGAGTGGGGGCTTGGGAGGTACCGCGGTCGGGGTTTTGGGGCTCCGCCTTCCCGTGCTAACGCCGGTGTCTCCGCAGGGTGATCATCACGATGCTGGTCACCACCGCCGTGTGCTGCTACCTCTTGTGAGTACTGCGGGCCGGGCCCGGTACCCTTCCCCCCCCCCTCCGCTGGCTCCACCGGGACCGGTGGGTGCTGCCCAGCTTCCTCCGTGGATGGATAGGACAGCCCCCGGGCTGCGCCCCGCCTCCCTCCCGGGCCCATCACTGCCGGGGCAGCAGCCGCTCCCGGCGCTCTGGTTCTGCCAGGGGGGCTGACGGCAGGTTGTGTCCCTTTGCAGCTGGCTCATCGCCATCCTGGCCCAGGCCAACCCCCTGTTCGGGCCGCAGCTGAAGAACGAGACCATCTGGTACGTGCGCTTTCTCTGGGAGTGAGCAGTCCCTGGGAGCTGGCGCCTCAACAGAGACCCCCGTCAAATCCATCACCGTGAGTGGGCAGAGAGCTCGGGTAGCAGCGATGTCCCTGCTTGCCTCCCTGTATTTGGCTGGGGAGGGAGCTACAGCTCGGCCCTTGCTGGGCTGGGGGAAATGCTTTGGCTTCTGTGCATTGTGGCTGTGGTGAGCTGGTCCCAGTGTGGGGCTGCTGACTCTGTGCAGGGCCTGGGCAAATCAAGCACTGTATCAAATTTGTGAGAGCTTCCTCATTAATGCAGTTTGGTGCTAACTTCTCTTCCTTTCTCCCTCCCCCAGCTCTTGTAGCTGTTCCAGCCTCTACCCTCCTGTACCAGACAGTTCCCAGAGGTGCTGGGACAGAGGCTGGACCCGCTGCCCAAGCACACCTGGAGCACTGCAGCCTGGGCTGATGGATGGTTGGGCCCCCGAGCATGGCAGGCAGCACCCCTGGACGAGGGCCTGCTAATCCAGCACTAGGAGCAACCACGCTACCAGGGAGAGATCCCTTCAGCTGGCCCAGTGCTGCAGTGACTGAGCACCATCCTGAGAGGGATCTATGTGTGGTGCCAGCAGATCTTGCCCCAGCAGTGCTTGCCCTGCCCTCTTGGTGTGTTCAGTCCTAGCCCCATGTGGAACCCCTGCTCGTAGCTTAAGCTGCCAAACTAGTTGCCCTGTCCCTGGTCATTACATCCCCTGGCTGCTCCTCTGCATGAGAAGGCAGGAACCATTGCATCTGTGGTCTGGTCAGTCCTCTGTGGTGGGGGTGGTCCCTGCTAAGGCAGATTCTGGCTGGGGGTGGGAGAAGGGAGGGCTGACCCTGGAGGAGCATGCAGACCCCCTTGCATGTGATAAGGGAGGTGTTGGGGTCTGCTGGAGGGGATGAAAGGAGGGCTGTGTCTCCCACCTCAGCAGTGAGGCAGCTGCAGTAGTGTTTAGATATCTCCACCACACCACAATGGGTCCAGGTTCTGAGAAGAGCCAAGCAGGGCATTGTGTTTCAGGTTTCCCCTTATTTATCATATAATTTATCTGTATTTATTTATTTGTCTGTGTTTAACTTGTGTTGTGGAAATAAATCCTTTTTCTAGTAACTCATGCTGGAGGCTGAGTCTCTGCTTTGAGGCTGAGGAACAGTCTTGGCCTTACTCAGATGTTCCCTTTCCCCAACATGGTTCTTGCACCATGAGAACAAGGCTGGGATCCTCAGCTGTTGAGCAGGAGATTGGCAGCACACTGGTGTATGGAAAATTTTATCCTTGATGCCACCTGTGCACTCATGCTGTGGGACCTGGGTCACAGGTAGGGAACTACATGTGCTAGAGAGAGAACTGGGTACCTGCCCAGCCTCTTGCAGCTGTGCTGGGGCCATTTCCATGGCTGTGCAGCAGCTGGAGCAGCTCAGTGGCCTCTTTGCCAGGCAGCTCTCTAAGACTCAGGTAGGGAATAAGGTAAAAAGCAGAGACCAACATCTTCCAGGGGCTCCAAGTGGGCAGGCTTTTCCTCTTAGGAAGAGGGCAGCAGAGGATGCTGTCTCCAAGGATCCCAACAGTTTGGTTCGGATCAGAGCTCCCCTTGCTGCTGCCAGCTCAGTTAAGCTCAGTCTTGCTGGAATCAGAACAATACTGACAAAGAAAGGAGCTCCATCGTCCACCGTGGCAGCACACAGCAGCAGCAGTGCTGTGCAGACATGCAGCTCCCAGCCACGCCACCAGCCAAGAGCCAGTGCTGCTGGGAGCTGCTCACTAGGAAACGAGACCAGTGCTGGATGGCTCAAGGGGTTTGTTTATTGCTACAGGAATGGGAACAGCTGAGTTCAGTAAAAAGTGACAAACTTCATTGGACCATCGGTGGGGCTCCAGCCCCAAGGAAAGTTTGTGCCTGTGTGCACAGCTGCAGCCCTGACCTGTCCTGGGGCCGTGAGCTGGGCTGGACTGAGGTGGCTCTCCCAGGAGCAGGGCCAGCCCACGCTCATGGAGGAAAGAACCATAGGCCCTGACACTCGTGCCTGGTTAATGTGTGGGACACCACAGGACAGCTGTGCCCAGGAGAGAATGTGTGAAAGCAAAGACAGCCCACTTTGGTGGTACCTCAAGAACCAATCAGTGAGCCCTCAGGGCTCAGTCTGGGATGATGGATTAGGACTGTAGGATTGTCCTCAGAAGAAAGACATGGCAAAGAACAGGACATCTCTTCAGGAATGCCCCAAGAGGTGCCAGGCTGGGCAGAGCAGCCTGGTGGAACTCATGGTTTACCTTGTTCCTGCAGTAACTTAGCTTGTGCCTGCTGTTCTCCAGCCCTGGGCCTGTCAGGGCCTGCAGAAAGGCCACCCCAGGTAATGAACTGCGGCACCTCACCAGGTTGCTCTGCCAGCTGGTGGCTGAGTCAGGGGGTGGCTCAGTGTTACAGGCCACAGCCCTGGGTTGGCTGCCTCAGTGATAGCGTCCTTGTTATCTGAGGGATCTGCCAGGGCTGCAGCCTTGAGCCTGCTGGCAGCAGAGGACTTTGCTCTACACCACGTAGTGAGGCAAAGGCTGGAAGCCAAGGAATGCAAAGATTAGGACTGGGGCAAAGCGGAGAGGAAAGCTCCCATGTCCATAGCTGCCTCAGCCCACAGACTCTGTTTCTGATGCAGAGATGATGGAGTGCAGAGTCTGAGATGGTCTTCAAGAAAGAGTCAAAGCCCTCAGAGCCCAGGCTGTCAGCCAGTCCTAGTTCTGCTGGTGCAACTGGATGCTGGGTACCACTGGCATCACGGCACGCTTCCCTGGCCCAGCGGCACCACCACCTTGTCCAGCCAGAGCAGGGTGTGCTGGGCCAAGCGCAGCTGCCGGCGGTGGATGCGGCGCAGCCGCAGGAGGGAGAGGATGATGGCCAGCACCACAACCAGGATGCAGGCAAAGAAGAGATAGTGGTTGTAGACAAAAGAGAGGCGCAGCCAGGAGGCGTGTGCTTGCCGGATGCTCTCCTGACGGAGATCCCTGTGGAAAGAAATGTCAGCACTGGCCACGAGATGCAGTGGGGCACTGCCACGGTCCTGCCATGCAGAGCCCTCACCCAGTGCAGTTACTCCTGCTCCTCCCCAGTCACCCTTCCTTGCGTGATGCCATCAGCGAGCCCATGGTACCTGAGTGGCAGAAATCGCGTCTTGTAGAGGATGGCTCCCAGCGTCCACTGCACCTCCCGGTCGTACACCAGCTGGGCCGTGCGCAGGCTGGGGTAGTCCAGCGGGAACTGGAAGCCCTCATGAAGGACTTGGTACATCCAGGCTGATTTGAAGCACTGATACCTGCAGACACAGCACACAGGAACATCAGCCAGACACCCTTACCCCAGCAAAAGCCCCCCAGGAGGTCCAGCCACGGCACCTCCCAGCAAGTCCATTTACTTCAGCCGGTGCTGGTCAGCATGTGCCGAGTAGAGGCCACCACGGAAACGCTGGGTCAGCACCTCCCACCGCTGGCTGCAGTACTCCTGGGGGAAGGAGAAGTTGGGGTTCAGAGCAGAGAAACAGCCCTCACTTCCAGCCTCAGGAACAGCAACTCCCCAGCCCCTGTGCTGGGGCAGCACCCACCTGGGCAGCAGAGGTGAAGGTGTGGGCACTGTATTGGCCCCCCAGGCGCAGCACATCCTCAGTGCAGTAGAAAAACTCTGAGAAGCCGTAAAACTCGCTGTTGCTGAAGTCAATGGGTGCTTTGTAGGTCTCCACCAGGGAGGCGTGGCTGCCATTGGACCCTGCCAGGAGGGGCTGCAGCAGCTTTGCACAGGCCTGCCAGTCCCCTCGCCCCCGCACGTACAGGGTTTGGCTACCCCTCACCACCGTGTCCTCCAGCCCCACAGGCAGGCAGGGGTCCAAGAAGGGCATCTTGGGGCTCAGCCCTGTCTGCTGGCTGTGCAGGCTGGAAAACAGTCCAGGAAGAAATGGCAATTGCAGAGGGGGTCCTATACCACCTCCCAAAAGCTTAATCTAGCCCTGTCCCCCATCCAGATACCCTCTGCACCAGACCAGGCTGTGTCCCCTTGTACCCTGCAGTGCTGGTGCCTGCCCTGCCACCTCTTGCTAAGGCTGAACTCACCAGATCTGTCACGCTGGCCTGTGGCTACATGCTCTGAGCACCTACAGGATGCAGTAAGGCACAGCCCACCCCACCCAGCCCATGGGGATCTGTGCCTCTGCACAGCCCCTGGAGATCTGGAGGCAGGGTTTGCTCCCAGCACAGGAGTACCTGGGCACCAAGCCTCTCCACCTCTGGCGACAGGTTCACGTAGTGCTCTTGGAAGGAAAAGAGAGACAGGAGAGCTCAAGGTGGGGATGCAATGGAAAGATGTGCTGAGTGAATCGGTGCTGGAGGAGAGAAAGTCAGAGCAGGAAAAGCCAAAAGCCACTAGAGGGGCCTCCCTGTAGCCTGTCACGAGGAGAGAAGGAGGAAGGCCGGGAGCTGTGGCACTGATAACACCTGCCAGGCTTGGAGAAGGGCAGCAGCCAAGCATTCTGTGCCAGCCCAGGCACCTGCCGCTGCCACACAGCTGCTGCCAGTGTGGCTGTGGGAGCTGTTATCACCACAGACGGCTCTTGAGGCAAATCCAAGGGGGAGAGGGCAGCATGAAGGAACCAGCACCCCATTTCACAATGCTCTAGCAGGGGCACCACTAGGTGAGGCAGCAATACCGGTTGTGCACATAGGTTTGGTTCAGCACATGTTCCTCATAGCGCTGCCGGGCAAAATTGCCCCCGAAGCCCAGGAAAGTGTTGACGTAGACACGGTACATGTGGCCAGTGTGCTGCACGTCACAGCCCAGGTTGAATTCTGCCAGCAAGCTCTTAGCAGCCTCCTCCTGGTGACACATATAGGTCCATGATCAGCAGCAATCCAGGACAGGCAGGAGCTGCTCTCGGGGACCAGACACACACCTGCTGTGGGGAGGAGATGGCTCCGGAGTCGGGCACTTCGTAGGCAATCTGCAGGGAGGCACCTCCCATGTCTAGTATCCCAACTGTTCGTTTCCGAACCAGGGACTTCCCCTGGTCCCCCAGCGCTACGGTGACCATGGCATCCTCCTCTGCAACCCACAGCAGCACGTCAGCGAGAGGCAGGGCCTGGGGCAGCATCTTTTCCCTTCCACCATCACCCCCATAGCTGCCTCAGGGGGCTCCCCCATCCCTGAAGGCAGACCCCAAGGGCCACTTGCAAGGATCACCTCCCAGGGCCAGGAAAGTTTCACACATACGATGGGGGTCAGGCATTGCTGCCTACTCCAGAGGTTGATCTTAGCTACAGCACTGGTACAAGGTCCAGCACGGCTCTGCTCAGACCCTCCCAGCTGTTCTTCGAGCAGCCAGACTCACCGGCCTCGTGATCAAACCGTCCCAGGACAAAGTTGATGCCAATCCACGCATAGACACCTGCACAAGACAGAAAAGGTCATTACGACAATATACTAAAGAGGAACAAGCAGCGCTTCGTGGTGGCTCCTACCTTCCTGCTTCCCTGAGATTACTTCTGCGTGTGATTTAGAGAAGAGGAAATCAAACTCCAGGGGCACATTTCTTGCCAAGTCATCCAGGATTGCAGCTTGCTGCCTGAAAGGGTGTCGGAGAGGGACAGATGCTGGGGGACCTTCACCCACGTCACTGGCAAAGAGACCAGGAATCACACTGCACTGCACCCCTCATTCAACCCCACAAGTTCTGCTGCTGAAGCCAGCATGTTTTGGAGATGAAAAACAGATCTATTTGTTTTAGATCCTCAGTCAAAAGCATATCCTCTCAGCTCCCTCCCAGCATGCTCAAACCCACCTTCTGCATCCCTCGCCACTCACCCCAACGATGCGCCCTTTCCTTTCCCAATTCCCGCCCCCAGGGTTCTCCATTCTCCCGCAAGAGAGCAGGCAGCTGTCTTGCCTTTCCTCGGGGCTGAGGGATCCCAGCGCACCCCTGGCTCGCCTGACAAGGGCCGCGAACTCACCGCTCGGGCAGCAATCGCATCCCCGCCGTGCACAGGATGTACAGCGGCGTTTCCTTGTGCTTCCGCGCCGGGACGTGCGCTGCCGCGAACCGCAGCAGAGGCCGCAGGTACGGGGTGGCTTGCTCGGGGGCTGCCGCGGTCACAGAGATGCCTGGCGGGGACGGTGGCTGTGAGCCAGCCCGCCCTGTCCGTGCCGGGGCCTCGGGGCCGGGGCCGGAGAGGGGCAGCACGCACCGGGTTTAATTTTCTTGACGACGGGGCGGCTGCTCCGGTCCCTCATCTGCTTGATGTCCAGCAGGTCGTGGGGGTTCCCGTTGTGCGGGGGCCAGAAGTAGACGAAGACCCGGGACCCGCTGCTCCCGCAGTCCACCACCACCCCGTAATTAAGGGACGAGTCCTCGGTGTCGGTGGCCGCCAGCTCCTCCGCCCGCGCCAGGTACCTGCGGCACGGCGGCACGGCGGCTCAGCACCGGAGGCCAGCGATGACCCCGCTCCCCCGGCAGCCCCGTCCCCGCTCACCTCTCGTCCCGCCGCGAGGCGCGGGGCGGCGCAGCCCAGCGGCGGGGCACAGCGGCCGCCAGCAGCAGCAGCAGCCCCAAGAGGAGAGCGAGCCCCAGCACAGCTGGGCGCTGCCGCGGCCCCGGGCACGGTCCCACCGAGCGCCACGACAGGCAAGAAACGCCGATCCTGAGGGTAGACGCCACTGTTCAGCACCGGCACCGAGACGGCCCCG
>VZRR01011969.1:202-42990 GCA_013398015.1 Oreocharis arfaki
GCTGAGTGGCGCTTTCGGCGCCGCACCGTGTTCCCTTTTTTGGAGTCGCTTTTGGGGGTTTATGGTTTCGGGAGCGCCCCGGGAAAGACTAAGCTGTGCCAGCGCTTGGGTGCTCCTTGGCCCCTGGTCAGCTGCGGGAGGAGCACTTTGAAGTTTGGTCAAGGCTGAGCCCCTGGCCTGCTACGTGGGTGTTGCTCCGTCTGCTTGTCAGTGCCACACAAGCCACATGTATCGGTGCCCCGTGTGACCTGCTTGCTCACCCTTTACAAGAAGTCGCAGTCATGAATTTCACCGTTTGACTTCACACCCTGCTAATAAACACCTCCCGGAGCTTGGATTGAGAGCTGTTGAAATTAAAGAGCAGCTTGTTGCTTTACGCCAGTAAAAGGAACCCTCTGTGCTTTGTCCCGCTCTGGGCAGGGTGTTCTCGTGCGGTGGCGTGTGGGCCGCCCACGAGGTGGTTGTACAGGTACAGCCGTGTGGGTATGAAAATGAGCTCGGTTTCCTCCAGAGGTTCCTGCACTGCGCAATCCCTGAGAGAAAGTCAGTGGCAGCTTTACTCTATGGATTCACTATTTAGGGTTATGATGTTGCTGTTCTGTAAGTAATCCCCTATCTTACGAAAGTGGTTCGTTTCATGTGTTCCAGGAATTTCATGCATCTTTTAGGGCCTGAAAACTCCCATTCAAATCAGATGGCACCCTTAGCTTAGGGTAGGACCCTATCTACCTCACAAGAGCTCTGCTCTTGATGTGTAGTACTAATGGGTTGGCAATGTTCAATCCTTTTCATGGACTTGATTTCTTCCTCTTCTCAGCTTATCTTCCCCCTACTTCAAAGTCCATAGTACACATTTTTAATGTCCACAGAACTACAGAATCATAGAATGGTTTGGACTGGCAGGGACTTTAAAGGTAATCTACACCCAATGCCCCTTGGTCTGGGCAGGGGTACCCATCACTAGACCATATTGTTTGAAGTCCCATCCAGCCTGGTCTTCAACACTGCCAGGGCTGGGGTGTCCACAATTTCTCTGGGCAACCTGTGGAGTTTTATTCTCCATTAAGGCTCTTAAGCTAGATACTGTGGGATAGTTCCCTACCAGAACTTTAGAAACTGTGGAAAAATCTTGCAAGTTATTCTGTCTGAAGAGTGACATTTAACAAGTTTCCATATGCTTTCATTTTTTCTTACCAGTGCTTCAACACATTACGGTATTTTTACACATTCGGGTACCTGCACAGTAGCCCTCGGTGATTTTTCTGTCTTTCTCAAAGATTTCAAAGAGGGTCTGGTGGCAATTCAGGCAGATCGCAATAAAGAAGCTCAGGAGAAGTTTGCAAGGTCTTGACACCCAGGCTGTTCTGTGATTTTACTCATTGAGTGGTGAGAATTTATTATGTAAATGTGTGCTTCAATCCTCCCTTTTACAAAGAAGTGGAATGAAGTGGATTTTTTATTGAAAAACAAATTTAGCACTATAACTTTTGAACAAAAATTAGAGCGTGCATGTCCTCATGCACACAGACACATCTATGGCAGAATTTTCTGTAGAGATTCCAACGAGCTAAAAATATTAAAGGCACCATTGTTTGCATCTAATAGATTAGTGCTGCTTAGGGATATGAATTTTTGCATTTCTGTGCTGGAAAAAAAACTGGCAGAGATATTTTCACATAAAAGTCCTTTTGTCAGGAGAGCTTAGTCTGCTGAAGAAAAGACTGTTACAAGATGAGTGTAATGACAGTCATTTCACAAGGACTGTCTGAGCCTTCCTACTCTTTGTCCTTTCACTGATTGAACGTTTGCATTAGGAAGGTTTACCGACTGGAGCTTGACAGTATCCCCTTAACTATTAACTTCCCCAAACAATAGAGTACGTGTAGTGTAGTTGTTCCTCTGACATCTTCCCCTCTAGTTAGTTTCCTGAGTAAGAAGACAAAGTTCAAAATGGGAAAAAAAATCAGCATTGCCCTCATCTGACCTACTGCAGCAATAATCAAATGCCTCTTGGCATATTCCGCTGCTTGATGCATGGACAAAGTGCACAGTGAAGGAAATGCTGGAGCTGCCAGTGGAAAGGGGTTGGGACAGGCACACTAAAACATCCCTTACTTCTGGTGAGGGTGGCAGCCCCTTTTTAGGCCTGAACAATATTTAATGCCAGCAGATTTCTGAATTTGTTCTTCCTGCTCAGTTATTCCTTCATCCTAGAGCCACTGCTATTCAGCTGGAGTATCCATCTGAAATGGGAGATGATTAAGCAACCTCAAACTCCCAAAATTGTATTTAAATACAGGTGCAGGGTACATACACTGTAACAACCTTAACGGGGAAGACCTGAGGGGAGAAAATAAAATTTTAAAAATAAGGAAGTTTAAATCCCTAGTGTTCCAGCTTTGGTTGCTGGAAAAAAAAAATTAACAGGGAGCTTGCTATTCTATACCAGCAGGAAATAACACAAGAGAGAAATTAATAATCATATTTCAACCGAGGGAAGATTTCATGGTGAGAGATTTTTGCTAAGGTATTACCTAACTATTAGAGTAAAGACAAAGAGGTAAAAGATGCTCCAGGCCTGCCATAATTTCGTATATGCTGCAGTGGCTGCACACCTGGACAACCAACTTCTACAGAGCTGTGTGGTTGTTGCCTTTCATCAGATCTTGTTTTATCCAAGCATTTTCCCGACTCCTTCAGAATCACAACACTGTTGTTATTCTTGCATTTCGCTGTGCTCATGTTCTTGTTCTTTCCCAGACAGTGGGAAAGATGCAAAAAAGGCAGAGGTGCTTGGCAGTGGCAGCAAAAATCTTAATGGTTGTTTGGCTGAAAAATGGCCATTCTAAAGTTGTCTGCATCTCCCAACCAAAGATTGAGCCCTCTCTTGGAGACAGGATTTATTCCCAGCCTGCCACTTAGCCCTGTTTTTTAACAGAGCAAATTCCTCTTGGTTCTTCTGCCTCCATTTCACCTCAGTTTTTCTTTTTTCATCTGTAAACCTTTCATGACCAAATCTTTTTTGCTTTGTGTTAGCTGAGGACCTTGCCCAGAGAAGCTGTATTTCTGCTGGGCCTTTTCTACACTCCCATATCAGCAATGAACAAAGAGGGGCACAAACACGCCCAGTGTGTATCTCGGAAGAACTGGCCATGGTTGCCCACTGCCCCTGCAGGTGGTCTGGGCCGCAGGCTGGCTCCTGCTTAAGGCCGTGTGCCATCCCTCCAGTATATGGATGGGGGAAGGAAAAGCCAACTGCCCTTCAATCGTCATCTTAAACCCGGTGTGCTGAGGAGCTGGGCTTCAAGTCATGACACAGCACAGGGAGGATTTGAGGCCCTCAGCTGGCACCATGGCAAGGCAGCAGGAGGCCAGGCTCATGGGAAGAGAAGGGAGGAAGAAGGGGAGCTTTCCCATCCCCTTCCTATGACTAGGTTAAATGCTGTATGCATGACAATACAGAAAGTTTTCCCATCTCACAGACAGATTTCATGCTCATGAGAATTCAGATCTCATTCCAGTTTTGTAGATGTAAACTGAAACAAATGAATGCCTCAGTTGCTGAGCTAGTTTGCAAAATACAGTTTTTGGTTTGTAGAATTGTAAGCTTATTTTATACATAAAGCTGCTGTAGAGTTCATGGTTTGTGTAGCACCTGTTGTGGTGCAAATACTCAACAAGTAAAGGGATGTAGAAAATCAAATTAAAATAAGATTGTATATACAAATGCTTAGTAGCCATAAAATGCCACATTTAGGTAATCTTTATTCTGTCTTTTCTGTGGCAACATTATGAGATAGTCTTCTGTGTTGTGATGCTGCATCTCTGCACAGAGCTGTTTCACTCAGAAATCAGGTGTGATCCTTTCCAGTAGGTAAATTGTTGTTCCACTTCAACAAGATTAAAAACTGAGGTGTGAGAGAGAGCAGATAATCTGTCTGAGAAGTCTTTTGGGAAGGTAGGAACAGAGCTTGGTCTCCAAACTTACAGAATCGTAGAATCATTTAGGTTGAAGAAGACCTTTAAGATCATTGAGTCTGTGTTTCTTTACCCTCACCCCCACATCACTCTCATTTCCCTCTCTGTGGAGATTCTGTCTGAGCCACAAATGCCTCTGCCATATGCTCAAAGGTGATGAACATTTACATTTATTCATCTCCTCCTGAAGGCAGAGGCTTTTAAACGCATTTGTACTGTTACATAAACATGAAGCTGGAAACTGTGAAGTTCATATTGTGCCAATATTGCTGATGGTAGCTGAGGTCCAGTGTCTGGGTAAAGAGCAGTCAGATAAACTTATATCGAAGAGATAGTCCAAGTGAAAGGAAATCACATTAAGAATTAAGAATTTTTATTGCCAACTCGTTTTCCAGTTGCCTGCTTCATGGTACTGCTCTCCTACAATTAAAGGAAAAGTTTTCAGGGAAATTTTGATAAATAGACATCACACACTGAACATCTTCCCTGTAAGCAAAACATGCTGTGAAGGTGTCTCCTTTAACTTACCTCAGGGTAACTTGGTGGATGATCCACTGATGGCTGGGAAGCTGCAGTTAAAGGGAGGTCTGAATTAGGTCCTCAGCAAGTGTGGGTTTCTGAAGCTCTTCTTCTTCTAAAGGTCTGTTTCTCTTTCCTGGATAAACTGAATATAGTTCCGGACAGCCCGGCAAAAGAACCCAAGGCAACTTGCACAGGCAAAAATAAAATATTTTAGAAGGGTATGTCAAAATCCAGCACATTGTCTCACTGATAGATGAGTTTTGAAAGAGAGTCTGTGTCTCCTGTATAACTCTTAATTATTTTGTGCAGAATTGTTACTAACTATAAAGATTTTCTAGCTCGACTCACTGCAAATGCCCAAATACCTACTTGAATAATGCACATTTAAGGCTCTAGCATATTTTCCAAAGATGTGAAGATTTGTAAAGCCTGATCTAAAATTTGCAAAAAACAATGCCAGTCTAAATAACTGACTGCCAAGGGACACAAACTAAAACTTTATACTCCAGACTTCTGGCACAGGCTCCCCTGCCAAAGAGTGGGCTGGTTGCACATTAGTCTTTGCATCACTTTCTTTGTCTCACCTCACTTCTTGTCTAACCCTGCCTGCCTCTTCATCACCAATCCTTCTTCCCACAGGAAGGTGGGGTTATTCAGGACATGGTTCAATCCACTTTGTTAGAACCAAATATTAGAGTCAAAACCAGGCACCAGGCTGTTGGCTAAAATCTAACTCTGGGACAAGTAGCTCCCTCCTACTCTTGCCCTGTCACCCGGGAGATGTCTGGAGAGTGGATGTCTTTTCCTTGCACTGCTGACTGAATGGCAGATCTGGACACCTTTTGCAGACCAAACTGGAATAAAGCATTTGCTGCCACATCCCTTCACTTTATGTTCTGTTTCTGATGGGGGTCAACAGCCTGCAAAAAGCCTCGTTATGACAAGAGCTCTACAGATGGAGGAGCAAGGGAAAGCTTCCTGTGCTCCCTCATGCTGGCCTCCTCATGCTCTTTCTTTATAGAGAGGGAGCACTAGGATGAACATTTTCTGCCTCTAGAGACAGCACGGGGCCAGGAACAAAGATTCCTTCTCACAGCAAAAGATCACCTGGGAGGTGGGTAGCAACAAGTTAATAATGGAATGTTTTCAGGGATAGAGCAGGCTGCGTGTCCATAAATGACTCTAGCTGTATGACTGTGTGTTCATGCCTAGTGACGTAATTCCCAGCCCAAACTGTGTGTGTGGAACCTGATGCTGGAGATGATGGCGGGGTGAAGATTTGCGCTAACAGCAGTGATCACCTGAGTCAGTATCACCTCAAGGGGCAAAGCAACAGAACCCTTCCTCTTGAGTCTTCCTTACCACACCTGCTGCTGTGATCCTGGGCCACTCTCCTGTCTTCCCCAACTGCTTTGCTTTCATAATGCTGTGCCAATATTGTGAAGAACAGGCAGAAGTGGTTGAGCCCATTAAAACTGGTATGAGGGGAAGAAGAAGAGACAGATTCATGAGCACCTTGACAAAGCATGACCCTGAAGCTTGCACTCTTCTAATTATGTCCAGCCCCATCCCATCAGATATGGGTGAAAAGTTCAAATCCAGTTCATACCTAATTGTTGGTAAGGGGTTTTTGGTCTCTCCATCAATCTGCCTGCTCTAAATTTCACCCTGGACAGTGTATTGTCTGTGCAAGTCATTCCACACCACAGCAGGGCCATGGGCCAATGGACTCAAATCCAGCCTGGAGAGGATGAGGTCCATTGCTTGAACCTGAGGTTTATGCCCAAGTGATTCTGTCAGCAGGTGGTTTGGGGTGGGGAGAGAAGGAGTAAGAGAATTTGTACTTTTAGACCCCCTTGCTCAGCATATAGTACATATCATTAACATTAACTTCTGTTCCTCCAAGACACATCAAGTGTCAAGATAAACACTGTAAGCCTGTGAACTGCAGCACTGAAAATAATTATCAAAGCCACTCTCCATTTAAACTAGAAGAGCTGTTGCTCTTCTGTAATGAAAAGATCTCGTGCTTTGCCCTATCACAGCAGGGATCCAGGCTGTATTAAGTCATTCTTACTGGCCTTAAAGGCTTTAGTGATGTTTCTTTCATTTGAGCGTTATCTTTCTGCCAGTTTAGAATCTCATCTCCTCCCCATAAAGCAAACCTGTAGTTATCCAAGCAGTAGTGGAGGATGGTAGGTGGCAAGGAAAACATAGATAGCACAGGAGCATTCATCATGGCATTTAGAAATAATGAGCGCAATTTCCCAGGCCTTAGGACTTTTTAGGCCATGGTTTTAGGAAAAGGAGAAGTGAACCTCAGCCAGACAGAAGCCCTAACCATGTAGCTGTAATACCATGTAAGTAGCAACAAGCTAGGCACTGCTGCATCTCCAACAAGAATTATAGTAATAACGTAAGAGCTTTGGGACTGTCAGGCAGCTCCTTCCCCCAGGAAGGACACTAAGGACATACATTTTTTAATGAAGCAGTGTATTCCCTTTCTTCACTGATTTAAAAGAAGCTTTAGATTCCCATCTCCACATCCAAAGTAGGTGTTCAGCCTCCTCTCAATTGCATGCAGATTACTCTTCTGGCACACAAAGAGAAACCAGCAGTTTAAGAACAATGTATTGATATTGTATTTTATTCCCAAAAAGTACTTTTCATAATGACAGCTCCTAGTGTGATCCCACGTGCTGTGTAGTCACGTGGGCAAATGCTAATTCCACCCACCAAATATGCAGGTAATGAGGGTGAATGGGACAGGGGTCAGGAGCAGACTCCAATCAAAGCTGTTGAGCACCACTGGCAGATGCAGCACACTGAGCAATTAATAAACCCTTTCTGAGGTTGGTACCTTGTTGGTGATGACAAGTTTGATAACTGCAACAGCTGTATCACTGGCATATTGCATGTCATGCATAATACTGCTGTTATCCCTATCCAGAGAGAAACAGAGCTCTAACAAATGACAAGACTGACACATTCAGAGTCCTTTGGTTTTTAAGGTGATTACAGGCAACAGAGTTAGGGCGCATGTGTAGCAACATGTTCCAAGGACGACTTCTGTTAATGGATTGTTAAACTTTAAAACCATCAAGGACTGGGCGTTGTCCCTGACTGCCAGAGCCGGAGCGGGGGAAATGCAAGGACAAAACAGAGAGCTTCACATAGGGCACAGGTGAAGTGGACTTGTCTGAAAAGCAGTGGCTTTCCTCCCTGTCTCTCCCATGCTGCAGCCTATGTCTTCTTTTCCCTCTGCATTTGGGTGAGGTTGCCAAGTGCAAGGGTGTGAGCCCGGGGCTGGCCTTGCTTCCCAGAGAGCACAGCTGAGATGGATTGTGATCCGTGGGGGAAACACATCTGAGTTTCTTCTTGCAGAGCGTGGCTGCAGCCTGGCTCTCAGTCTTACCATTGTGCCCATCGTGTTTCGTTAGAACCTGTTTATATTTTTAATACTGTATCTGCTGCTAATTGCAGCTCAACAATACTAACTCAGTGTGCAAACAAGGCTATCATCCAAATATTGTTTTGCATAACCAGAATGCTGGGGTTGCAAACATTTGCATAATGTTTAATTATTTAGTCAAAACATAAAATTTGTCTTCCTCTCACAAGCATTTTTGTGAAATGTCTCAATAATTAAACACCACTATGTTTATTAACAGCAGGGAAGATTCATGAAATGTATTAGTCAGAAAAAAGCAAGTAGCTGCATCTACAGTAATCAAAATATGCCCTTCCAAAGTAGGTCCCCAAGCATGGCAAACACCAGCATGAGCTCCTATGTGCAACCAAGCAGAAGACAATTAAAAGTGTGACAGTTCAGCAACTGTAACTTGGAGGGGTCAGGGAGCCAGAATTCAATGGCTTAATTCACTCTTTAATCAATATATAACATTTTGAGAAGACTGGTTCAATTATATTGAGCCAGCTGAAGTGAGCCTTTTGTGTATGAAAGGTAAAATTTGAGGTCAGCTGGAAGCCCACAAATGGTACTGCAGCCTGGGAAAGGCGTCTGCAGGCTCCTGCTCCGACACACTGCCTACTGGAAGGCTCCTGGACCCACGCATCGTGTGACAGGCCTACATTTGTCCCACCCCGGTGGGACCTTGGGACAGGGGTGGTTCTTCATAGGGTTCCTCTAGGCAGTTGCGTAACAGGCTGGAAAAAAGCAAAACATGATCTAGTAAAGCAGCCAGAGGCACATAATAAAAACATCTGCCTTCATGGTATAAGAAAGGGGTTCCTTCTGCAGCATTTCTGCACCATTGCTTGCTGATACAGAAGAGGGACCAGTTTAGATCTCAGTCATTTTGGTCTGTAAATACAAAAATTCCCCTAAAATGAATGGTCAGAGAAGGGGCTGAAGTTGATAAATGTGTTGGGATATCCCAGCACAAGGCAAGACCCAGAGGTTCTTTCAAGCAAGTAAAATTTGCAGACTGCAGAGGAAGAGACAGACCCTGTCTGTCGCCTATTGGACTCCAATTTGATCAAAATAGTTTCTTTTGCCCAAGTATAAAAGCTCCAAATTGTAATAAGCTGTTTGAAAGGAAGGCAGAATTCAGGACCAGAAATTGTTTCTCAATTAAAGGAACAATTGCACGCTAAATTAGGAGAAAGTATGTCCTGGGAACAAGCATTCACCTCTAAAATCAAATATTTTAATAATTTGAAATTATGAGCTTGCATATAAAAGAAGCATAAAATTAAAAGGTTATTTTATTTTATTTGGGCAAGATTGAGGTTTTTATCCTCTCTTTTAAATTTGACTTTATACTTCAGTTGTATTTCAATAACATTATGCAAGAAATTAAGCTTGTGTCCTTCTGCCCTCTCTGAAACTCATCTGTTACTTGCTAACAAGAACTCTACATTACTCAAGCCAATTTCTGAGACATGCATATAGTTAAGAGGCTTCCTTTTTTCCCATCAGTTGCATAAAAGCAGCCAAGGAAACCACCTCTTCTCCTCCAATACCCTTGGTGTAACTTCCAGGGCTCAATCTAAGCACTGAGCATGTTTTGTGGCATGGGGCCAGATGTCCTGTCACCGAGGACACGGTGAGGGGATGGCTTACTTTGGTAGGTGAATTTGGGGACGTGTTTGTGCAAAAGGATAAAGCAATCAGGGAAGCCAGCACAAGTTTCCCCTGGAAAACCTGGGGCCATATAAACAGGCTCTGATAGCAAATGCTGTTGTTTTTCCTAAGCCAAAGCAAAACCTTCCTTCCCACTCTGCTTTCAGGAAGTATGTCACAAATCAAAAATCTGCCTCCCCAATCTCTTGTCCGTGACCACAAGGTAAGATAAGTATATTCCCACATTAATTGGGGAAGTTGGGGCGTGGAAAGGCAATTCAAAGGCTCTCTGGTGAGCAGCTGACAGCACCATCCACCATCAAATGTGCCTCATGCATTGGTCCACCCCATGCCTTGCACTCTGCTGGTGGACCAAACTCAGTAGCTGGATCTGATGCTGCAAAAACACAGGCACCCTTGGGTGGCAGGCAGCCCACCCTGGGCTGCTTCAGCACACCTGGTAAACAAACAGAAAATCACAGAGGAGGAAGCAGCAAGGAAACTGGGTAGTTAGAGTTTCCCAGCTGAGGTGAAAAGGTTCCCTCTGTCATCTCTAGCTCAAACTTCTTTACTTAGTATCGCTTTTCTTCCTTCCAAGATTGTAGCAGCACCATAGCCAGGCTGTGCCCACCCCATTGCCGTGCTGCACAATAGCACATGCAGCACATCAGGTGTTGGAGCACATCCTGTGAGTGCTGGAGCTGGATTTACTGAAGGAGCTTTGTAGTGCCACAAGGTTGGGGGCCAGGGAGTGACTGGTACCATGACTTGTCTTGCTTGGGACTCTCGTTGTGGTTCAGCATAAAGGCATGAACCAATCTACAGGCTTCACCTGGCAAAAAACAATCCTTTCTGTGTACTTAAGGTGAGTGCTGCAGGAAGAGGCAAAGGAGTTAAAAGAAGGCAAGTCTTGTTTCAAGGAGTGGCTAGATGGGGAAGATGATGTCTGTTTTGCCTGGACAGGCTCAGGACCTTATTCTGCTGCTTTGTCTGCAGGCAGCCTGCCCATCAAAATTATCTCTGGTGCTGAGTGCAGAGAGGATGAGCCAACAGCTTATTAAATAGGAGTCTCTGTTATTTCTGCTGAGAAAGGTGGCTTTTATTTTCCTGAAGGGTTATTAACTGAATTCTTCTCTCGTCATAACTCTGGTTGTTTCCTCTGCTTTTTCCAGACAGTTCTCCTTGGTTCTTCAGTGTAGGCAATGACTTGGAGGGGTTTACTGGTAGTCTTGTTAAATTTGGGGCAGGAGGAATAAAAATAATATGGAAATTGGATTTCTTTGGGAGACACAATCACCGGAGCCTGACTACAGGACAAATTTGGCTCTGCAGTTCAGCAACTGCCTGTGTCTGATAGAGTGCTGAAATCTCCACAGCACCTTGGACTGCCACCAGCACAAACCAGTCCCGTGACTGGAGCTGGACCCCAGAGATGTGTAAATAGTGTTGGCCTCACCTCAGCGTGGTCTGGTACCAGCTGCTGGCTGGGGAGGGCAGCACAGGTCGTGGTGGGCAATAGGAGGGTTTTGCCAGATTCCTCTGCCTCCTCACCAGCTCTGATGGGGCCATGTTTTTCTGCTGCTTGGCCCAAGAGCAGCATGGATGGCCCATTTGCCTTGTCATCCCAGAGCTGCCAGCATGGGTGACAAGTGACAGTGTAAAAACCATGTGCTGGTAATTGTTGCAGGACCCATTGGTGCAAAGTGTCATTTTTCAGTAGACAGTGAACAGAGAATTCTTTCTTTTTCCTTTTTTTTAATTAGAGGTTTCTCGGGAAGAGCTGACTCTCAAAGGCAGGGTAATAATTTACATGCCAATTCTAAACTTGAGAAATCAAGCCGTATTTGGGAAAAAATGGGGACTACTAGTTACAATGAGTTAGGATACCACAGTACTTGGCTAGGCAACCTTGAATAGGCTTCAGTGGAATTATGAACCTGCAAAATACACCATTTCATACTTATTTGCATAGGTAAATAAACAAAGCAAAAATAAATCAACAATGAAAGTATTCAATGTGATGGTGTGTGAGATGGAAGGAAGGAAAATTGTCCTCAATCATTTTGCTTCAGTTATATCTTATATGCTCTTAGCTGCATTCCTAACAATTCTTAAGAGAGAGATTTGGGATCCTGGAGAGGGAGATAGCTCAGCATTTCCCAGAATGATCTCCATTTAAGCTGCCTTAAGTGAGCTAGAATGGTTTTCTTTTGGGAATACAGCCAGTGTACATAGAGAGTTAGAATCTGCAGCAAAGGTGCTGCAAGACACTGCAAAAGAAGAAGATCTGAATGGTCTGTGAACGCATGTCCCATCAGTCCCCAGCTTCAAAGTGAAACACGATACAGAGCATTATCTGGGAGTAATAATCCATTAAAAAATCTAAATGTGGTTTTTATTTTGTGAAGTCAGACAATAAAAGATCCCATGCTATAAAAACTCAGTGGCTTCTGTCACTTGCTGAGCATCTTGGCAAACATTGGGAGTATGTGAGCCTGGGTGAGACCTGTGCCCCTTTGGAGCTGAAATGTCTTCTACAAGAGTTAATCCCATTCAGCCCCATTGTACAGGATCACACAGGGTTACATCCCCCCTGGGGTTTTTACAGACACGCAGCACTGCCCAGTGTTCACACTGGGGTCTGGGGTTTTTTCAACTCTCTAGCAGTACAAAAGTTATCTTCTAACCACAAACACAAAATCCTGTAATTAAGCGTTTGTTACCCACAGCAGAGGGCTCATCATGTATACAAAGCAAATATTTTGGCAAGTTTATTGTGCTCCTTGAGACTAAGAGTGAATTAATAGCATTGCAAAATTACAGCAAGCTGCTTGCTATGCTGCTGCTGGATATTTTCACTGTCAACAAGATTTCATGTTCCTTTTCATCTTGGAAAAAAAATGCAGCAGTTTTTATTGTCAAAGGCAGCACAGTGCAAAACACCGTATCAAAGTAAAGACTAAGGGGATATTTTGGACTTAAAAAATTGCACTTCACTGTCCATTTAAAATCATTTAGTTGCAATTTTTTTACATAAAATTACTAAACATTGGGAGGTAGCTGATTAGTGTAATCCAACTAGTAAACTGCATAAATCATCAAATTTGGGGGTTTTACGCTCAAAGATGCCTAATTAGGTGATTTCATTTGCATTATATGAGGCCCTTCACTGCTGGGAAGGCACCTTGCTCATTAAAAAGAAAGCCAAAGATGTATCATGCAGCACTTCTGGGAGAGGGAACTTCTATTTTTCAAGTCTATTTTATTGTTGTTCTTTGACTGTAACTCCAACTCTTGTTAGTTTATGCACATAAGTCATAAACAAAAGGTGAATTTTTACATTTTATTTCCCTGTTAGATGTTATATTACAACAGTATGTATTGCAGCTGCCTGAGCAAAATGGATCAGCCCGAGTTAGTCATATTGCCTCTCAGCTGGAAAAGTGTGATGATGTCCTCAGAAAGCTGATCAGATCTGAAAGGCTTTTCTGGTGTCATTGAGTGTCAAACATAACTCACTGTTCATACAGAGGAGAGAACTGTATTTTTATTTGCATCTTTCTATTACCACAAATGAGCCATTCCACCAAAGGAAAATACACAAGTTCTAAAACTATTTTCTGCCTAACTGTTGCAGGACACTTATAGCAAGTCCTACTTGCATGACCCTTTGTCTTAGAAATCTGGATACAGAACAACACTGTGAGAAAATAAAAATTCCCCTGGCTGTCATATCAGAGGTTCAAGCAACCAAGTGGCTTCTCTTGCACAAAGGCCAAGGCCATTGCAGTGGTGGGAGAATATGAAGAAGACCACTGATACTGTCTCCCAAAGACTTTCACAGGCTCCCGAACCAAGGCCCTGGCTTTTGTGCTGAGCAGCACTTAAGGGATTTTTTTCTTCCACTGGTTTGTTTTTTGGAGCCAACTAAACCTTTGGTGTCTACAACCTCCAGCAGCAATCAGTTCCAGTGTAAATATGCACTGTGTGAAAAGAAGCACATAACATCAGTGATTCTCTGAAGCATGTTTTGAGACACTTGAATTGGTCCATAATTCTGGCAGAATTGGTCAAGATCCTGAATTTGTTTCAGGTAGGCCTGAGCAGCCTGCAGGGCTGCAGTGTTGCCCTTGAAGGTCGGATGGAGGTTGCTCATGGGCTCGTAGGAACCCACAACGCTGGCTGTCACCATGCACAGCAGTCATTGTCACCCACTTGGCACTGGAACCCTCAAAGTGAGTGGAAGCACAGGAACCCCTGAGGTGGCAATACCTGGATCATGTCACAGTCAATGGCAAAACAGAGGCTGATGTGCAGCCGGTGCTTGCCGCCTTGGCATGCTCCCAAATCCAGATCCCAAATGCCACATAAGGAGGAGGCCTGTGCCCCATGAAGAGCCGGTCACTCCCTCACCTCCTCTCCTTGGCATGCCCGCAGGGGGGTTGGACACAGGGCTTGTTCCCCCTGAGATGGTGCAGGTCTTGCCACAATACCTCCACCTTTCATCTCCATTATTCCTGAGCACCTTTCTATGAAAACAGGAGGTAGTCAAAGAGATTTTTACTCTTCCCCATACAGCTGCACAGATCATGCTCCAGGAATTCAGCCATGATTCAACACAGTTTTAATTGTTTTAACCAGGGAGAGAATTGTAAGAAGACAGAATGTACCTTTAACTACATTTACTGAAAACCTTTCTTTGGGGTGGCAATAATTAGAGGGTACAAATTTGGTCCTTTTTTATATGTTGTATTCCTTTAATAGAGAAACTGAGGTTTTTTTCAAGAGTGCTACAAAAGGTAATAGCATATGGTAGCATTACACTTTATGCTAATTAGTTATTTATTTCAGAAAGGGTGTTTTGGAAAGAGAGGGAGTTAAGATGGTTTTTATTGTATCTGAAAATACCTACTTCTACTGTAGGTCCTAGAATATGAATACCAAAAAAGAAAAAATATTACTTGAGATTAAGGATTGTGCATGCTTGCTCATGGGGGAGAAATGTGAAAGTTTTTTGCACGACCAGCCTTCGGGCAGCGGAGCCCAAGGTTGCATGTCCTGTAATTAAGTTACTGTTTCTGGTGTGGATCTGTTTGACAAAGAGCTGTCTTGCCACTTCTGATTTCAGCAGGTATCTCACACTGGAAGGAGATCTGCAGGGAAGGAGGGAACCCTGCGACAGCTGGCAGAACTCTGGGTGGGAACTACTGACAGCTCTGTGATGGGCTGCAGCAGGTCTGTGCACGGCCCCCTCCAGGCCCCCAGCAGCCATGCAGGCTGACCCCAACAGCGATGCAGGCTCACTGGCTCTGTCCTAAGGCTCTGACAAACACAAAACTAGTTTTTCCTCCTCCTATTTTTAACAATGAAAAACAACCTGACTGAAAACCTTTAACAGTTTCTTGGATATTCACATGCCCAACTCCCTATTTCTTTATTCATTACTAAATGCAGTTGTCTTTACTGTGAGGGCTTGGGTTTTCCTTCCCACCTGTGTAGAGAAGACAAGATTTCAAAACTGCAAATGCAGGTGCTAGAAAATCCTATGTTTCCTAAAGTCTCCCCACATTTTTCCAAAGAGAATGTAACGCGACAAGAAAAACAAAACCACTAATATAAACATAAATAAACCTAGGGATTGCAGTGCTAAGGTAGTACTTCACCCATGCATACACAAAACAAAATGCTTGTCTCAGCAATGGGGTATCACAGGGTTTGTCCTCTGCTTCTGTAACTCATAGGGAGGTCTTAAAATATGTTCAGAGTAGTTTCAGTCAGTCAATCAGCAGCAAATGATTTATCTTGTCAATCTTGTCAAATAAGTGAAGATGGTGAAGAGCCTAGGAGACTTTATGAGTGGGAGTCACAAACTGGTGGGGGAGACTCAGGCCGATGAGCATGAGGATGTTACATAAAGGTAGTCAAGTACAGACGTGCTCTCTGTATGTTACTGGATTTTAATGAGAAGAATTAAGATTATGTGGGGGGTGATATGTGAAGCTGATGAAATTCACAGTTTTCCCCAGAATTTCAGTTTGAACTTTAGCTCCAGGATTTTCAGTTCTTATTTTTAAATTAAATTCATATTGACCATTGTCATTAACACCATCCTCCTAACTGGGCATGGGGTTTCACATGAAGGAAAGCCAGTTGCACTGGATGAATTCAGGTAGGAAAGCAACTCATCATGCATTGATGAGCTTTCAACTGCAGTTCGGTCTCCTTACTGCTCGCCTGCTTGAAAACTCTGTGCAACCAAGGTTGCTCACAGAAAGAACTGAGGAATTTTTCCCATGGTCACACATAAATGTGCATATTTGTGCCTCCTGAAACACAACCTAACCCCAGAAACTGTACCACTGACTCAGCTAGGCAACGTGCAGCTCAAGCAACACATTTTAATGGAGTACTCATTAGCAGCTATTCAAGAATACCTCCATGGACCTAACAGCTTTGGTAGAAAGTGTGTTACGTGATTCCAGTGAAACACATCAACAGAATCAAGATGTTAGTGCACAATTTATAAATGTAAACTGAGAAAACCATAACAAATAGAATTTTCCAGCAACGACAGGAGTTCAGCAAAGTTTAGCAAAGGTCTTGTTTGGATGCAAACATCATTAAAAGCAGAAAATGCAGGAAATACGTACAGCAAAAGTTTTATTTTCCAAAGTGTAAGTATGTCCTTAGCATAATTTAAGTAATCCATTGCCATTGCAATTCTGATTGCTACAAAATTGAAGGTAAACTTTTTGACTGCACCTATTGCACACTTTCTCCCCAGCTGTACAATAAAACCCTTCTGTATCAAGAGATTCTTCACGGAGATTAGCTGGTCTGTAGGAGTTCAGTTAAGTAGTTGACTTAATTATGAAAGATGCTACTTGTTTGCATCAGCCTATTTTATAATCTGCGGCATATCACTCCAAGCTTGAGATTTCTTTTTGGCCAGCTCCATCCACGATGGCTGATCCGGAGCAGCATTACTGGCTTTCTTCGAGTGGCTTATTTCCTCCTTATCCACCAGTGCAGGTGATGGAGCTACTGTGAATAAAACACATGGACATTTTGCACTTACTTGCTGTGCAACTAAACACAATAAAGTACTAAGCAGTATTTTATTAAATACTTTCCATGCCTTGCCATGTGGTAGAAAATCTTTACATTTCACATGGAAGCTTCTTCTGCAATAAGTTATTGAGGAAATTACCATATTGTGCTCTAAATAATACAGATTTTTCATCACTAATATCTTTTGATCCCTAAATTTACCAAAACTCAACATGATAACCTGGATTCCTTGCTGTGCCCTATGTTAACACCCAGGCCTAAGAAGAGATAGTCTTTTCATTAGCTAAAGTATTCACTTGTGAATTCCTCCTTTACTCAGCCCCCAGCTCACAGGAATTTTATTACTTCAAGGCTTCTGCCCTTCTTTGAAATTTTAATTTCCCACAACAAACTCATTGTAGGAGGACTGATGGTCAGACAGTTTGTGATCACATCATTCCAGCTTGCTGAGGAAGCCACATTTAAATTGACTGCTACTGAAAATATTTTTTTTTACATTTTACACTGGGATACACTTTGGGCCTCCGTCCTGTGAAAGGGCCTGGAGTTCTTGATTCACATTGCCTTCAATACAAGTTTTTGGCTATCCCTTGTTACTCTTTTGTTTGTAATCAAACTGGTCAAAAGAATATAAATAAATAAAACCTCAAATAAAATAATGAATAAATAAAACACCAGATAAAGCCCCAGACATGATGCTGAGAAAACTCTTTGCCCTGGCTGATGTAGGGCTGAGGACGAGATTAGGATCTAGCCCCTGCTCCTTTTGCAGCACACTCAAGCAGGATTTCTTCTGACAAGGTTGTGAAATAACAGCCTACATTTTAAGGATTTTGTTGCTTACCAGCGACATAATGTGACAGTGAACTGGTTCTCAGCAGGGGCTTCGCTTCAGACTTTGTTTCTTTCCTCTGCTCTTCAGAAGTGGTTTTAGGTGCCGAGTGTGAAGGTTTGCTCCATTGTTGCTTCACTGGCCCCTAGGCACAGAGAGGGATAAAATCCAAGTAATGCGGGGACAATGAGTTCAGTTTGGAAGAACACGAGCAAAGGTAGTGGATGGGGTGCCTGCCACAGTACAGCAGACATTGGTCCCAATCCTCTCCCTTGAGCTGATACCTGTTCAGAAAGTTACGGTGTTTTCATGTTAACATCCATGATACTCGATTCTACAAATTAAAACTGTCCCTCCGTGTCTCTTCTTCATAATGGTATGAGTAGATAATTATAGTCTTCACTGCAAAATGTATTCCAAGTCCTTTGCACATCTCTACGAGCATACACAGGATTTGGAAACAACCTCATTCTCTCATGGTTTTCTTCCATCTCTCAAATTTTCTGGGCTAGGGCACTGTATTTTTGGACAGTTGATGGTAAATGGATTTTTCATTAAAAAAAAATCAAACACATCCTCCAATAGATTTTCTTGCCAGTATCAAAAACTACCCTGGAGTGACAGTGCCTGGTGCCATGTGGGAGAAAGAGAAAGTGGGAGTCGTACAGTGGCACCAAGCCTCACATGCTGCAGTCAGAAGCATCTTGGCATGTTTCTCTGTTAGCTGCTATAGGGAAATAAAATGCATGGCATGAATTTCAGGGATCATTGCCAGCTAAAATCTGGAGTTTCCTGTTCTGACATAGAAATTGTATTTTGGGATTATGTTGGGCACTACTGCAGTTCAGAAGTTTGCCTAGACATCTTATTAGGAATTATTTCTTGTTGATCTAACCACTATTTTTCATCATCTAGAAATCTTCTCTTATTCCAGGATACAATACAACTGTCTGGGGTTCAAGCAGTACCACCTGAAGCAAGAAAGTAGGCCATTTGCACTGGGAGTGCTGTACTGGTATAGGACATAGAGAACATCAGAGCAGGATGCAAAACAGGCAGCAGGTTAGTGTTCTGGGTTCATGCCAAGCACTACTTCTGGCACAGCTTTGTCATCTGGGAAGATCATTTGCTACAGGTATCACCCAGTTTTGCATGGGATCTCTGAAGAGGCAGAGTCAGCCCATATTCCATGGCACCACATGGGCTTCTGAATTATCCATATACAGGGAACCAGAATTTATATCTTGGCACTCTCTGCAAGTGCAAAAGTTATTTTTATCCTATTTCACTTCTCAAGGCTCTAAAAATTGTTACCTAGGAGCTTCTGGGACCAAGCTGTTCATTCAGTGTTAAATCAGTCAGGAGGTATAAGAGGTTCAATGAAAGGCTGAGCTTAGAAGGATAGTTAGAGAGAACATATTTCCTCTGCATTGAGAAGGATCAGAGACCACAGTTTAGCATCTCATTTTGGATATTTTAGCATGCAATACACATGTTAGATCTGGTAAGTATGCCCAGAAATTTTACACACTTCACTTAGTTCCAGGATTTCTTGGAGATACAAAATCACATATCTGAATAATCAGAGAACTTTGGATCTGTAACACAATTATGAAAGCAGTGTCTTTGTTACTTATAGTTACACTCATGAAGTATCTGCAATCATTATGGTGTGACTGGTAACACAGCAGTAGATCCAAAGAATACTACGGGAAGTGATACAAAAACATCACAAATTTGTACTGCAAGTACCTCTGTTTGTTCCTTTCCTTTGTTCTGTTTCTCTGTATTTGACTTATTATCTGGAGCCACAAGCTTTTCTCTGTCGAGTTCCTTCTCCTGATGCAGGCCCCTCTGCTTTTGCCTTGCAATGGAAATCCAGGCTGGCTCTGTAGGAGTGTCAGGATCTCTTCCAGAGTCTCCGGCAGCCACAGGGGAAGGCACACTCTTCTCTGTTGACAGATTATTTATGTACATGGTTATAGGAAAAAGAGTTGTAATCAGCTTCAGCTCATACTTTCTCAATATACTGATTGGTGCCAGGATATGAAACCAGCCTGGATAAATAGGAATTCTGTTTAGTTTGGTCTCCAGAGAGCAATTTTCCTGTGCTCACATGTTCAAGTTATCATTCTACTGGTGAGAAATGCTTTGCATCTTTCTTCAGCTGGAGCCACAGTGTCACTGCCCTCACATGAAGAAGATGCAGAAACATGGATGAAACTTCTCTAATCTACCCATTTCCCGAGGTCTGCCCCTTCTGCTCCCTCTTCCACGGCATCTTAGAGACAAGCAGCAGACAATTCAAAGGTGGACACAGAGGGACTGTGGTGTTGCAAAGGCAACCTTTTCCCCACTGTGGCTGCCCTCGGCTCCTGGTCTTTTCATGTCCACACAGCAGCAGCAGCCCATGCCTTAGTCTGGTTCCTGCTTTCCTTCCATCCCTTTAGGAGCAGCCTCCCTCCCCAGCTCCCTGGAGTCTGCAGGTGCCATGGGTGCCTGTGCACAGCAGTCTGTGGTGTCTGAGCACACAGAAGTACTGCTAAAACCACAGAGTGACGTCCTGGTCTTTTGATGCGAGGTTTACATTGACTTATCCCTCCTGACACTGACCATGCTCTTCACTGGGGCCAGTAACTTCCATTGTGCTCTACCAGAACTGAGACTTCAGCAGCACACAAAAAAAGAGACAATTTCTGGAGAAGAAAGTCAAAAGTGCTGCCCTGCTGACCTCACAACTGCTACCCAAGGACATACAGAATCCATGGTTATGGGAAAGAGAAATACCCTGTATTCAAATATTCTGTGAAGGGAAATCCTGTCTATTCACTGAACAGAACTGGGTCAAGAGAAAAGCCTCGGCAGCTCCCTTGGCTTCATCCGCCTGGTTCTCCATTTTTTGACTCACTCTGAATGCAAAATTGAGTTTCCCAATTAATGGTAGAGCTCCTCTGTAGTTTAAATGAGGAACAAGAACAGGACTAACAGCCTTAGACCCAAGAAGGTTGATTTTATCTTTCCTGGCCATTTCTGGCCACCCATGCATCAAAATTTACAGAAGGCTCTTTCAGAGCAGAAGTTAAGTTTCTCCTCCTCAAATCATGTGTGGGTTTTTTTCCGCTCTTGGGAAAAGTTTGTTACTTAGTCAGCCTCCTGTTCAGGGACCTGGGAGGAGGCAGACCCAGCCAGAAAGGATTACTGCCCTAGGGTCCCTTGGGGGCTCAGCTGCTCTGCTGACACAGAGCCAGCCAGGGGACCCTGTGGAGCTGTCAGACACATTTCTGGAGCACTATGGGCTAGTTTGGCAGAATGTGGCCCTGATCAGGAAAGCAGGCAAATGTCTCTGAAGGCACATTTGAGATGCCTCATGAAGGCATGGGAGATGAAAAGGATGATGCTCTCCCAAGAGCTGGAGTCTGCCAACACAGGCATATTATGAAAGCCTACAAACTTGCTTTGCTCAGGGATTTTCTCAAGTCATTTTTATACCTCACCAGAGAGAGAGTAGTTATTTGAACAAGAAAACATTGTAAAGCCTATGTCAGCTGAAAAATGAAAAAGAGAAAAAACTCCATGCTTTAATGCCAAAGCAAGATGTTTTGCCAGCTGATGCCTGCATTTCCCTTCACATTCACCTCATGCAATCTTGCAGGAAAGCCTCTGGAAGAAACAAGCCAGAAGTCCAGCTGTGCAAATGCAGCACAGATAAAACAGGGGCCCTGAACACTGAAGGAGCTTCCCTCCCTGTTGCACAGCAAGTTACTCCAATTCTCTGCATCCCACCTAACCCCCATCTTTGCATGACAACAGCTGTTCCTCCCATAATCTTTTTCCCATCACTTTTTTTTTTTTGCCTTCCACTGGCTCTCTTCTCTTCATTTTTATCTCATTTTACAAGATGATAAAGAATAAGGCTGGGAGAGATCTCAATATGTCATATAGTCTATCCTTCAACTGCAAGGCAAGATCAGCTGAAAAATCAGTTTCGTAGAAACTGTTTCCTCACAAATATGTATCTGTATAACTCTCCAAAAACAGGGCAGGTCTCTGGATTCCTGGTTTCCCTAGGAAACCTATCCTATAGCACAGCTGGTTTTTTCTACTTTTTTTTTTTTTGCCTATTTGGGTAAGTTAAATCTTCCTTGCTCTAATTTAAATCCTTAACTACTTCTCCCACACACTATGGACACGAGCAGATTACTCATAGTCTCCTCACAACAGCCTGTTATGCATTTGAAGGCTTAGACCACATTCTCCCTATTTTTTAAAGCTTTCTGATTAATCATATTTTCTACTTCACTCTTTCTTCCAGTAGGAATTGTCCTAGTTTGGTCCAAATCCTCTTCAAATATGATGGTCAAAACTGGCACTTGAAATGGTGCTAGCATCAGCTAACATGGAAGGACTACACCACTTCACCTGGAATGGGTTTCTGTACACATCAGTCAGCACCCCTTAACTTCCCCGGCTCTGCAAGATAACCACGAGCAAGTCAAGGTCTGCTAGCCCATCTTCTCTCAGTGTCTTAGGACAAACTTCTTTAGGGTCTTCATAAGTAAACCCACACAGCTGAAATGATATGATGTCTGCTAATGCATCTCCCATCACATTCCCTCCCTTGCTTGCAGCCATGCTCTTGAGCCCATCTGCACCTTTTTGGGTGGTGGGCAGTTTGGGCAGCACCTGTTAGTGCATTGCCCAGTAAAACCAGGTGCTAAACTTCATCAGCTCCCAAAGCACTGCTGCAGCACACGGATGAGCTGCCACGACTGAAGGTGATGTGCAGCGCTCCTCAGAGCTGAGGAACAGCTCTCTGGCTGTACAGCTGCAGACACACCACCACCTGCACCTCTTTACCTCCCTTCACAGTCTGTAATGTTTAGGTGCTCAAAAACTCCAGAAGGTCCTTTTCAATCCACCCACACTTTTTGATGATACCGGGAGCCTGGCTTCTGTCTTGATGCTGCTAGTGATGTACATGTTAGTTGCTGTAACTCCAAAACCCGCTTCGTGTTTTGTCCCATTTTCCCTGTGACACCACAGGAGCTTTATGTAAACATCAAGGTTGTTCCTCCTCTGCTTCCACCACACAATCCACACTGACAAAATGACTGCTATGCCCAGGCTCTATTGCCTGCACTACAAGTAATGGTCTTATTGCTACCTGTGCTTCCATTTCTCTGTCATCCTCACAAACTTAGGATTCGTCCTGCTGGTATTTCACTATGCATTGCCTAGCACAACAGGGTTTCCTGCAGTGATGTCTGGAGGCTGGTATTATAACAATGTTTTTCATAAGGCAGACACTCTAACGAAGGCACCAGGCACCCTTACTCTTCAGGCAATTCTCCTTCATGAGATGCCAGACATCCTGGTCATGCCAATTAGAAGGCAGCCAAATTAGAGCCAGGTATCATTCCATAGGAGGTGGTAACAAAATGTCCCTTTGATAGTAGGGAAGAAAAGCTCTTTATCATAATATTAAAGATTTTACGTGTATCTGCACAGGCCAACTTAGGACAGCAGAGTAGTATCTCCTACAGGGGATCAAGAACTGATCTGCTGCTAGGAGAGGCTTTCTTGTGTCTTTAAGCAATTACATTCTGCCCTTGTTCCTTTGGGAGTCTTTGCTGCAGAAAGCCAGGCAGGCAAACAAGGCAGGGGAAACGCCTTATCTTCAGAAAAAAACTCATCACATGAAACCCATGCGGGATTTGCTACCTCATCCGTCAGCCAGAATTACTGTAAGGGGTAGAAGAGGCATATTCACTATTTATTATCTTTCCCATTGCCCAGAGATCCTTTACATCTTCCTACCCCAAATTAGATAAGGTTTCTTGGTGCAGTATATATGCACCATTGTTCCAGCCAGCAGGATGAAAGGTGGTGAAGTAATCCAAGTAATCCAGGAGACAGTATGGTGAAGTGAGCTGGCAGTTTAAGGTGACGTGAGACTGTCCTAGGAAGCTCTTGGTACCCTAAGGGACACAAAGGGGCAAAAAGCTTTCTCAGGAAGTGACTGTTCTCAAGGCAAATTCTGCTCACACATCTTTCTTGGTTCATGACTGTCTGATCTGTAAGCCCTGTCTTAGCTAGTCATGGGATAGCCCATGTGCTTTTATGGTTCACCACGTGGCAAAGCACAGCATCTAAGGAACTGGGTAGCCAGAGTGGAACCAAAAGTACTCAAAAGGACGATTTTAATTCCTGCTTCTTCTGCATGTCACATGCACAGCAAATGGCACAGAAACTCTCAGCTGGTAAATGCCACTCTCAGGGAGATAACAAAGTAGTACAAAATGCAAGCAGTGGCATCCTCCATCTGAAGTTGAGCCTGTTTTGACAGACCACAGCTACCACAAATATCCTGTGTTTCATTTCTCCTTTGTGAAAGCAGGGCTGAGCCTCTTCCTTCTGTGTTACGCTTGGGAGATTTTCTGAATAAAACTAAAATCTAAATAATATTCTTCATTTCATATTACAGCATGTTATTTTAAACAATGTGCTATTCAACTCATTACTTAATAACTTCATAAGCTAATAAAGGATATTGCTGGCACCAATTTGTCTCTCATTCATTCAGTTTTAACCTCGTGATTGCTTCTTTCCCTGGTTTCCTTGGAGCTGGCTTGGCCTCAGGCTTTTTTGAAAGAGAAGGGTCCCTTCTTCCGCTTGGGATAAGCCACCAACAATGGAAAGATACCAGGTCAGAACTTGCCAAGCCAGTCTATGCATAATGTCACCAAGTATTAAAACCAGCAATTAATGTAAGCTGCTGAGGTCTTCTGCTGCCACTTGAAACCACACCCAGAGGCTGCTGAAGCCTTCCCTTCATGTCTTCCCCACAGCCATCAAACACACACGGGACAGTCACAAGATCAGCTGTTCTGTCTGCATTCTTCACCTCTTCCACAGCTTCCAGACCAACAACCGAGGATAGGCTCTGAAGCCAAGTGAACCACAGCCACCTTCTCAATTCCCTCCTGCAGATCAGATTCCCCTGAGCTCTCCTCCACAGGATCTGACAGCAGCAGGGCTGGCTGTCTCAGTGGTCCTCTGAGGGGGGAAATTCCCATTGCAACCCCATGTATCTGTTTCCCTTAGTATCCTACTAAAACTTTTGTTTTACTAAAACTTTTTTTCCTCAGACTAAAGCTATGATCTTATAGATGAAATTTCTTCTGCCTAAATATTGTGGAAATAGAATGTGTACACTTCTCATTGATATTTGGATATTATCCTGTAATGTGTGTCAGACTGGTTGTATGAACAATAAGATGAAAATAAAACATTAATCTTAATGTACAAAAGGAGCTGTGATTGACTTATTATTGTGCATGGGTTTATACACACACACACAGAAAGTGAAAGGAAAATACTTATCTATTTCTGTCTATTGACAGACAGATTTACTTCATGTATTCAAATGTGCCTTTCTTTGTGTGCTGCTTACATGGATAAACACAGCAAAGACATATTTAACCTTTACCCTCAGATTTAGGGATTAACTTTTTTTTAGAGATGGCCTCAGATTTCTTTAAATCTGAGACCTGTTTTGTTTAGATCTAAAAGCCTCTGTGCACACATTGTAGCAAAGGTTCTTTATGACATGCAAGTCTCACACCTGGAAAAGAACATCTTATGCCTGCAAGGACTGCGAAGAGTGGTTACTCTTGCTGTACGTCTGTGCAGGCGAAAGGTCAGAGAGAGAATTTAGAGTCTTTTGAAAGTCAAACCACTAACAGCAAGCAAAACTAGCTTGTGGATTCTCTGAGTGTTTTAAAAGCAAACATACTCAAAACGAATCCAAACAACCTTACACAGGGAGATAACACCCTCTGTATGTAAGTGTCATTGTTTTATAACACTGCTTATGCATGCATATTTAATTCCACACTGTTGTATCTTTGCTCATTCGTAAAACTCCAGTTTTTTTAAGAAGGGCTTTATAAATGAATATAGCATTTAGAATATCCTGGCCTACATATTTCCCTTTGTTTATTAAAGCACTACATGCATTCATGTCAGTGTACACACCCAATTCCTCAATTTCAGACAAAGCTATTCTAAAAGATTTGGTTAAGTATTTCTGACATTTCTTTCTTCCCTAAGCTGCTCCGTGAAGTATTTGACTTTTGATTGGATCTATACCACCAACGCCAGAAGAGTCTTTTTTACACAAGAAACTGCTGTTTGCATCAAAGTCTATTTCGCTGCTGGAAAACAGCCATGTTGCAAAATAGCCTGACACAACTGAGAAAGAAACTTCTTTTGGAAAAAAAAAAAAAAAAAGACAGCTAGTTTTTCAGCTGTAGCCAGGACAGCATTAAAGCAATGTCTTTTTGATGTAGAGAGAAACATTTTTCTTGTCATTTCAGAGCCTGTATTTGCCAGACAATACACACCAATTTCATTCACCATTACATCCATCGTTCTTCCCTGAGCTCTTTTTGTCTTTTTAGAGGATGTCTCCCCACTACAGCTCCTCAGTCGCTGATTTTTGTTTATCCTTATATGCAGATTCACACAAGAATTGCTTATGGTTTTGCTCTTGTAATAACCAGTTAACATATGGTAATTGTTTCTGCCCTTTCCAGGATTTATAGAAAAGTGTATCAACTCCAAACAACACAGCTTAACCTTTTAAATCGTGCAAGGACTTGTGCCTTTAGCTCCAGAAACTTAAAAATTACTCCTCCTGGGGTGACTAATTTCACACAGACATTAAAGAGCATCCTTGCAGCCTGACAGAGGTAAAGCAATCCCTCACAAGTTCCCCAGAAAGCTCTGGGGAGCAGGAGTGCTGCTTTCACTTGGCATGGTAAGCCAGCATCCCATCAGCTCTCCTGTTCCTTTGGTACCAAGAGTGCTGAAAAGCTAAAATATGAACTGAATGAACCACATTGCTCCTGCTGACCTCGTGACACAGCAAACGGACTTTTTTGAACTGAGTGTACATGAGAAGGGAACTGCATCCCCTTGCATCACCATTTCACAGCTTGTCTTCTTGTTCAGCACGGGGATTTCCTAACATGCAGTGGGAAGAAACTCCCTGACAGCATAAAGTGTCTCCTGATGGTGACTGCAGCTCTTTGAAAGGATTGATGAACTCAAGGGCTTAGGAGAGGGCTGGGTGGGTATAGGGAAAAAAATATAAGTGGGTGTCCAGGCAGATCAAGAGGCCAGAGATGCCTGATAAGACACATGATCATGAAGGGCTGTGTTGATTGTGTTCATCAGATTTCTCCTCTTTGCAGTGGCAAAGACACAGTCCCGGCTCACCGAGCTGAGAGAAACTTTTCAAAGAGCTTAAGATGATGTTTGGGCAGGGCTGTTGCCCTGCTAAATCCTCACTGCATCCCATGCCTCTCCTATGCCTCACAGAGGGACATCACTTTTGGGGTCACTGGAGTTTTTCCCAATAAAGCTGGTGGGGTGCCAGGGCACTCAGAGGAGGTGGACACACCTCATTCACGCTTGACTTCAGGTGGCCAGGTCAGGCTGATGTGGCAACTTAGCACAAGGATGTCCTTGGTCAGGTGTCTAAAGATAAAGGTCTGCAGTAGGTCAGGTCAGCTTGGAGAAGACTGCTTTTTATTTAGAAAACTCTGAGTCCTGGCATGCCCTCATATCAAAACCCATTACCAAGCAAACCAAAGCTGGAAATGCACGGAAAGCTGTCACAGCAAACCTTTTAGCAAAACTATTTGCTTAAGTTGATACAGTAGGTGGGGCAGTAGATAAGGAAGAAAACTAATTGCCATCACAGACCAACTTGAACCATCATTTTAAACAACCTCAGGCCAGACAGATTTGGTGTAATACTCTCAGGTGGAGAGGAACAAAGCAGAGCTTCTTAACTCTGTTTCAAATTCCAGGTGCAAGCATCCCTACCAGGGAGACTAAGTCTCCACTCTCACCCGCAGATCCTATTTTGCAGAAGGCAGTCCTACACCTCAGGACAGGAGTCTCCTTCATCCTAAGGCTGAGGAGCCACAGAAGAAGCCTGGAGGAGAAATGTGCTTCCTGACTTCATTTCTTCCCCTTCTTCCTTCTCCAGCACTCACTGTCTTTCACTGCAGGAAGACACCCCAGTCCATCTGCAGGCACTCTGGGACTCAGCAAGAGGGATGTGATAAAGGGCTGTGTGAGGGAGCACTGGGACTACCACTGCTCTCTTCCATACCCTGCAAGAACATTCCTACTATGCTAGATCTTCTCCTCTCTTGTCCCACTATGACCCTTCCCAAAATCTCAATCCATCAGAGATGTGGGCATCACTACAAATAATCAGCTACTCAGGACAGCACAGAGAGGAACATGCCTTTAAAGGCAGTGTTGGGATTGTATACACGTATATATCTATGTATCTATATATATCACCTGCCTTGCCTGCAGGGTGTGGGGATGCTCTGGCTGGATGGCTGTGGGGACCTCATCCAGCTGTGGATCTTAATGAATCCCCTCCTTTAGGATGGCAGGGAGAGCAGGAAACTGGCCAGAGTCCTGCAAAAATGTCTGTGATGCTGCAGCAGAGGACTACTGAAATCACATGTCACTCAGGGCATCAGCAAGTTGCCTCTGGGGCCAGGAAGAGACTTTTGTCACCCTAGAGGACAAGTAGCCTCCTGTGCCCTGAGATCTTCTTCTGTCTTGGTGCTTCCCCACTTCAAAGTTCAGAGACTGACCCCAATCAGAGAAGAGCAACCAGATGGGAGGAAGCTCTGCAATGGCACAGAGAAACCTTATCATTTCCTTGATCAGCATCATCTCGCGTTCTTATCATCAAACCCATGCCCAGATAGGTCCAGGACAGGGAAGATTTTTCTTCCATGTATCAGAAGACCTAAAGATTCTTTTTCCCATCTCGGCTGTTCTCTGAAGTGAATAGCAGAGGTCTTCACTTGAGTGTGCTTCACCTAACTTGTTTACTGTCATTGCAAAGACCTCAGACAGCGGTGCCACTTCCAGCCTTTTCTGTTCTCTGCCTGTAGCCCACAGTATATTAGTCTCCAGACATGTGATTATGTTTTTAACTCTAACCCAATTATATAAGACAGACAACAGGGTGAAATATAAGGATCTGCAGTAGACATGATCCTTGTCTACATGATTGTGGCCTCTCCTGGCTTTGAACTCCAGGAAGCTTCAGGGTTGTTAATTTTTGTTTTAAACAAGGAATGAGTAATGATAAAGATGGATAAATGAATAAGAAAAGCTCACAGGAGGCAATAAATAAATGGTGTGTTTTCCATGGCAGGCAGTGACTGGCCTCATTGCATTTCTGCCTTAATGTTCTGGCGAAAAAGAAGGTCTAGAGGTCTGAGTCACTCGTCCCACACAGGGCACTACACTTAATATGTTCTCTTGAATTTTGAATTGCTATGCAGCAGCTCTAAATGGGGACACTTAGTGGCTTGATATTTCTGTTTTCCAATATTTGCTAGTGTACTTTATTTCTTGAGTGTCACTTTGAACATCCTTTAAACAGTACCCTGAAATTCAAAAATCAGAGGTAAAAATATCTTATTCTATCTGCTGTTTCTTTCCTGCTGTCACCTTGATAATCTTTTCAGCAAGGGAAAATAAGGGAGCAACATCACTGAAGGCAGAGCCATCAGTTCATGCTCACCAGACAGATACAACAATGCTGCCTCATGCTCTCTCATGGGTAAGGCCACTCTTTGCAAGAGAAGGTAACTTTATAAAGTTTTGGGAGTCTTACCAGGCACTTTACAAGCAGTTGACTGTTTCTCCAAGTCTCTGTCTTCATTTCTGGATTCAGGAGAGTGAACAGCTTTGTCCTGCTTCTCCTTGCTTGCAGTAGTGTTTGGAACGGTTATGTTTTGCAACACTGGCTTTTTAGGCAATGGAGGTTTGCTACTAAGCTGTTCAGAGGACTTTGCTTTGGGTTTGATCTTTTCATTTAAAGAAACACCAATATTTGTACTGGCTGTTTTTCTGATCTCTGCTTTATCACCTCTTAGAAAGGAAGTCAATCCCTCATTTTCTAAATTAAATTCTGCACTGTATCTTTTAATCCCTTTTGATTGTGGTGGTGAGTTGTCTCCATATTTCAAGGACAGTGAGGTGGATCTAAGTTTCACTTGAAAAGGACTTTTATCTTTACAACTTTGCTGATTCTGAGATACCACTGAAGAATTGCTTGGCATTGGTACTGCATCAACAGCTGGAGAAACATAACCAGCCAAAATTTCTGTAGGCTGGCCTGTGTTCTCAGAGTAGGACTCTGGCAGCAAAGTCTGCTTTTTGTTGCTACTTCTTTCCTCGTCCAGATCTGATCCCTTCTGGAAGTCTTCTTGCCACTTCTCATTTCTTGAGGAGACCTTTGCTTTGGACAGGAAGAATCCAGTATTTAATGAGCTTTCCAACTCTGATCTTTCTGGGAAATGCAGGCTTCTGGTGCTTGGTCTTTCCCGTGCAGAAGGAACAGAGAACTTTTTGAAGGCATTGAGTTCATTGACTGCTTTTTCAGATTTCTTCCTCAACTGTTCCTCCTTGTGGACCAGTGACTGGCTGTTCTCCTTATCAGAAGCAGCTGCCTCCTCTGCAGTTTTTATTTTCTCTAGAGAGCAGGAAGTAGATGATCCCATCTGCACTGAGGAAGCAGGATATGAAACATGGAATGAGTCCGTTGGCTGGGAAGAATCCATTAAAAACTCCTTGCTGGACTCTGACAATAGAGTAAACTCTTTCTTTGCCCCTTTATTACAGGGCATTTCCACAGCTACCTGATCATCCTCCTGTTTATTTTGTTCTGACCTTCCCAAGCAAACAATACTATTCTTACTAATTGAAATATTTTCTTCTGATGGTAATTTACTTAATGGAAACACAGCAGGAAGATCCTTATTTTCTTGATTTAAAATATTTATTGACACATCCCCAGACAACAGAACCAGTGTTTCTGAG
This sequence comes from Oreocharis arfaki, assembly GCA_013398015.1. Classification (NCBI taxonomy): domain Eukaryota; kingdom Metazoa; phylum Chordata; class Aves; order Passeriformes; family Paramythiidae; genus Oreocharis; species Oreocharis arfaki. The sequence goes on from VZRR01011969.1 coordinate 30,625, forward strand.
GAATCTTCTTGCTTTTGTACTTCTCTGTCCGAACTGGAGTAGGAAGAAGCTGCAGAGTCTTTGTCTTCTGTCAGCAGTGAGGACTCAGGCTCCTCACACGTCATTTCCAGTGTTGGTTGGCAGTCCTCTGGCTTATTCTCTGGTAGCAGGGTTTCCTGTACAGCAGCAGCATCGGAAGCAGGCTGAGTCATCACTGGTCTCAAAGCAGGGGGGAGGTCCTCAGGCATTCCAGGCTTTGGCCAGGAAGCCACATTCTGCGTTGCAGCTGTGCTGCATGGCAGTTCTTGACTGCTGGGTTTGAACACAGCATCATCCTCTTCTTCTTCCTCTGGGGTACAGCTCAAATCAGTCAGAGATTCAGACTGGGTCCTCTGTAAAAAAGAAATTCAGAAAGTCCCGTCACCATGTACAGTTTCATTTTTCTTATTCATTACATTTACAACTGAGATCTTCAAGAGAAAGGCAATACTCGTCTCCAATGCTGAGCTTGCAGTTTTCTTAACCTACAGACTGGATGCTTTTTAAATTAAGCAGATCCTGGAATAATGCATTTAACCAATATAAAGGCAAGGAGTGACATTTCCTTTGGCACAACTAGTGCTTTCATGCCTTTGTAGGTGGGAAGTCCATCAGAACAATGGCCATTGGACTGTCCTTGGCAATTGATTCTCCAGGGCATACTGCCTATGTTGTGCCGCTCTTAGGCAAAAAGCAACACTTGAAAGAGAAAAATCTGTCCCTTCGTATTTTGCTACTCCATACTAAAATTAAAAATAAAACAACCCATTCTTCCTAAACCATGACTCTGAAGAGGAAAGGGTGCATAGAAGGAAGAGCAAAAGCCTAACAATTCCATCCAGTTATGACACTCCATTCCAGCTAAATATCTGACCTGTATGGCAGTCTTGTGTCTAATCCCACTGTTATACAGCATTACAGCCTTGCCTCCTTTGTGTAAAAGTCTTCTTTTTCTTTCAAGAGTTAAACTATTTGATAAAAGTTTATAAATTCATATGTAGTTAAGAAGTTTACAAATTCATTTGTAGTTATCTGTGAGGTCTTGTGATTAAACTTGATGTGAAGACTGGCTACATACACAGGATTATTTGAAAGCACAGTACTGAGCTGCTGAAGATGCCTTTTCGTATGGTGCCTGCATTAGCTCACTGTTTCACCATAGTTTGTTGGGTAAATATATACTTTGGATGTAGGCCCTAATTGTAAGAACACAAAAACTGCAGTTTGAAGATATTTTAGGGTGCTTACGACTTCTTGTTTTTCAAATGCAATTGCAAAAAAACCAGTTGCAATGCTGCCTGCATTCACAAACCATGTACACAAGAACGTAAAAGCAGAAGGTATCAGTTAGCCAGAAGCAAGGTGCACAGGCAGAGTTGGGCAAGAAAATACTAAAAATTATATTATCAAAATATGTGAACACTCTCCATGGGAATCCAGAAGGGCTCAGTCAGCTGACAGTTTATAGGCAGTCTGGACAAAGCAATCATATTTCAGCAGCCATGTTAGAATGGAAGAGGAAGATTGATCAGTGAATTATTGCTTTACATGTTTTTCTAAATAACTGGCCTCATCATTGTGCTGCTCACAGCGGTGCTCCACCGAGCTGAAAGGTCACTCACAGATTTGGAGAAATACAGAATATCAGCTGAGTAATATTTTGAGACAGAGGGAATAATATTTCTGGTAATAAGCAAGCCAAATTCATGGTTTTACTGTATTTAAAATATTGAAAAAACACATGAACAATAAAGTACAAATATTGGAGTAAAAGCTGAAAACTTTAGTGCTAAAAGAGAGGAAGGAAAGAAAGAAAGAAGAAAAACTAAGGTATGCCCTTCACAAAATATGACAAAGAATCAGACAAATGGTGTTTAAAAGGATGGTTTACAAAAAAGGAATTTTTTTTTAATACTGTGAACTTTTTAATAGCCTTTTAAAAATAGTATACACATTCATTTTTATTGTGTTGTTTTTTCTTTTCTGTTAAGACATTTAAAATCACTGTAGGGCATGTAAAGGATTTACAAGTTCGGGGCTGGGAGAAAAATCCCCAAATGGCAGTTCTAATGTACAGAATTTGGTTCCAATTAATAGGCCGAAATTTGCTCTTTCTGTACTTTTTGAAAATATAAGACAAATTATATTTGGGAAGTTAAAACAGCTCCTCCATGAGCAGTCTCCCAAAGACTCAAGGTTTTATAGGATATTCCAGACTAGGAAAAGCACACAAGTTGATCATAACACTTAAAAAAAATCTTTTAAGTGAGAAATGAAGCAGTCAGTCCAACTTCTGCATCACAAACAGGGTACTAAATTGTATTTCACAGTGAACTTAAGAAGATACTGTTATATAAACCACTGCATCAAGAACTAACGGGTAAACTCATAATGTTTAATCTGTTGCTTGTGTCTAGTTCAGATACTCATCAGATAACAGCTATTAAAACCCAATGAAATATCTATGCTGCAAACTGACTTTATCATATCTGGGTTTGAAGTACAAAGTCCAGTAAGAACTTTCTGGGTTTGTGTCAAAAGTGACACTGTTTGTTTTCACATGTACCTGAGAAAATTTTCTCATTCTACTGGATCTCTGGTTCCGGGGTTTTATTAAAAGCTTATGTTTTGCAGCAGAATTATCCAAGAAAGCAGAAAGCTCAGGTGGAGTGTCAAAATTGGCTGTAGGGGAGACGGTACTGTTAGATGTCCGGGGAGATCCAGTTTTTGTACTTCTATGCCTAGTGAACAGCTGACCATCTGTAGAGCGAGATCTAGAAGAAGAACCCAATGTAATCTGAAAAAAAAAAAAAAAAATCCCCAAATGGGGAATCACACAAAGAAGCAAAGACACAAAAATAACAATTCTACAAATAACTAGCCATGTTTATTACCATTTTAAGTTTGCCTCTTTTTTCTTTTTGACATTTCTTTAAAATACTTTGCATTTCCTACTGTTACATGTGATGTACTGGTATTAGCAATTCTGCATTTTTAGCTACTTCAATATTATGATATACCGTCCAGTGGGAAAGAGAAAATGCAATCTAACTGGAAGATCTACAGCACACAAATACATAGCCAGCATGTTTTAGAAGACAGATTTATGAAGAGTACTCAGTTACAGAACCTAAAGAGCCATTTTCATTTCTGGGTCTGTCCTCCAGCATCTTTGTCTAGGCTCCTACCCACAGTTGTTTTGTGCTGCTAAAGAAGCATCTTAAGCTTCCTATATGTCAACAGGTCCCTTCCAACTCTACAATACCATCCTAAAGACAAAAGAATTAAGAATTAGTGGCATTGACACTTAAGTCAGCTTGTGTTTTTACCTCACGTATTTATATCTGCATTTACTAGAAATGTAAAGTTTTATTAGTAGACTGTTTTGGGGAAGGAAATGATGGATAATTCCTACTAGAGGCCAATAACCCATCCAGAAACAGCTTCTGAATGCTGCAAGGGGTGTCGCACTTTCACAAAGCTGGAACTCAGCTTGCCTGTGAGCTTCACCAAAAACTACCCTAGTTCCAGGGATGATGCAAAAATGACACTGGAAAATTTATTAAAAATCATTATTAAAAAAGTTCCTCCTTTCTCTCAGATTCAGTTTTGCAAATAGGCAAAATGGTATTTCCAAACTATCTGTCACAGATTTAACATGACCTCTGACAACGCATGACAGCACTCCCTTTGTAGGCTTGAAATTTTGCTTCATTTCATGGGAGGATATTTCCTCCTTTGTCATGCTTTCTTCTGTGGGCATTCTTCTTTCTTCTTTCTTTTTTTTTTTTTTAATTGGTATTTTACTAAGGAGGTTGAATGGGAGAAGGGGAGGGCAGGTTGGTGTTCATTTTATTTTGGGAGGGAAAAAGCATCAGCATTTTCTGCAAGCAGAATTCTGCAATATGCACTGCAGCCAAAAGATACTCTGTAGTGTAGTGAGTGTCTGCTACTGCTGCTCAATGGCCAGGGGAAAAGTCCCATTCATTTTAGCAGAGGCTGGATCCACACCTTCTAATAATACTTTCTACTTAAGAAAAAGAAGCTAGCTCAGACATGCTGAATAATGGATGCTCTCATTAATTTTAACTCTACAATATCTGCAGTCTAGTAGTCAAACATGACTAACGTACAACAAACGATAGGTGGCTGCATTATACATTAGTACCTAACAGTGAATACATTGACATTTCAGCTCCATGATAAAGACACAGCACATGTTCTCTTTCAAGGCACATCATTATTTGCCTGCCTTTCTTCTGGCTCCTGCTTTTCCTCGAAAACTTTGCATGTCTTCTCGTTGGCAGTGCTCAGTCTTGGCCATTACACCGGAAAATCCAAAATCTGGTTTCTTACTTAAACTTCAGCAGCCTTAGTGGATGCCAGCTCTGAGCCGGCTCCAGAAGTTGTTTATCCCATGAAGTCTGGCTTGGACAAAGCCTACTGGAGGAGGAAAGAGCTGGGAGACCCCTTTCTCCAAATCTCATGTGCACATGGCTCAGTCATCCTTCAGCTGGTCGTGCTGGGTGGCACAAGGTGGAGTGCCGTGAGGAAACCCTATCCCCAAAGCCCAGACAGGAGAGTTGTGATTCCTTTCTTCAATCCTGAAAGGCTGCCAAGACACAGCAAGGTGTTACTGCTGCCCAAAACCTCAGGGCTGTGTTGTGCAAAATTCCTCAGCCCCGTGAACTGGTCTCCTCTGACTTCTAGAAGCAGGGCTAATTTCTCTGAAATGCCAGGTAGCAGATCCTGTGGTTTGGGAGGAATGCCTTCAGATGGAGCTGCATTCTGGCTGCACTCTCAAACTGGCATGGGATGAAGAGAGCTCTGAGCTAAATGATAGGGCATGTGGAAAAAGCTAAGCAGCTGTGTAGTCACCGCCACTACTCAGGAGTCAGCAAGTGAGTCAGAAAGTAATGTTAATGGAACAACAGGGAGACATAAATCCTCTTTTAGCAAACATGCATCTGGACTGGACACAATTACAGTGAGCCCATAACAGCTTTCAAGAAATACTTTCTTTGTGTGTTCTGTTGTTTTTATTTTAAAAATATTAATATTGCACTGCATATAAGCAGTTTTTTTCAAACAGCTTCATGTGGAATCTAAGAAGTAAGGCCAGAAATCTTTGCTGAGCCCTGCTGCAGCTGGTCCTGAAATACATTTTGCATAATTACCAAGAAATGGTCAGCTCAGGGCTAGTTTCTCTATTTCATTTCTGCAATTTCCCTCCACCCCTCCTCCTATATCTAGAAAATGCTCTTCCGCCTACCCCCTGTGTTGTTTCCACCACGACTCCAGCTGCGGACAGCTAAAAGGGACTCTTCAGAGCTTTTCAAAACAGCCCTTTAATCAGCCAGAACGGCTGGCTGCTGATTGAAGAAAGCCATCCATGCGCCTATACTTGAGCTCTGAAAAACATCACTTCAGCAAAATTCACAGCCAGAATCTGACTGAAGGCTGAACTCAGACTCCTAAGCAGCAATGTCAGCCACTATCATCAAACACTTTCTGTGTCAGTGTGAGGCAACTTTGTACTTAAAGCAGGGTCTGGGCAGATTTCAGAGGATCTAGAGCTTGTTCCCATCTCTTCAATAAGCTTTCTCCCTTATCCTATGCATGTAAGTCAAGCAGACTTACTGCAATTTCCCATCTTTCAAAAAACAGACACTGCTTCAGTGTCTAAATCTGGTTGGTTGTGCTTGGAGATTAAATAATGTCTATAAAGTTTGCTAAAGGATATGAGCTTTTCTAGAGACCTTAATTACTATCAATGAGAGATTACTTTTCATCCCAATTATGTCAATAAATAATCATAGTTTTTATGTTAGACAGGCATTAAAACAGTAAACAGACAAGTAGGCAATTACATGCATACAAAGCTGGTTTTTGCAGCAGATGGGCAACAAAATAATATTTTTTATATTTCTTTTTAAAACTATTATGGATAATTGCTTGTCCCTTAATATATTTGGCAGAAGTTACCTGTTCTTCTTCTTCACTGCCTGTTCCAGCTAAACTCAAAGAGCTAAGGTGCTTGTGAGAGTCAGAGAACTGTGGGATGGAATGAGGAAGAGATTCAGTAAAAGATGACAAACAAGGTGGATATAATCGCAGAAACCATCTACACAAAGTGCACAAAGGTACTGACAATGTAAGTTGTTTTTCTCTATAGTCTTAAGGATTAGCAAGGACACTGCAAACATAAAGTGTAAGACATGCAGATAAAGAATGAAATAATGTCTAACAAAACTGTCATAAAAAAAAATTCAGATTATTTTGTGTTTCTTTTTTCCAATGACAACCTAGAAGAACATTAGAGAGCTCTCTTATCAACACACTCAAGGAGGAATACAGATTTTTCAGCCTTATTTTTTTTTATGCCTGGCAGCTCTTTGTAGTCTCTATAAAACACACAGCATTGCCATGCATGCAAAAAACACATACTCTTCTTCCTCGTTCTGCATTTTCTGGTGTGGTATTTATATTTTAACAGGACACAGATTCTAAGTAGCTGTTTACACAGAGAGAGAGTGCTTTCCCAATTGGAGTAAGGTATTTCTGAATTGCTCAGAGGTAAAATAGTGATACATAAAACCAAATACCTTATTCAACTTCCACATATATGTAAAAGAAGTCATTAAACAGTCATTTTTGTCAGCACTGGAACTACTCACTCTTGTTCTCATGCCTGAGTTTAGGCTTTCATGAAGCAAAGACATTTCTGGAGGGCTCCTGGGTAATCCATCATCTTCAGAACTGGTCCCAGCATCCTCTGTTCGCTTTGCATGAAGTCCAAATGGAGGCGGAGGTCCCAATTTCATGGTAGGCTGGAGTTTCAGCTTCAGCATGGCATAAAATACATTAGCTTATGATAGTGGTGGAGGTTTCCTCTGAACATTTTTTAGCTGAGGCCAATGAGTTACCATTGTTTTAACTTCACAATTGAATGATCCCAGGCACAGGACATCTGACTTTCCACATTCTCTTAGGGAGCCAAATAAACTACCCATTTTCCAGCTATCATTTACGTAGAACCAAGATAGGATATTCCTGTCTAATTAACAAATACAACATTTGATGTAAGCTGCAGACAGATATTACTTACTAATCAACTGTTCAACCACAAATAATATATATTTTAAAAAAAATCAAGCCTGGAAAGACATTCCACCTCTTGCATTTGGAAAAAAATTATGTTGTGTAAATTACCTGTAAAGCTCTAATCCGATCAGAAATGTTTTCTTGAGAAAACACTCTTACTGGCCTTGCAGGCTCTTGTCCAGTCTCAAGGATGAAAATGCTGTCATGTGACAAAGCTCTGCTTCCCATAATGCCTTTATGTGTCCTAGAATAATATAACAAATGAGTGAAAACATGCAAATTTTTCTGCCATTTCTCTTAACTCAAGTGGTCTACTGAATGTGGCATGGGAGACAGGTATGCACAGCACACATCACAAACAAGATTCCAGACTTCTCCATGAATACAACACAGTCATTCAGGCAAATCTAAGCAACACCTTTAAAAACAACAAAAAAAAGTTTGTAAATGCTGTTATCTGTCATGTTAACAAGCTGAATCAAGGTTAAAGACAGTTTAACCCCAGAGGATGGGTTATATCTTGTGGAAAAAGCTACTGCCCCTTGGGTGGAAGCCAGCAGCTGGATGGTGTCACAGTGCCACAGGCAAGCCCACCTGCAAAATGAAGAGAGTTCACATAAACGAGCCTGTAATGCCACTTCTTGCTAATATAAGACCACATCTTGCAAATGAGTGACCATTACCACAGGAAGAATAAGTACCTTTTACTATCTAAATGTGCTACAGCATTTAATATACCTCTGCCATATAGATCATTAGCAAAAACATCCCAGGCAATGTAATCCTCACATAGAATCATTTGCATAAATCCTTAAAAGGTGCAGTGTGCTATATCAAGATCCCTCAGATTTTCTCTTACAAGCCTGTGAGATACGTTTTTTCATGGGCAATCCTTGTGGCCTAGTTAGAGGAAGTGGGAGATGCTTTGTGGGCAGTTTCCCTCATATTCTGTTTCCTACTTCTGATGCATGTGTTATGTCACTTCTTTTGCAAATGATGCATGTAGGATACGAGCACCTTGTTTCCTTGTGGGAATGGTAGAGGAGGCCCACAGAGATCTAGCTGCTAGGAGGTTTCTTGTGCTTACTTCCCTCAGCTTAGCTTGTACCCTGACTAAACAGGGACAAGAAATGCATGTACATATCATTTTTTGTAAGAGTACCTTTTTCAAATTTTTAAATCAGGGAGCTATGAAATGGCCAATGAGTGCAGAACTGTTCAGGTTCACGTAACTATCAAGTTAATTGAGCAGAGAAGAAAGAAGAACTGTATTTCTGGATCCTAGATACTGTCATAGGGACATAGAGGACAAACATAAACAAACATGGCAGATAGTAATATTTTCCTTGTAATGATTGCTATAAATATGTTTGACAAAACAATAGCAGGAAAGCGTTAGTCTACATTCCTGCTGCAGAAGGAAAGAAGGCCTGCTACTTCTGCTTAATGCATTAGCTGCATGAGAAGAACAATGTATCTAAGTGCAAATGTGGTCTCTGCAATGCATCCAAGGTCAGACAGATCCACAGCAATTTGCGGAGTAGGTGCCAGTTAGGGCTGCAGTGGTGCCCAACACACCAGCATTTAACAAGGGCAGCAGCCACACTGGCAGTGCCATTGCATGGGCACATTTATCCCAGCATTCCATCCCCATTTCCCCTTTCTAGCAGATGCATCCCTCCCCGACACATAATGGAGGCACCCTACATGTCTCCTCAGATTAAGAGTGTTCAAATTAATTTTCCTTTCTTTCAAATAATTTCCTGGTCTTTGTCTAAATAAATATTAAGAAACAATAATGTAACAACCCTTCAAGTTACAGGAATATGGCCAAAACAGCCAGAGATGGCACCCACGCAGACATGCCTTTGTTGAGCCGTACATGCGGGAAAGAAAATCTCACCATCCACATCTTGTGAAAAAGTTGTCAAACAACAACACTACACAACCCTGGTGCTGCCAGCCCAGAACTTCTAGGGCTTCAAGCTGGACTAATTAACATTGCTATTGCCAATGCCATGAAAGAAAACAAACAAACAAACAAACAAACAAAACGGGAAAAAAAACGCAAAAAACTAAAACCAAACAAAACCAAACCACCAAAGGAAAAAAAAATTATTTGTTAATAATTTCTTTTGGTTATTTGGCGCTGCCTGGTGGCCACATCGAATAATGTCGTTTTAAATGGCCAGGATGGTTTCCCTTCCCATTCCTGGGCACAGCAGCACCTATTGCTTGAGAACCAGCAGGCTTGTTCTGAGAGGCACAACATCCACCAATGCAAGAATTGCTTTTTAGTTAGCTAAGGGACTCTTCAGTCCACGTCTCCATCCAGAGACATATCTGAATGTTTAGATCAGGTTTCTCATAGTTACCTTTCATAATGGGTAACGTTTTTGCAATGTCTGGATGAAGACAGGGTTTTCAGAGGCAAAGAGATACAGGATGGGAGTCATGTGGTCTAACTTCAGACATCACATTGCAGCTATTTACATTGGAGTTGGTTATCCCAAGCTCCTGTTTACGTTCAATGGGGAGATACAGACACTTCCAGAGCCTATTTCATGCATAACGATGATACAAGCTTTGTTAGCAATGCTGACTTCTTTCTGATTATAAAAGGCAGCTGGTAACTAACTATCCCTGTCCATGGCAGAGAAGTTGGAACTGGATGATCTCTAAAGACCCTTCCAACTCAAACCATTCTATGAATCTGTGGTTCTGTAACTCAAATACAGGCATTTTTCCCCTGGTCAGATGAATCCCAGGTATACAGAGGGAAAAAAAGGCTTCAGAGCCTCTGGATCTTGTTGATTTCAGTTGCAGTCATCCCATTATTCCTTCCTCACTTTCAAACCCTGGCATGAATGGTTAGGCATCTAAATTTCTCTAACAATCCTTAGCATTTACATTTTAGGATCATAAGACAATCCTGGTAGGATATAAGTATCTAATTCATTTTTGAAGATGGAAGTTACATTCTTTTGAAATTATAACCCAAGGCTTATTTATGATTAAATGAAAGCTTTTTTCATTACTAATTTCTTGCTACACCCCATCCAATTCCCTTCTGATTTGTCTTGAATCAGCCATTTTAATTTTTACTTTCCTGGGAAAAGCAACTATTTGGAAATACAGCATTCTGAACAAGGGGAGGAGGCAATTTTGGGGTGTTTCTAATCTACAAACATTGTAGCAGTTCTGTATTCGTTTACCAGACAGAGTCCAAGGACTTACTCAAGCTCATCTTCAGAATCATAACTAACACGCATGTCAGGAGAGGCTGCGACATCACTCGTTGACTGGCACAACTTCAGACTGCTGCCCACAGAAGATGATGTCTCTTTCCTTTTCTTTTTACCGAAAAACTTTTTGAAAGATTTGAACTTTGATTTTTTCTTTCCTAAGTGAAGAAACATAAAGAAGATGCAACCAGCAGCATGTGCAAATTTTTGAACAATAACAGTTCTTTATAATTTTTTGCATAAGTGAATTTTTTTTCCTGGAAAATGCAACACAGTCCCCTCTTGCATAAAGGCCTTTCAAGACTATACCGATGGTATGAAATTACTATTATCTTGGAGAATGGATTGCGATGTTTATGAGACATAAGAAATAACCAATGGTGTAGAATCATTCCTAATAGAGTTTCTACTTGCCTCTTGAGGTAGTTAAACTGTGAAGGAAAAATTTGGTCTTAACTGCCTGGGATACAAAAAAGAAATTATTACTTGGAAACCTACTGGCTTTCTTCAGCAAGCTAAACAGTGATGATAAGAGCAATGCTGCCAAAACAAATTTAAATGTAGGAAAGGCATGCATAGGTGAATGCGCAATGTCAGGAGGCTAATGCTTTTAAAATGTTGGATTTATAATACATCGAGAATATTTTGAATGCTAATTACAAGATTCAATAGATCACAAAGTATTCATCTAGCAAGCAAGCAATAACCTTGAAAAGCAATTCTAGTCTGCACAGTGAGGAAAGACGTAAGTTAGGATCAGTTGCAAGCTCTGTGAAAGAAACTATTTAAAATGAAATCAGTGTTTTGCACAAGAATTCCAACAACTTGTGCCTGGCCCTTTTAAGCTGACATGACAGTGCTGCGAGGCATCCCTGTCAGCATTTCACTTACTCTTGGATCTTGTTGGGTAAAAAAAGTTAGCTTGGTCACAAGATGCTACAAAAGTCTTATTTCAAGCCTCTGAAAATGCTGAAAACATGTAACAGCTCTTGGAAACAGGTGAAGAGAAAGGCAGAATGCGTTCTCTAAACAAACAAATTAACTTCTATGATAGCGCAAAGGCATAGAAGCTCAAGACGTCACAGCACTTTTCATTCACTGGGGAAGGGAGAAATTCTACCTGAATTGTCCTCTCCATCTCCTTCAACCTCTCTCATCTTAGGGTCCATTATCCTTGAGGAGCTCATGTGGCAATCACTAAAGGAGGTACAATAAGTGTTAGTCGTATCAACAAAATTACAGTACTTCACTAAATATGCAGAGACATACAGGCAAGTTACTAAAATATAAAAATATAGAATAGAATATTATGTGTATGCTCACATAATATATGTCTCCATACATGTCTAAATGTATGTGTGTATATATAAATATTCATAAAATATACATAAAATATAAAAATATCCCATGTGGTACTTATTAGGCTAAGGTATAATAGATTGCACAGACTATTTCCACTTTCAGAAGACAGTACATGACAGTTTAGTTGACCAGCCTCTCCTGTCTGAAGACTGAGTTTGGTGAATTCTTGAATGCTTCTAAAAACATGCATCAGAGGAGGTGGGCTTCTTTGATGCTCCCTTTATCAGCCCATTCAGGACCAGAGACAAAATGACAAAATTACGGCATTTGAGGAAGTGTACAAGTAACAACAGTAGAGAACCCCATGTTTTTTTCCCTTATTTATATCCAGTTTGAAGTAATCTATAGATTGTTTTTCTTCTTTCTAAAGAAACTTGGGAAAAGATAATGATTCTTTCTATTTCTTTCCTTTTTTTTTTCTTAATAGATAACAGTTAGGGAGAATTAGCAACTGAGAAATACAAGTAAAAATAAAACAACAGATTTTCTTATTTTCTTCTCTCTTTTTACTTTTCAGAAGCAAAATATTACTTTGCTTATTAAGGTTCCTAAATTAAAAAATAATTGCAAAACTGTATATGTCCAAAGCCTGAAGATAATCTGTAATTTAAATTGCATTTCCCATGCAGTAGTCTGT
>VZRR01011969.1:43414-260227 GCA_013398015.1 Oreocharis arfaki
GTTAGTCGTATCAACAAAATTACAGTACTTCACTAAATATGCAGAGACATACAGGCAAGTTACTAAAATATAAAAATATAGAATAGAATATTATGTGTATGCTCACATAATATATGTCTCCATACATGTCTAAATGTATGTGTGTATATATAAATATTCATAAAATATACATAAAATATAAAAATATCCCATGTGGTACTTATTAGGCTAAGGTATAATAGATTGCACAGACTATTTCCACTTTCAGAAGACAGTACATGACAGTTTAGTCGACCAGCCTCTCCTGTCTGAAGACTGAGTTTGGTGAATTCTTGAATGCTTCTAAAAACATGCATCAGAGGAGGTGGGCTTCTTTGATGCTCCCTTTATCAGCCCATTCAGGACCAGAGACAAAATGACAAAATTACGGCATTTGAGGAAGTGTACAAGTAACAACAGTAGAGAACCCCATGTTTTTTTCCCTTATTTATATCCAGTTTGAAGTAATCTATAGATTGTTTTTCTTCTTTCTAAAGAAACTTGGGAAAAGATAATGATTCTTTCTATTTCTTTCCTTTTTTTTTTCTTAATAGATAACAGTTAGGGAGAATTAGCAACTGAGAAATACAAGTAAAAATAAAACAACAGATTTTCTTATTTTCTTCTCTCTTTTTACTTTTCAGAAGCAAAATATTACTTTGCTTATTAAGGTTCCTAAATTAAAAAATAATTGCAAAACTGTATATGTCCAAAGCCTGAAGATAATCTGTAATTTAAATTGCATTTCCCATGCAGTAGTCTGTTTGTGTTCTCTTTTCTTCACCTGGAGAGCCATAATTTCATGGTCAAGGGAGAATAAAGTCATGGTTGCCATTGGTTGGATAGCGAGTGAAATGCTGTAGAGTCACTCTTTGGGCTGTAATGGTGACAGATGCTCAAGCCACAACCTGGATGGGAGGGTGAGTAGATTGTGGCTGTTCTGATCCACTGAAGTACCAGGAGACTTAAGAAACAAAACTCGTAAATTCAACGAGCCAGCGAAATGGAAATGAAACCTTCATTACTCAAATCTAAAACACAACACACCGCCTGAACCATTCGCAGCCACCTGAGCTGGGCCACAGTGCACGGCTGCAGGACAGCCACAGCACAGGCGCCTCTACTGCCAGGCAGCTCGGGGGCTTCTGCACCAGACGGAGCCACACCTCAGGTGTAAAACACCCTCTGCCACCACCCATCGGGTACCAAATCAGAATTAACACAAACACGAGAGTGAGCAGCTTTTGGTCAAGGGCATCTGCCTTAAGTACGGAGAATTAATGAGGAACCAACCCTAGAAAAAAACATGGATGAAGGTGGTGAGGCACTGGAACATGAAGCCCAGAGATGCTGTGGATACCCCACCCCTGGAAGTGTTCAAGGTCAGGCTGAAATGGGGCTTTGAGCAACCTGGTCTAGTGGAAGGTGTCCCTGCCTATGACAGGGAGGTTGGAACTAGGTGCTCTTTAAGGTCCATTCCAACACAAACAATTCTGTGATTCTAGGATACCTTTATTTTCAAATTAAATGTCCACTGGGAGGTGACAGATAAATACGTATTGTGGGCTGTGGCATATCTAGTCAATAGTTAAACAGGGTGTCTCAGATTCCTGCTGTCACGTTGCAGTAGCAATGGCAGGAATGTAAATCAATACCTTTAAAGCTTCAGCTGTTATATGCATGCCCTGTAGCATCTATAAGCTACACACATCCAGAAGTGGGATCCTACAGTCTCTGTATAAATTATGGATGACATAACTCACATCCCCATCTGTAGCTCACTGGCATCACCCTGCTACATCCAGCCGCACCCAGGTGAGGATATTTTTTTTTATCCAAATGTTTGTATGCCATACTTCACTGGTTCTCAATTGCAAAGCCACTGGGGGATAAATCCCCACACAGTGACAATATTTGTTTGAAACATGCAGGCAAGTATGAACATGTTCCCTCTGGCAAAATTCAATCAGACAGTATATTATATTCCTGACAAACCGGAATTATGTTCCTGTCCCAAACCTTGGCAGCCAAATTTCTAGAGAATTAAACCAATTTTTTAAAAAGTTAGCTGTGCCATAATGTGTGCAAAGATTTGTGTGATTTATTTTGTGACGCCTAAGGTCATGAAGAGCGTTTCCACTGGATGCCCCAAACGCTGAGGGACACTAATATGTGACCAGGGGTGCAGCATAAATCTCGTGACTTAGAGGAAACAGAAGGACACTGAACTTTAATGGGCTCTCTCTTTGCCAGTCATGCATCTTGAAGCAAGATACTCACTCCCCTTCTGTCCTCATGCAGCAATTCTTCAGGCCCACCATGTTTTTGCTGTTTCCTAACATAGTTAAGAACTAGTATGTCTTGCCAAAAAGCTCCCAAGACCAAAGGAAGGCAGCCCTCCACTGCTGTGTCTTGCAGGGGTACAGGGCTCAAGCCCTGGCTTGTGAGGAAGGAGGTGCTTAGCCCCCATGTGTGTGTACGTGGTACTCGTATTCCATCACCCCTGGAATCCTGGGGATTTTGTTATGAGGGGAAATCAAATTCCTAGGTTAAGGGAAGATGCAGGTCAATGTGCATCATTATTTTATATTATTTGTTCCGGATATAACACATCCTGGGCCAGTGCTGGCCTGCTGCTAAAGGTTTTGCCACCCACATGAGCAAGATAAAGCAGTTGAAAAAGACATGTGGAGTTGACCCTACTGGCAAGGGGAAGTTGGGCTGTCTGGCCTCAGATTGATCCTGGTTGGGACTGTAATAATCAGGCAGAGATAACTGCCAAAGTGTGATTAGAGCTGGTTAGGAGATGAGTAAATCGAGCTAAAGTACAGGAATGTAGACAGAGACCAGTGTTAACATCCAATGACTCCTAGAAAAGATACCCAACTTGAGACTGCAATACTATTGCAGATTGAGAGATACCCAACTCAGACTGCAATACTATTAATAAAAAGCACTTTTATAGAGGAATCCGTCTTTCAACTTATTGGTTCAGCAGAAACCCAGCCGAACCCAGGTACTGAGGCTGGCATGTGTAATTTCTGTAACACCAGGTCCCAGCACTGCTGCTGGAGTCATCTCTAGACAGCTTAGTGTTGCCTGCGGGAAAAGCTGGCTGCTTTGCTGTGGGAGAGCTACCCAAGAGACCTGGCCTGTGTGCGGGGAGGAAGGTTGTCCAGATAGGATAACTCTGAAGTGAGGCAGAAAGCAACCCAAGGTGTGGATCAGAGGCACCTGGGTGCAGGAGACACTGAGCACAAGTACCAGTGGCCTCTACCTCCTGTGCAGGAGCCCAGAGACTTTTTTATCCTCAGCAAGGAAATGCTTATTTTAAAATATGCCAAATAAATCCTATGAGTTTGGGTCAGGTAAGCAATACTGGGTTTGCAGTGGGGTGACTGTAAAGCTTTTATAAAAACTGCCTCTCAACTCATCATGCAAGTATAAGGATTTGGTTTTCAGTTCAAAATGCAAGTTTCCAGCCCAAACCCAAGGTTTGGTGTGACTGTCCCAGGCCAATGGTGAGTGATAAGAAGTAGGAGTGACAGCAGCCCTCGCAGCAGTCACTATGTTGTGCAAACATACACTATGACAAGGGCAGTGAGGTGCAGCCACCTGCCCCATACCAAGGATGCAGGAAGAGTTTTGTGCCTGCTATTACCAAGGGGAAATTTGTTTGCATCAAGGGATGAATGGACCCATGATTCCTTAAACTGAGAACAGCATGGGGCGAGGGAGATAATAACCAGGTAGCAGAGGGGACTGGAAGAACTTGCAAAATGCTTCTGGGCAGTGTGCTGGTGTTCAGGTTTTCAGAAACATGCTCAAAAGTTAACAGATTCATTTTTAGCAAACCCTGTTTTTGAGCAAACACTGAAGCTGACACTTAGCTGCTTACTCGAGCACTTCGCCAAGTGATGGTTTGCATTGGAGCAATATCCCAAGACAGTGTGAAGAGATACTGATCCTTGCTGAGCATCCAGCGGCTTCCAGAGATCCCTCTGCGATCCTCTTCAAGCCAGGCACTGCCTGGCTTAGTATCTCACCAAACCTAGCTGTAGACAATCACATTCATTTCTACCTTAAAATTTACTATGATGTTTTTATTAACATGGGGGAAGCTGGTTTTCATTTTAAATGCTCCCTTTGCACTGTCAGAGAAGCACTGCTTTTCACCACCAGGAGATAATCCTGTTTTCTTTCTCAAATATATAAACTTGGAAAATCATACTATCTATATCTTCCCTTTTTCCTTCAGTATAGTGTATTTTAATGGTATCTTTCAAGGCTTTTGCTCAACATCTGTAGCAAACCCTGCATTATTAATATAGTCATCATAAGAAAGATTTGATTAAAACATGATACTTAAGAGCAGAAACAAAAAAATCCGGAGTTTACCTTTGGTATGACTGTAACTGCTTGTCATTTCCCTGATGTAAACAGAAATTGGAGATTTTGCTCTGGAGCTAAATTTTTTTCCCCTCAAAGCTTTGTTTAAAATCTACAATGGCCTACAAGTTTAAGAGCTGTGCAATGAAATACTGACAAAATCCAGCAGCTTTGAATCAGCACCCACTGGGACGGGTGGTATTCATTGAGCACTTATGCTTGTATCTAGAGGCTTGGCTGCTGAGCTTTCCCATTTCCAGTTTCCCCAAGGATTTACTGAAGTCCATCGCTTAATTAAATCATCCTGTGATCTGAAAACTCAGCAGGATTTTCATCCTAGAGAAGCAACCTTCCCCAGTTCTCCCTTGTCAGCAAGGGCAAGATTTGCCTCACCACTGGCAGTCACACCTTTTTCCTCTTTCGTTATTGTATGTGTGGTTCTTTCTACAATGCAATACTGGAGGTACTTGGTTTATCAATTTATTACGAGTTTTTATAAGCCAAAAATGTCTGATGACAAATGGCTAAATATTACCTGTTTATACCAGTATTTTTGCTATATTGGACTTTTCCCAGCAGATACTTTTTTCACTTTCCTTCTTCCTTCCTAGGGCCTTTCTAGATAAGCTATGATACAAGAAATACATCTAAGACTATGCCACTGCAGAGAATAGAGATGGAACATAGCAGCACAACAGGCTTTTATTCCCCTTCCTATCCCTTCCAAATGTCTGTACACTCTAAATTGTGTATCCAAAAACCAAACAACAGCAGTTTAGACCTTTCATTTCTCTTTTGTATATCTCTTTTCTAGTAGACAAAGAAACATGAGGAGTTAAAAAAATCTGAATTGAGGGAAATTATTTCACATGACAGGAAGAGCTGCCCTTTTCTCTGAACATCATGATATACACAAGCGTTCCTACTGATATTACACAGCCTTGAAGACTTGGAGGAAAAAAAAAAAGAAGAAAAAAAAGCAGGGATTCTGGGGGTATAAAGAAAACCCAAATACTCAGAGATACTCCTCTAGCTGAGAGAGTAACCAACCCAAAACCATCCTAAATGCCAGGGGCAAAGGCTGAGGCAGCTTTTTCTCAACTTCCTCTTTCTCTGAGGACTCAGACCTGAAATGAAGGCACCATCCAGAGGCCACACAGCCTCTTCTCCTGTCACTTGGACTGCAGAAACGGGACAGCTCAAAGTTTCCAAGGAGCAAGCCCAGGGTGCCCGCCATGGTCCTCTACCACTCCAGGCACATCAGCAATGCTTTCACAACCGTGGAGACGCTCCAGCTCTCCGGCATGTGTATAAACAAGAGCACCACCTGGACACAGCCCCAGGGTGCCATGCCTTGGCATAGCACAGGCTCAAAAGTGTGTTGTGATCACCTGCCTCCCAAGCAAAGGTTTACCCCTGCAGCCAGGGGAGACCTTGTGCTGAAAACATTGCGCAATGGGGTGTGGCAGAAGGAAGTATAGGGCAGCAGGTAGGTATTCACACAGCTCAAGAAACCCTGTTCAACACACCTCTCTTCTCAAACCTCCTCCTGCTAACAGAGATCATTGTCCCCTCCTTTCAAACTCTCAAAAAACTTTCAGTGCTCCCAAGTGATAATGCTTGAGCCTAGCCAAAACTAAATCTCTCATAGTATGTCCAATTATAAAATAATTTCCAAAAGGCATCCATCATCTTGAGCTTTTGTTTCTGAGATAAACCACCTGCAACAAGAGGTCTAAGGAGCATTGTGAAGTGCTGCCCTGGAGCTAGCACAGCACATATGAGGCCAGGTATTAGGAATGTCCACATGAGTGAGGTGCAGGTCTCTGGGAATCTCATTAGTCTGTATAAACACATCCAAAAAGCTTATAAAAAGGACAGGAGAATTTCATAACGACTGCAAACTCATTTCCAAAGCCATACATCTTCCTGCTTCAGACCTCTCACTACATCAAAGGAGTTTCACTTCTCGTTTTTTTTTTTTGGCCTCCAATTTTTAAATCAGGTGAACAAATGCACCTGAGTGCATTACATACGTACAGCCGTTCTAGAAGCTTTATCCAGAGTCCCAGCACTGGGACTGGAGGGTCACACTGCCTTTCTACCATATTTCAGAGTCTCTACAGTACCTGTACATATTCTAGCTGTGTCCTCATCATGTGTGAATTATTAAACATAACTCACCCAGAGAAGACATTTTCTGAGAAAACTGCACTGGTTTCTACTACCAAGTCTATATAAAATATAAAAAACCAAACCAAACCAAAACAAAAAACCTTCATGCCAAACCAGGAAGAAAAACACCCTTTCACTTTTTGTATACAACTTTGCCTTTTGTTTTTGAAGTTGGGCAGACAATCATCTCCTTCCATTTTGTTCAAATGGTGTGAATCAGTAAACAAAAAGTATTGCTTTGCAAAGTCTATGACTTCATGTGTTCTTTGCTTGTTTTAATAATTTAGTGCAGATGCTGTTAGCACCTAGTTGTTTACACTGACTGATGTCCATGGGAACATCATCAAAATGTGGTATTTTCACAAACGGTTCACTGCCTAAGTGATAGTTTGCCTTTCATTTTCATCTGTCTCGCACTAAAGCTGGTACTCTTTCCCCATCTTTTCTTATCTGCATTATTGGCTAATAAGAGGTTTTGTTTCTTTCCTTGTGGCTAGCATTTTTCTCCAGCTAATGCGATGTTTGTGGCATGCTCTTGCGTTAAAAGAAAATTTGCATATTGCACAACCACACTGGTGGGGTGAGAGCCTGTGAGCCACTCCTCATGCTCAGGGCAAGGCTGGCTCACCTGTCTTTGCTGCCAGCATCCTCTCCATGGATGCATGGGTTCCAGGCCAGCATCCAGGTGAGAACACCCAGCCTGAACACAAAGTCAATGTCCTCTTCTTTGAAAACACTGCTGGTTAGGGATCCTCTGATCCTCTTCCTACCCACTGACAAAATGAATAGAGCTAGCTGTGAGTGATTTGCCCTTTCTCTCAGAAATAACAGATAAAAGCCAGTTGCACCAGCATGTATCTCTTCCAATGCTTTTCCTTGAGCCAGAGTTCGCTATTCTCCCACCCCCAAAGTGGGTGGAGGTGGAAGAATACCAACCTGTGCCATGCAGACCAGCAACATATAACTACTGATGCATTACTGCCTCTTTGCATCAGCCCTTGCCTTTGCAGTACTTGCATCTTTTACTCAAATTCCTGTTGCATATGATGTAAACATAAGATGAGGCTGGATGTCCCTGTCATCACTGAGAAGAGACGTGAAGGGATGTCATGTAATAAAATACCTGCCAAAAGGAAGATTGGAGAGAGGAGATAGGATAGAGTTTGCTTCATGGGCTTCGGGCCCGGGCCTTTGTGCAAACAGGGCAAGACCTGCCATGAATAGTGTGTGAGGCTTTATGGGCTATAACAGGAAAATCTTCCCAAACCTTTCAGAGTTTTCTGGGCATTTGGTTTTTTTCCCCTCAAAGCTTTGTTTAAAATCTACAATGGCCTACAACAAACCAAAACCAACAGATCATCTGTCCCACTAACCAGCCCAAACTACTCTCTGTTGCATCTGCCCTTGTTATTCCAAAGGCTGTGCAGATTCTCATCAGATCCTCATCAGCCCTTCTGCCATACCCCTGCCAACAGCACATTCCTTTCTCTATTGCAAGCGCAATGCATTTCCAAGGGATGGGAGGGAGAGGAGAAAACCTTCCTTTTTTACTTTTTTTCCCCCCAAGAATTAATAGTCCATCCTTTCCTCAGCATTTCTGAGAGAAGTGGGAAACACTCTATAAAATAAACTTTCCTCCCAAGCAGCTTTTGAGGAGTGAGCTTTTTATTTTTCAAAATAGTGCATTGCTACAGAACACACAAACATAACAGGTCAGAAGGCATAACTAGGACTGCCCAGTCTGGTGTCCTGGATAGTACAGGGAATAGGCTGTTCTAGAAGGGTGAAGGGAACTTTCTTCCCTGATACAGCCCAGTAACTTGAGGGTATACACCTTCACAAAGGTCATATTTTGTTTACAGGAAAAGCCTTAGCTTGATTTGCATGCTTTCTTTAAACAAACAAAAAACCCCAACAAACCAAAACCAAAGCAAAGCAAACAACCATATAAAAGAATTACAGGAAGAGGGGTGGGGGGAGGAGTCTGCATTAGCAGAATAAAGAATAAGGAAAATTCATGTGAAATGTGTTATTCCTGTGCCATAACCCTTTCCTTCTTGCTTTCGTTCCTTTAGTTTTTGTGATATAATAGAGGGGCCAGGAGATCTATTCTACCAACATGGAAAGCATTACTATTAAGAGAACTGTTAAAGTAAAAAAAGGTGCATTGGCTCTCCTTCTTCCTCAGCATGCAGGGATAATAAAGGCATAGCTGTTTTACACAAAGACACAATATCTCCCCCAGCTAGCTGCCTACCAGAGATCGTCTACCATATTTACGAGCACAAACATCTCAATACACTACCAGACTTTCAGGTTTGTACCAGCCATTTTTACTGATACAAGCACCATCTGTATTTTTAATTTAAATAATATCAAGTGTTCACATAGAGTACTTTGCTAATAATATTCTGAAGAAGCTCATATATTTTTTATGGTAGCAGGCTAACATCACTCAGAGTCAAGGGTCAGTGAAGTATTAAAAATTCACTGTGCCTCTCCTTGAAAAGCAATAGAAAATTAAGTAAAATGTCTTTCTTTAGTTAGAACAAAATTACATTTGATTCTACATGTTGCAATTGCAATTACTGTTGAATTCAGCACTGGGAACATTCCTGAAGCTATTTCACAAAAATAATTATACCAAGTCTTTTGGTATTCAGAATGAGTAGAAATATCAACAGTGTTGTGAGGTCTCAGTGCCTTTAAATTCACAGAAATATAACAGAGCTTTCATTGATCTTTCCTTGCTTTTTTGGAACCATGAATACAATAAATTGTCTATTCACCTATGTACACACACACTCTCACACACACGCATACACACTTCTTTTGTGGTAAAAAAAAAGCAAGTCTCCCCTGGAAGCACAGCAAGCCCTGAGCAACGGCTCACTGACACCTGCTGCCCCAACAATTAGCCTAATGTAAGGGTGTTCTTGTACAGTGCAGAGGTTAATGGGAGTTTAAAATGCAGAAGGTGTTCAGCAGCACCCAGAATGAGATCCTTGTTCAGCTTTATCTGCTGTTCTGAAGGAGACTCAGTGGGCCAAGTTAACCAGACAAGGAAGTCAACTGCTAATTTCTAGACCTGAATTTGGCCCAATTTTCACAGGTCCATAATGTGTGGTGTAGTCAAGAGTAATTTCAACCATTTTGTTAAGTTTCTTTAAAAGCTAATGACAAATCTTTTAAAATGCTGGGTTCAACGGAACACAGAATATAGTTATAACCTAGGCCTACTTCCAAACATTTTGCCATTAGTGCAAAGAAAATTAGGCAAACTTAAGTAAGAAGGAAAGTGAATGAAATGAAGAGGCTAAGCTGGGCTTTACCAGCTTCCTTGGGAATTCCTGTGCTGGAAGGATGAAATAATTATTGAGATCATCCATGAACCCTGTGCAGAATAGTTTTAATATTGGACATTTAAAATAGAGAGAGAAAAAAATAAGAAAGTAGGAAATGCAAAGAGAATGAAATAGGTATTTCTAGGAGAAGCCAGAGCCCTTCCAGGCAGAGATACACCAGCCTACCAGCTGAGACTAGCCAGAACATAAGCAGGCTGATTTCCAGGACCTGCTCATGAAAGGTGCCATCAGGGGCCCTCAGTCCTCATCTCTACTTCCTTTCAGCCCAGACTGCTCTGCTGAACCGGCTGCAGCTGTGTGCTAACCTGGAGTCCCCTCGGATGCAGGGATAACAAGAAGCCATGTCTCCAGCCCAAGGACCAGTTCGCCTTCCTGGGTCATCCTAGCACGAAGGAGCAGCGAGAATGGAGTGAGATCCATCTGAAGCCACAGGATGGCAGCGGGACATGGTGGGGAAGGGGAGCATCATCCCCTGCATTCCCTCTGTAGATTGCAAACTTCAAGACCAGTTTCCTCCCCACCATCCACACTGTCAGTCCAAAAGGTACAGCCACTGTCAGCACAGCCACAATCCTCTGAAATTTCCCCAGGCAACAGCACTCACATACTTCAGCAATAACTGCTACCTTGTAAACACATTCCACATTCCTGTTGCATTAAACCTCACAGGTCAAATGCAAAGCTGAACAGTCTCTTCTCCAACTGTTGTACAAGGCTTGCTCTGAGATAGTACATGTGGCAGGCTTTTATTTGGAAAAGACCTTATTTAGCCTGTTTTGACCCTTCCTAATTTAGGCTCTCTCAGCCTTCAAATGATAATTATTTTCTTGAGCCCTGATGGGAGACAGATGAGCCATGGGCTCCTTTATCTTTCCTCCATACCACAAACATTAGGATCACTTCCAGAAAAAAGAGCACTAGATTTTTAACACACAATCACCGTAATACATGACTTCCTCGGAGGTTTCAGGTAGGAATTCAGTTAAGCTGGACTTTGTAATCCAAATAATTTCCTACACAAAAAGACAAGAAGGTTTCTTTCTGTCTATGCCACAATAAACATCATGGCTGAGTCTTTTCATCTTTGCTTAGAACCGTTCTCCTCAGCTTACAGGAAAAACAGCCAGGATTTCACAAATTTAAGAACCCTAATATTTTGTCATTTACTCTCTTCATGACATGAACTTGCAAACTTTTCATTCATATCATCCATTCAGGACATAATTGTTATTTTATGTTTGAGAGGAAATATTTTTCTGTAGCTCTTATCTCATTTACTTTCAGGTCTATGCTCCAAACCACACTGTGCTCCAAAGCAAGTATATGAGCAGATGGAAATAACTGCCACTTGCTCAGATTCTTGTTTTCTCCTTCACTCCTTCCCTGCAGCAATAATCTCAGCAAATATAACCTCTGGTGAGTCATTCTGCATGTATCACCTCCAGCTGCTGCTTCAGACTTGTAGACTTTTGAAAGTCAAAACCCTAAATGCAGCCTAACAATTTTTAGTGCCACCTTGTCAGAAATCCAGACCCAAGTCTCTAGTGTGCCCTACACCACCTGCACAAGCCGACTCATTCCCTTGGACTGGAAAGTAGAAAGCATATCACAGAATAACCGAATTGCTAGGATTGGAAGGGACCTCTGGAGATCATCTGTCCCAAGCTGTTGCAGCCGGGGGTTTGGTAGTACAGAGGCTACAACCTTCTGAAAGTGTCTCTGGCTGAGAGCTGCATGGCGAGGCCACTGCACACACACACACACAGACACACATACACACACACCCACACCCACACCCCCCCACACACACACCCCGGACAGTTTCCTCAGTAAGTCGATGGCACAGAGTCAGGATTAGTCTCTGGGAGGGATTTATTCCAGCCATGTGCGTGGTGCAGGTCCAGGGAGGCAGACGAGGAAGAGACCAGGAGAGAATGAGCAAGAGACGTGAAAAACGAAGCGTTCAGGCTTTTTACATGGGGTCAGTAGGGGTGGAGAGAAAGCATCAGGGACCAATAGTCTGAGGGCACGGGGGTGGTACACAGGTGTGGCTAGGGAAAGGGAAGCAGAACAAGGCATCCTGGGAGAGACGTTTTGGTCTCCCTAGTCCAGGGAGTGTGGCCAGGGCACATCCAGGGGCTGCTGCTGCTATTGGCTCCCACACCAAGCCCCTTGCTGAAGTAGGGTCACCTGGAGCAGTTGACACAGGAACATATCCTGGTGAGTTTTTGAATGTCTCCAGAGAGAGCAACTCCACAACCTCCTTGGACAACCTGTTCCACTACACTGTCATCTTCAAACATTAGGAAGTTCTTCATATTGAGGTGAAACTTCTTGTGTTTTAGTTTATAGCCATTGCTCTCATCTCATTGCACCACTGGAAAGAGTCTGGCACCATCCTCCTGACACCCACCTTTGAGACATTTATGTTCATTAATGAGATCCCCTCTCAGTCTTCTCTAGACTAAATAGGCCCAGCTCCCGCAGTCTCTCCTCACAAGAGAGATTAAACGCTTCCCCCGATGTTCTTCAAGCAGCCACTCTCAGAGCAGGGACCAGAGTGAGGCTGTCATGCAAAAGTGATGCTCAGCTCCACGCCTGTCTGTCCCTTGGTCCAGCTTTGCTGAAGCCAATGGCACAGACTGAGGTGCCCTCTCTGGCCTAGGGCCCAGCTCCCCATGGCACCCTGTGGCGTAGGGGAACTCAGGAGGCAAAGGGAACATGACCGTGCTCCCCAGGTCTTCGCTGGAAGGGGTTCCATGGACCACTGGTGGGGGAATACACTGTAAGAAATGTTTCCTTTTTCCCACATCACCACTTGCCCTCAGTCTCTTCTCCTTTCTGCCACTGGGACAGAAGTCCTCCCTATCCCCCTCTGACATGATAAGCACCTTCCTTGTGTAACTCCTCGCTGCTTAAGCTCTCTGTCAGAAATCTCTTGTGTGCACATTTGCCTCTGGCAGCATCTCCCTCTTGGCAAGGGAAAGAGGAAGACATTTCAGGAATTAATAAGTCTAAATCACTTTACCTGAGACACACCTCTTGCAAAAAAAGAGGAGATCTCTTCCTTTCTGCCCCTTCTAAACCTAATTTTCAGGTTCCTGTATAGCCTTTGGGGCTTACTTGGCATGGGGAATAGGATGGTGGAGATGGGAATGTAAGGCCATTTGGAGGCATCCCATTTGTCCCCAGGCTCCCTTCTTTGAATATGCCACAAATATTTTACTTCAATTCTCAAAAGCCCAGTGAGATGCAGGTTATTAATTCATGACTATGACAAGATTATTATGGTTAATTTAACACGTGCAGGCACTTAAGTAACTACTGTTGGGAAATATTTGTCATTAATTCAAAAATTTCCTGCCTGTAATTCGGCAAATATAAATGCAAGTGTGAAGCAGAAATCCAGCATGACATAAAGAGCACTTATCTGCCATCACCTTTACATGTGACTGTACAATGCTTGATGTCTGCTTGATTAAATAAGCACAACAAAATGTACTGCAGCATTCATAAATTAAATGCCATTGACATTCATATGCTAGAAAGAGCCCAGATGTAGGAAGAGAAACAGAGAAGCAGATAATATCCCCATGGGCAGCAAAAGGGACACCATCAGGAGAGAGGACGACAGGGCAGTATTCCTAATAAAAGCGCAAAAAGCAAAGCTGTGCAAACAAAACCAACTTGTGTGGGCTTTTCTCCCACCTCCTGTGGATCTGCAATACTTCCTACTAAGGCAGGTAGTGCAGAGTAAAACCACCGAAGTGGTTTCAGTCAGGAACAATTTGTCTCTGAGGCACGGCACACACCTCCAGGGTCATCCCATCGCTCCTGGGGAGGAAACTCCCTGCCTCAAACTGCTGTGTTTTGTTTGCTTTCCCAGGGAGGTAGGTGAAAATTCTGTGTGTGTGAAGCTAGTTACAGCAACAAATCAAAAACTCAAGTCCAAAGTAACCAGTGTCACAGCACCTGAGAAAGGTCCCAGCACTTCTTGGCCTTTGCTGATCCCTTGGGCAGGTCCAAAGTCAGTGATGAGTCATTTTGCTCAGAAAGGCTCTTTAGCTCTGTGGTTTTGCAAGATTTATCACTATCAGATCCATCCCACCTATCAGGTCCTTCTCATTGCAGGAGCTCCATGCATTGCCTGGACATTTTCTGTTCTCTCATACGGTGAAAACTCCTTAGGGAAATCCTGAGGAATGTTTTGGTACACTTATATCTTTGAGCTTCATATAGGTGTTTCAGAATAAAATTTGGGAACATACCACCAGAGGGAATTTCCTGAGCATCCAGTCCCTTGTTGCTGGCAAACACTGGATATAATCCCTTCACAGGCTGATTAAATTCTTATTTTGAAAACTATTCAAATTCAAATGCTATTCCAGAAATTGGTAGCTCTGGTGGTTAGAAAATCGCAGACTACACGACCAGTGCTAATGTAATACTTTCCTTGAAGCAACTTTTTTCTTTTGCCACAGGTCCTTAGAGAAGATGTCCATCTCCCCTTTCAGCCTTCATCTGCAAAGCCAAACAAGCCATGGCACCTTATTTTCCATACAGATATAAGCTCTCTATTATCCTGGCATCTTGATAACTCTTCTCTGCACCTGCCCTACTCCACGCTCACCTCTTCTGGCAGCCAGATGCCCAGAACCAGACACTGGGTCCCAGGCAGCCTCTATAGCTAAATGACAGAAAGATGACTCTTGCGTTTAAGCTTCCCAGCTCCTAGTTAGGCTTGCACATGTTGGCCGACAAATAGAGACAAAGCATTCACCTGCCTCCTCTGGCCTGCTCTCTACTGCAGAGTCCAAGTACATGTTTGAGCTATTTATTATCAGGAAACATTGTTTGTGCAAGGCCAGTGTTTCAATAGCCTTTCCAGACTCGGCTCTTTCCTATGTCCAACCACCCAGATGCTGATGCTGGCTGCCAGTATCAGACTACAGGACCCATTCCAGCTTCTTTTCAAACCCCAAAGTGCCAGCATACGCTCCCTTGGCTGGATTTGCAGGGGCCCAGCCATCTGTGTATCTACAGAGTGTCTCTGGTGTAGGTACAATGGGAAAATATTTAGCCTTTTATATGCAGTTGGCAAATATACTAGCTCAAGCCTGAGGAAATTCTGATTCTCTTTGCTTACTGGCCTCCTTTTCTTAAACATTTAAAAAATGTTTGTGAGTCACAGCAATGGGTAGGGAATGAGATGTCTAGCAGAGCTCCCAGCTCTGGCAGAGGAGCATTGCTAAGAGGACACTACCATGCTTTGTGAACAGAGAAAAGATCAGGAGGTGCTGGGTGACTTAATCTCTCGTGTCCCATGCTATGCTCTGAGGGTGCTATTTTACTGAAATAGCTAGACCAAAGCTACAAAAGAGGTTTCTGCCATTAACTGTCTCCTGAAAGTTGTTGACTTAGACACCAGAACAATTAAATGAAATGTGAAGCACCTCCTCAAATAGATATTTTTCCTACTCTGTCCTACATCACCTAATCAGACAGTAGTATGAAGTTACACACTTGGGAGAGCTTTTTGTAATAAAGGACATCCTGAACTGCATGACGATACTGCCCTGGTATATATTTTTTCTCTGTTATGTGGGCACACACCCTGGGAGTCCTAGGAATGAATATATGAGCTCTCCCATAAATATGATAGAGACAAAAAGTCTGGGATACCAAATTGAACATGTACACTTGAAAAGCAGCTGCTGTATCAGGTATGCAATGTGAGACTGGGAATTGTTTTTCTGAATACTAAACGTGGAAAATATCAATTGAAGCTGCACTTAGTCCCTCTGAAGAAATCAGCTTCTGAATGTCTTGGAGTCAACAAATTAACTCAACTCAAATTAAACAGTTTCATATTAGAGATAATTAAAATATATTGCTTAAAAATAATCTGGTCTTTCATGTCCCTATTCAGAATCCACCACTACAACCTTCTGTGCAAAAATTACATAAACCTGTAGTGTACCTGTCCCAGAGATGTGCAGCCAGATCTTTGGCCGATGTCACTTGGCAGGCCTTTGCTCAAGTTAATTGGAGCTGTACCAATCTGTATTTCTGAACAGATTGAATGTACTGCTTATAGACTTCTGAAAAAGGCGAGTTAAACAGCTTGTATGCACCTGGAGGCATTAATTTCCATGTTTTTCAAAATATGAAAACCGTATTTTCTGTGAGGAGTGATCCTTCAGAAAGCTATCATGCCAGCCCTGTACCAGCCCTAGATATGAACATACTCTGGTTTCATTCCTACCATTTCTACTACCTGTGAGGAGATGGTACAACACAAGGAATATTTTTTTTGTAAGTATTTCTCTTAGAATGGCACATCACTTAAATTTTTGCATTTGACAAAGGGCTTCTACTTGTAATCTATCAAAGGAAAACAAAAAGCAGTAACAAATCCCATTGTGTTACCAACCAGAGGCAATGATTGCTGGCCTCTGCAAACAATACATAGCCAGAGGGACTTGCTGATTTCTATTTTGCAAATATGCTACAAGCAGTGAGTTGCAGCGAGAGCATGGCAACCAATAACTCTTGATCACGTAAAGATTTTTCATTAGCCAATTCTACAATAAATTAACTAGAGAAGTTTAAAGGTTGTTTTCAACAATTTATAAACACACACCACAAAGAACAAGGCAAGACAGTTCATCTTTCTACTTAACTTTTTTACTTACCATCCAATGAAACTTTAATAAGTACAAAGGCAGGTCGGTAGTCCCAGAACTGAATGTTGTGCACCTGTGTAACCAAGAAACACATTTCACCTGTAGGAAAACAACCCTTAAAGTACCTCAGACATAAACTTTCTTCGGCTGCTTACCTGCGTAGGTTCCTGTTTGTCAGATTCAATGCGCCACAAAAGGCTACTGGTGTTTCAAAAGGGATCTGTCACCTTGCCAGAC
Organism: Oreocharis arfaki; assembly: GCA_013398015.1. NCBI lineage: Eukaryota > Metazoa > Chordata > Aves > Passeriformes > Paramythiidae > Oreocharis > Oreocharis arfaki. The sequence continues at coordinate 60,285 of VZRR01011969.1, forward strand.
ATTTAAGTGGCAGCAAAACCAGCAGAGGCACTTTCAAGTTTGCACAGAGAATTCTGAAAGTCTCAATTCTGTTCGACTTGGACAGTGCACCCTATGTCTCATCAGACACCCAGCACGGGGCTGCTCTGCCTTCCTGAAGCACGAGTTATTAGCACTGCCCTGAGCCTTTCACCAAGTGATCCCTGTATCTAACGCGGAAGGAGTCGGTCAGAGGAGAAAGCACCAGTATCCCCCAGTTGCTAGGTAACAAGCAGGGAGATCCTGACCTGAATTCTTAGTGGAGGCTGATGTTACTCAGGAAGACTAGCTGGGTCCTTCCTGGAAAGGGAGGGCCATGCCAAAAAGTTACTCCTGGCTTTGTAAAGGCCACTGCATAGCACCCAGGACAAAAGGACAGCTGCTGAGCTATTTTTATGATAAAAAGGCACCTGTTGTGAAAATAGGAAGCACACATACAAAAATGGAGGGTGACATTTTCTGCTCTTCATGCCAATGAAACCAGAAAGTTTTTAGCCTTAAAATAAGATCTATTTCAAATCTGGTCATCAAATAAAGCAGAAGAAACCACCCACCATGTGCACAGCCTCAATATTAACAAATGCAATGAGAGACTATTAAGCACATGAAAATAATAAAAAAAAATAATGTTATCCCATACGCATATACTATGAAGCATAATATAAAGCCAAACTCAACATAAAAAACTGAAAGCAAGCAAATCACAGAAGTTTATGATGACACAAGAACTCTGCATTTTCTGGCCATGTAAATATTTTAGGTTATTGCCATGCCATTGTATTAATTACTTTATTTAGCTTGCAAATTCCTCAGGATGTATTTTCTAAAAGATGAAAAGCAAGAGCTGAGCCAGACCTGAAGAGCTAAATTGCCTCTGGGTCCCTTGGGTGGGGTATACCCAAACCTATCATCCTGTATAGCAAAAGGAAATAATGCCTACTCATATGCAGCATAACACAAATGTCAAAGACCCAATTATCTGGAAAAGATGCCTGTTTGCTTTCTCCTGGCTCCAAGGAACATCTTGGCAAAAATAGCATGAAAGCAACGCTGTGCACACCACGTGTGGCATGGCTCCCACAGGCTGGAGGGGCCCATGAGGCTGGGAGGGCTGAGGGATATCGGTGCAGAAATAAGTCCTTTCATTCCAGCCGGCTGCTTCCCCATCACATCTGAGCACATTCTCACATGTGAGCCACTCCCTTCTTGCTCAAGTGGATTCTGCCAGTCCCTGACATGAATATCTGTGAGGACTCCAGCTCAGCCAGGGCAGCAGCTCCCTTGTCTCTGCATGAGAGGTTTGAAGAGGGTGTACCTACAACCCAACCACCACATGGGCAACAGCTCTTTCAAAGAAGGGTCTCAGGGACAGGAGGACTGGTCAGCCATGTCTAGAGAAGTCCAGCTATGACCTTAAAAGGGAATTACTCCACAACAGCCTTTTATTTGGTAGAAACAAAGCAGTGCTTTAATGGAAGGGAAAGACACACAAGTGTTTTTGCAGAAAGCCAGCCCTGCTCAGCTGTGCAAGGGCACGCCTAATGCTTACTCCTAATGCACGTAGTGTATCCCCAAAAAGGCTCTCCTTTCAATGTAGCCAGGCTTAGTAGCCCAATAAATCTGTGTTCGGCACAGGCTCGAGGTCAGGAAGCAGTCTCTCAGCTATGCTTGAGATCTCTCTCTCCCCATAAGTGTCCCTATTTATGCAGGGAATCAGTCTATCCCTGCAGCAATTATAACTGCCCAAAACCAGATGAGTATCATAGCGCTTCGAGTACCTTTCTGAACAAGCGCCAAAGCTCATCATATTGATAGGAAAATTACAGTTCTTTTATTCATTTCCCTTTCTCATTTTATTGCAGAAACAGGAAGAGCTCAGAGTTAAGTCCTATCCCATAAACACTTAAATTTCCAGACAAAATAGTTACGGATGTCAGAATCTCAATTCAGCAGGGCTAAATTAATCCAGGTTTTACATAGAGGTTCAAAATATAAAAACCATATAGATAACCAATAGATGTTTGGAGGAAACATACTGAAAATTTAAGATATTAAATAGACTCACCTGCTGCTAAAGAAAAACTGATCACGTAACAACACAGCCAGTACAAATCAAAAACCACAGCTCTGTGCAGTGAAACTGATTTTTAAGCAGTGCAGATACTCTGAAACAATTTTCTGATGAAAGGCCATCTTAGAGATACCATCACCAGGAGGCAAAACAGTGCAGAGAATCTACTCATAGAAATATTTGTGTTTTAGATAGCATTAGACTAATTTTTTTACTATAGATTCCGCTTTTGCAAACCAAGTGAAGTGGATGGCACTTTAGTGCAATTTTTTGTACAAACTCTTCCAAATAGTCTTAAAGTTCAGCCATGCAACCAGCTGCATTAAGTAGCAGATATTAGAAAAAACAGAGAAAACTTGGCAAGATGAAAGGTGTGGCAAACATAAGCTTTTACTAGTGAGGCCCTTAATAGAGGCAAAGAGAATTTAAAAGACACAAGTATGGCAGATTTGAGAAGAAATGGAGAACTGCTGAGCCCAAAAGAGAGAGGAAGAAGGAAATCCTTTCAAGATTCATATAAAAGTTAGAAAAAAGATGTAGATGGGAACAATGCTGTTGGAAATACTGATTCCACAGAGAGCACAAGCTGGACACCTCTCCTCTCTTTTAACATTTCCTCCAGTCATGCCCTGAACAGCAAGAACAGGTAAGTAGTAAAATGGATCTAGGTGGGGTACAGAAAATCCACTCCATAGTGTTAAAAACAACCTGTCACATCTTCCTATTGTCTAAACTGGCATAACTCCACCATCTTCATTTTATGCCAGGTTAAGATGTGGTCAAATGCAGTAAGATGAAGATAGCAGTTCCTCTTACACGTTTCACTTTGCCTGCAGGCAGCTTTCAGCAAATTGCATGTCTCTTCCAGGGGAACATACTTAATGAAGGATTTAATCTTCCTGATGAATACAGAAGGATGCCAAAGTACCAAACTTGTCAAACACACTTTGCAACAAAACACACTGTTACAAATTTACTTTACTTGGCTATATGCTTGTAAAGCCATGTAAAACAGACAGCTCCGAATTGCCTGACTTCAACCACTGAAAGTCAAACACTGCTGCCCAAATCCCCTTGCAAAGGTGTAGTGTTACAGTAATTGAGATGGTCCGTAACCCGCTCACATCTCCGCGCACATCAGTAACACAGCGCCCAGAAGTCTCCCGGTTGTTCAGGCACAGAAGGAGCTGCGTGAAGCACTGATTCACACTGATGAATTGTAACTAAGCAACACTGCCAGCATCTCTCCAGGCCATTGTTCAACTGAGCTGGAGAGAATAGCAGCAGAACTGCAATGAAAAAACCTGCCAAACTCCAACTTCAGTTAAAGGATACCATCCCTCTAACACTAGGCACAGTAAATTCTTTAACCAAAATTTACCAGAAATAAGCTGCTACCTCCTTCTCAGTAAAGATAATGACATGCCTGAAGGCAGCAAAATAATTTCTGTGTGTCTAGGACCTCCTGTAAATCATCTTCACCAAAGAAAGAGTCGAAATTTACTTTACACAAAAAATGCAGGGCAATGAATTATTCATCTGAGCAGAGGGACAGAAATACTGCTTTTTTGTTAGTCTGGCTATTGGATGCTGAGGGAAACTAAAGAAGACTTTCTCAGATCCAGTAACTAATCAGTAACAACACAGATGAGATGGAAAGGAAATAGATATTTGAAAATTTTGTTCAGTGAGAGCTGGCAACTTTTTCCCCATGTAAATATCTGAAACCATGAGTTAATGCACAAAACGCTGCTGCTACACCACCACTCACGTGAACCTTATTATCAACAGAGGCATTAAAAAATTAGGTTACAATACTAAAATCGTTTCCTTTTATTGCAGTTAAGTCTGAGTGGTGGGATTATTTGTTCTGTTTAATGCCACAGGCCTGAACATCAAGAATACAGTTCACTGCAAAATTATCACTGTTGCCCTTTATGGAAATAGAATGACACAGTCTGCCAACAAAACTGTTGGTTACTAGATGTTTTTGCAATGTTCAACAGTATCCCCACTTTACCAGAAAAAAAAATCATGTATAAATTAAGAATACGATACAGAATTGACTTGTTTTTATAACATAAAAGACAGGCCAGCAGCTGTAGGCATTTCTCTGAGCATAAAAACCAAAAGCACTGACCTGTAAAACAGAAATAGTAATAACATCTGCTAGACTTCTGGGCTCTGAAATCACATTCCCTGAGAGCAAGTTTCCAAAAGAAAAGCTGGGCACTTATGTAAGATGCCAATTCCCTTTTCACAGGATTATGTTTCTCTTTCGAAATTTTATTTAAAAGCCTGAGTGCAAAACCACATACATCTTTCTTCTCCAGGAATTGATGTAGTAGGGCAAAGTAACAAAACGCTATGGTATGGATATAAAAATAGATTTATCAATGTCTTTCAGAATTTGTGATACCACAGAATCATAGAATGGCTTGGGTTAGAAGGGTCCCTAAAGATCATCTAGTTCCAACCCCCCTGCCATGGGCAGAAGCACCTTCCACTAGACCAGGCTGCCCAAAGCCACATCCAACCCGGCCTTGAACATTTACAGGGATGGGGCACCCACAACGTATATTAGACCACCCTCTTTGCTTACTTCCACGCTCCTCTTTCTAGTCCCTCTCTACAAATGAGGTTCCTAGGTGTGGTCTTTTCAATCCCATCGTGGGGGATCAAGCAGTCCTGTATTCACTATCCTATGTGGAGTATCGCCAGGATCTCACACAGGCAGGAATACTGCCTCTTAGGCTCTACCTGCTTGATAGATGGGGTCCTTCTTATAAGTTCTCAACACTGACACAGGCTTTGACACTACGCAGTACTCCTTACAGGCTCGAAGCCTGCTCTCCCGTGGTATGAGTTCCCACCAACTTCCTCTCAATGTGAACAGATACTTAGAGCAGAACTTGGTTTTGTCATCTTCTTTCCCTTCATATGTTTGCCAGACAGCTTTATTTAATGTCTGTCCTCTGGATTGGCTCTTGGATTGATTTTTTTCCTTTACATTTGCCATCTGCTGGTCCAAACAGCTGAATGACACACTTCCTTTTCAATCTCATGGCATAAATTCATTCTTGCTGTCAATTTGGCATCCAAAATTGTATGGCAGGCAGACTGACAGGTCTGGGTAAAGCCTTGCTCCACCAACAGGAATTTTCTCCTTGTCCCTTTGAGACCCATTAGCGTAGGAGCAAAGTTTTTGAGAGGGAACAAAGTACAAAGCCAGAGCAAAAGACAGGTATGAAGAAGAACTGAACCATGTTGTCTCGATGGAAAGTGGTCTGTGTTGTGGCTATTTCTTGGAAGCAGGATTTGCAGCCCCCAGCAGCTGGCATTGTGTGATCTTGTACGAAGAGAAGACATCAAGTTGTGCAGCAGCTAAGGGCAGAGAATTGCATGTGGACTTCCAAAAGAAACAAACACTGTGTGGAAAAAAAGCTTGACTTGGAAGCTTCAAATAATTTTCCAGAGTCTTTAGCAACTCTCTTGCTCTTTTCTGTGAAAATGTATGAGGACTCTTGTGAAATAACTGATGTGGATATGGGACCATGCCTATGCCCTGCAGGGTGCCCAGCCTGGGCTGCGCTACAGGGGCAGTGCCAGAACAAGGGCTTGTAAAACTGCAACAGCAGCTGGCTGGGAAGGGTGTCAGGAAGAGGACAGAAACAGCACAAGAGGAGGAAGGGAAAGGTGCCAGAAAGTCTCGTTATGACCCCACCTAACTGCCTAATAGCAGTGTATTACTGAGTTGCCTGAATGTGCATGTTTTGCTACGTTAAGATGTAACCCATCTTGTTATATTAAACTCAGAATTTTTTAGAGACAATTCTGTCTCTTGAGTGTTTGCACAGTTCCAAGCACAATAGCTTCTTGTGCTGGCTGAGTCCTTTGAATGCTGTCAGAATACAATTAAATAATAAGAGCAGTAAAAGCTTGATGCTATTCATACTTGAGAAGATCTCATCTGGCTCTGGACAAGTCATAGCCACAGCAACACTCTTAACAAACACATTTTCTAATCCTCTCATTGCTATTGTGGCTTTCTTTTAAAGGTAAAGACAGAAAAAATGTCATGAAAAAAATATTAACGGTAGTTCACATCTGAATGCCACAAAAGACCAACAGTTTATTCAAACAGCCTAAGTGAACAAAAGCTTGAGAACTCCTACGTCAATGCTTCTCTGTATACATAAATTTGCACATACACTTGGCTTTTTCTGTTTCCCCTGTGGTTTTGGTGCCTCAGCTGACATCCAGTAGCCTGCCTACTCTCCACTTTCTCCGTGCATTACATGGTCAAGTAAGTGGGAACAGTGTGAGGCTTGCAGTGCTTGATCTCTTAATGTTTAGGTAAATGCTGATACTACTTCCTACCTCAGTTATGAAGCTAATGAACCTAACCCAGTGCTTCAGTGTCCTTGGTCTCAGCACCTCTGATCCAATGCCCACTGAAGCAGAAAGAAACATTCTTTAATTAGCCAGTTGCTGTCAAATCAAGCACAATTAGGCTTGAGTGCCACTGAAGAATAAGATGTATAAATTTCTATTTCAAAGCAAATTCCTTTGCTGCTGAACTGTACGGAGCTGACCCACCTGCTCCAGGTCTCTATGTAACCTGATACTTTGTACACCACCCAGCGTTCAAGGGAGTGGTGCTGAGAAACAGATTTCTTGAAATTCCCAAGCTGCTTTATATGCTTCATGTTGGTGGTTCACAATCAGATTTCTGGTTGTCACCATCATGAATGGAAGGATAAAAATTCAGTGACAAGTTATGAAATGTTACATCTGCTCAAAAAGGTAGAAGGACCAGCCAAAACCAATGTGTCGAAGAAATGTGTAAAACAGCTCCAGATTTAGCCAGATCCAGCACAAGACAGGTCTATATTTGAAAGCTGCACTGGTACAGATGTTAGTAGGTGTATGAATAAAGGATAGGAAGATGTACCACCAGTTTGCATATCCATGGTAACTAAGAGAGGATCTCCTGAGAAAAGGAGCTGTGAGATGGGGCACAAAGAATTCTATTCCCATTTGAGGGCTAAATAGCTCACACTATCGAGTGAGATTACTGAGGCTGGAGATATGTGCACCTCCAGATTATAAGACCAACAAGGAAAAGAGAACAATACGGCATCTTCAGTCCTCAGAGGGTTTGTCTGTCTTGCACTACAGTCCATGTTTCTGCATGTTCACAGCTCTTGTTCCACCTAGGCTGAAGTTGATGCAATCACACCCAGTGGCCTTACAAACAAGCCATCATAGTATACATAATACAGTATAGTACCCAAGACATATATTGACTGGTTGGGACGGGCAGGCTACAGCATGAAATAACGGCCTTCTATGCAGCTCTCAGTATTTAGGCACAAATCATAGAACCATTTAGGCCAGAAAACACCTTTAAGGCCACCGAGTCCAACCTTTAGTCTAGCATTGCGAAGTACCAGTGTAGCTCATTTCTCTCTGTGTGTGAGTATGTTCTGAATACATTTATGATGACGCAATTGCATCCACTCTAGGTTGGGTTTAACAATCTTTACTGTTTCATGACTAGTCATAAAAGTTCTATTACTATTGAAGGACAATGTCCAGAGAAATACGTGGTTTCAGAAGAACTGAAAAGTTAGAAAACTGTGTGCAACATAGAGTGATGCCAGTGTCCTCACACATGTGCCTACTCTGTTACTCTAATGATTCAAAGGGCAATCACTTGAGTTCCCAACTGCTCTGTGTTCCCAAAACAACACTCACAGAACTGCCATTTCCTCTCCATCTCTCCATTTCCTTACAAAATTCATTGGAGCAGGAGGGCAGTGCTACCACCAGTACTGAGCTGAGCCCATCTGGACTGGATTCTGGGTGGCTGCACGTGCAGCTGCCAGACAGGAAGTCAGACAGAAGAGAAGAAATAGGCACCACCTTCCATGTTGCTGTACACAACCTCTGAAGTACAAGGATGAAAAATTTCTACACATACAGTTTCTAGTAATAATCTCTTTTTCTTATTCTCCTGGCCCTGCCACAATTCCTAGTTTTAGATATGTGAGTCTGGCAGCTCTCTGCACATGGACCAATTCTCCAGCTTATTTCTGGCCCAGATTTTTCTTGGGTTTTACTAGAGGTGAGAAAGAGTGATATGAAAAAGAAAGGGGAATAGAAAGAAAAGTGAGGAAAATGAAGCCCTAACATATCCAGAAAGTAATCTGAACATCCAAACAGGAGCAGAAAGGTTACTTCTTCCTTTCAAATACATCTTCTATTTCCATGAAACTGCATGGTATGTTTTATAATAGTATGTTTTAAAATAAGTTGGGCATGATATAGTTACTAAATATTGTATGATTTGATAATTACACAGCAGAGCAAGCTACTTTCCTAATCTAGAATAAGATCTAAAATCCTACAGTGCCTTTAAGGAAATGGGACTTAAGTACCTTTTATTTTTTCCGATGACATGTATGCCCAGGAAAAAGTAATTCTCTATTTTAGTTGGTTTTGAAAGTCTTAGAATTGACAGTTGCATTAAAGCAATTTACACCTTCACTTTTACAGCTACATGAAATAAGCATTGATTTATGCAGCACACAATTTCTTTATTTCTTGATTAACTTCCCTTCAGATTTTCACTGTAAGCCAGTGATATTTTATTAGAGATAACAGTGATACTTGTATTCATTTCCTTCATTATATTCAGTTGCTCATAACTTTGGCAGGTGGTCTAACTTTTAGGTCCTTTGAGTGAGGGGGGCAAAAGGATGAATAACTTGTGATAGTGTAACTGGAGTCCACCCCACATACAAGAGGCAGGTTATGGCTGTGGAATGAACTTTGGTTCTGACACACTCAGCCTTGTGCTTTGACTCAGCAAAGTAAATAATGCTCTTTACAAGCAGTCTGCACAGAATTGTCAGGGCGTTCTGGTTTAACACATAGCACATTATCAGGCATTACACATCCAATATAATTAAATGAGACATTTAAAAGCTGAAGTGGTTTCACCTGGTATTTGGCAGCCTGCTGCTCCTAACCAAAGTGGCTGAGAGTTTAACAAGAAACATCACAAAGAATAGCTAAAAGTTGGAGACCATCTTGATTATGAACCTTCTCATGTAAGTAGACCACTTGCATGTTCCTACCACAGTAGCACTCTTACCTTCACTAGCAAATGGCTTTTGCTTCCTTACCCTAACCTTTTAAAGCAGATATTGTCTCCAAATCACTACAAACTGTACAGACCGTATAAAAAGTTTTAATAACATCACAGCAGATTCTTGGGCTGAGCTAATACAAGCACCCAGCTTTAGTCTAATTCTAATAGCCAAATAAACAGAGTTAGGATGATGCTCAATGCTATTATAAATTCCAGCCACATTCCATACTGAAGAGTGGACAGAGAAAACAAAATGGTGTAATCACTTACAAATATTATGAAGAAAACTGGATTGGTCACTTGTATTTTGCCCTATGCTTCAGAAACTGAGGCTATTAAAATAACAACTGGTCAGGTACAAAAACTAGGAGGAAATGAGACTTCATATTATAGAAAGACAGCTGACAAATGCAGTGCTGTAGGAGCAGATATGGTTGAGAAAACAATGACACACTTTTCAGCTGAATTTGCAAGTTTGTTTTGTGGAGGTGGAACCAGGAAGCCCTTGCTGGAGATTCCCACACCATCATCCACAGATCCAAAGTACCTATGAGTCCAACAGGAAGTTGAGATGTACCAACCTGCATGCGTAGTCCTCTTATCTTGTTGTGATTGAGCTACAGCTTGCGGCTTTCATTCAGAACAAGACTGCAAAGCAGCTGAGCTGATTATTAAACCAGACTGTTGAAGCAACGTAAGTAAAAACTACATAATTTGATTAAAAAGTTACAGTCTAATTGTCAACATTTTGCTTTGACTAAGAAACTTGCAACATCAGGCTCATTGCAAGAGTTGCAGAGAAAGTTTGAAGAAAACAGACCAAAAACCTTATGTGTACACAGGACAATTTACAGTGCTCTCTGCTTATAGAGTCATTTCATATCAGATTCACAGGATTAGCTTTTGCTAAAAAAATCTTCTCACCGTGAGAAAGGTCATGGAAACAACCTCTTTGCTCTAGAGCAGATAGCACTTCCTCAAAGCACTCCATCAGAGTCCAAATAGAAACACTCATATGCTTGTGCTAACAGTCATGAGTTACACAAGAGTTGGTAACCAGTATAAGAGCATAGTTTTGTCAAAACAGCAGGCCAGCTACCATTATCCTTCCATATAGTGCAGACTCAATGCAAATGTCAGAGGAGCCAGACCGTTTACTTGGTTCAGGTATCTCTGAAATAGACTAATCTTCTGTCCCATAAAACTTTGAACTATTTAAGGGTTGAAGCCCACCTGGGGATCCTGGAATATCAGATATGCAGTAGTATATTATTACAAACCCATGATTTCAACTTGCTTCTAAGAAAGAAATATATTTCTTTTTCTCCTATCATCTTCCACTGTTAAATTTCAAGCTAATAACCCATTGTTGGGACTGATTTAAGCAATACTGAAGCAATTCAAAGCAAGCATAAAATGCAACAGAGCTTCCTTATCCAAGACCATAATGAGAGCAACAGAACCATCACCTATAGATACATGACAAGTCCAAAGAAGCAACTGATGTTCTGTGGCAGAAAATATGTCCCTTAAGATTGCTATCACAAATGAAGATACTTGTACAGCAGAGATGTTTCTCTGTGAAAGAAGAAAGCAAGGAAGGAGAAACTCTGCAGGGAAAACAGTAGCAAAGGCAGCACGAAGTCCAAGGGAAAGCAAGAATAGTTACTGAAAAAAAATTCCTAAACAGGGCTAATGACAGAGCATCACTTCACTGGTAGCAGAACAAAGCGAGGAGCAGTGCTCAGAGAAGTCTCCCTCCTCTTCACTGAATTCTGCTCCATCCATGGAATTAAGTTTTGTTTGGATTTGTTTTTTTTTATTACCAGGATTAGATCTGGCTTCATCGTCAGATTAACGCTAGCTAAAAGCCTGGTTTTGACCTAAGTTTTGACAGCCTCAGATCTCAAGTGAATCCAGGGACACAACCCAATTCTGACCTTGCAGCAGATCCTTGTTCTGTCTTGCCCACCTATGGCTTTATTCATACACACTACACTGTGATCTCAAATGCCCATGCAAAATTGGAAGAAGCAGCAGCAGATCAACTTTCAGGTGGCTTTTGATTATTTCTTTCACAGCTGTGGCAAGAATTAAAACTGCCACACTTGTCAAAAGAAACAAGTGAGCCTCTTCTACAGCCAAGAGGCCACAGACAGGACAACAGCTATGCACCACACCAACCCACAGGACCCTGCGCTCACAGGAGCTGTGCTACAAGGCTCCCTTCTCCTGTGCTGAACTCCATCCACCTTTCCCAGGAGCCGTAACACTCCTCACTGTATTCTGCACCCTAGCTTACCAGACACGTTACCTTCACACCATCACGGCACCCAACACAACGCTCCTTCAGACACGTTTGCAGACACCTCAGAAATTTTGTCCAGCACATAGAAGGAGCCGATTTCCTGAAGTCCTTTTGGCTTCTCAGCTGACCGCACTATGTGCCACAGTTTCTCAAAACTAATCTGCTGTTTCAGAGAAACATGAAACTTATGAGGAGAACATGTCAATTCATTCACAATATACACTCCTCTACAAATATGTAACACAGATTGGAACTGACATTCAAGATGACCCACACCCTATATAAGCCTCACAAAAACTGCCTAGTTATTTACTTTTCCAGCTTGGCAAACTAAGCCTCTATACTCAGTGTCAAGCTAAAACATTTGTTAAAACAATTCTTGGCTTCCTTCCACTCCAAACAAATTCATCACACAGATATTTCAACCCATTTTTGACTCAAGCAAGCAGAAGTAGGGAGGTACAAAAGTAGAGATGTAGGAGCCTTCATTAATTAGAATATGACTTTTTTTTGTACACCTTTTTCTACCACATAAGGATAATGGAAGGTTTTGGCTATTTTTGAGGTCACTGTCTCCAATTAAGAGAAACACATGAGCTTTAAACAAATCAGACAACCGTGGAACAATTTTAATCCCTGAATGAATAAATCCCTTGGGGGACGTGGCTGCAGAGAAATCAATGGGCAATTCTATTAAGCCTTAACAGCAAATAAAGCACAATCTGGCTTCTACAATGAACCTCAAAGCCACTGATCCTGTCATAAGAATTTATCAGATTTGTGTGATCAGTCATCAGTGTACAGAGCCCGATTATACCCAGAATATCTTCGGCTTACAGCAGCTGTTGGAACAGCGTTGTACTAGACCATCTTGGAGTTAGGGGCTATAATCTTATGGCAAAAAAATGGCAGAAAAAAATGTTAGCTGGGTGAATACTCATTTGTTCCAGTGAACTCCTACTCTTGTCAGCACCCTGCTGCCCACTGACCTTACCTCCAAAGTGTTAAGAGAACTGTGAGCTGTGACTGTGAGAAAATTGGCATTTGCCCCCACAGCGTTTCACAGCAACACGTAAATGACCTCCTCTGCCCTACAGACTGGAAGTACTCTCTCTAGCTGTGGGATCAAACACAAATCATTCATACCATGCTATAAAAATCCACAGGCTAGCACAAAAATAGAACAGTGCTTTAAAAATTCATCAAAACAGAAGACACAATTTCTCCTCCTCTTCAATACATCTAAATGCTCACCTACTGACACCTGTCAGGGGAAGGACAAAATCACTTTGCTTGGTGTGGTTGATGTAGCCTAGCCCACGTCCAGGAGCCTCTGCCTCAGGCTGCATGTGCTCTTGTAAGCGAAACACTCTCAGGACTGTTCTCTGGCACCAGAGACAAAATTTCTGTACTTGAAACCAGACTGCTAAACTCTCATGATTGTCAAAAGAGGTTGACTACCTCCGCTCTGCTTGTTGAAAGCCATCAGCAGCCCATCCAACCAGGATTGTGTCCAGGGCTTTTCCAACAACCCAAGATCAATGACAGCCTGATCCAGGAACATATCCTGCACTGCTCAGTAGTTTAGATGCATCCTTCCTGTCCACCTACCCAAACTGTTCAGATCTGAGGCATGTCCAAGGTACATGAGAGCTACTGCCTTCACTCACAGAATCAAATTTCCTTTCCTTGAAATCAGGGTGTGTGAACAAGGAAAGAGGGTGAAAATGACACATTTACAGCTACAACCCAGACAGAGCTATGCCACAGACATGGCACACCCAGTGCTCACAAGTTCAGAAGTACTCCCTATGAGCATCAACTCTTTAGACAAATTTATTATTCATCTAAATTATTGAGGGTCAAGTTTTCACAGCCATTAAATGCCTAAAGATAGAGATGGGAGCCATCGTTTCTTGCAGTGAATAGGAATCATTATTCAGTAAGATGCACAATGGGATTTTCAGGTTAGGTGCCTCATTCCTATTGCAGTTGACTGGAATCATATCACTGACGATGCTAAAAGCCTCTGTGTTGAGTGTGATGCCTTTGCTGTCTCTTTACACGAAAGTACAATGTCTCTAATCCATTACACTGGCTTATGAAAGAAAGAAATACAGGAGTAATACTACAGGCAAATGTTCTCCTCCTCCTCCTGGGTAAAAAAAAATATATCACCTGCATATTTCAGGTGATGTATTTTGCAATAAAGATTGCAAGCTTTGCAGTCTTGATTCATGTGTATCTCTGAGCAAATAAATTGAAGTCCTTTGGAAGCTGCTCAGGTAAATTTCAACACTGCCTGGTAGTGTGAAACACAAGACAAGCAGAAATAGTTAAGTAGCTCAATTCACACTGGTTTGGCATTTGGTCAAAGAGGTTTTGTAGAAGTAATCAAAAAAAGGGAACCTTAAGTCATTAGAAAGAAAAATAATTTTCACAGTGACACTTAACTTTTTTCCCCCAGCATCCTTTCACTGATGCAAGTTACCCAGAACTCCGGAATCTGCACAATCTACTTAAAACACCGAAGTTAGCACCTCACTTTAAAAGAATAAACCAGTAAAGAAACACAGCACTCTTCATCAGTCAGCTCAGTAGCAATTATAGAAGCTGAGTTTACAGTCTGCACCATACTTTCATCTCACAATAAAATTTGAAAAAAAGCTAGGCTATGAGATTAAATTTTTTTAAAAATCTATACCTGTGCTCCCATGATTTTGTATCAAATAACTTTTGAGAGAAGTACATATTTTACTGAATATTTGAGAGCAGTAGCTTCAACAGTGTCTCATAAAGCAGGCTGCTGAGGAACAAGAAACCCATGGACCACATACAGTCTATGACTTCACTTTGATAATTTTGGGCCGAGTGATTCGAGTGGAATGCATTAGGACAAGAAAGAAAGTGAATATGCACCCTGCCAAATGGGTCTGACAGCTCTCCTTAGGCTGCAGGGAAAAAAAATCTCATTTCTCCTATAAACTATTACTAGGTGAAAATTATAACACACACTGACATAAGAAAATGCTCCTCACTAACTGTTCCTATAAACCTTAATGGCAAGTAAGAGGGACAAAAGTAAAAAATGTTATCCTCTCTATTTTAACAAGGGATGTCTTTTTCAGAGTTAAGTTAGAAGTACTCAGGCTTGAAAGCTAAATCTAAAATACCTGAAATGGGCTCCATTTCATAAACTGTTGAGTAGTCCTCTCCATAAAAAAAATCAACCTTTAGTTCATCCATCTTCAGTGTCCCAAAGACATTAGCCACCTAGGAAAATTCAGGACACTTCACTAAAATACACTAAATTGTCTTTCTTCAAATACTCTTTTTTAAAATCCTGAGATGACAGTGCTGATGAGAATAGCATTTTCTTTTTCTTGCTTAGATTATGTGCCAGTGTGGCAAAATTCAGCTACCACTGATACCTTGAACGCACCAAGCAAGATACGGAGAAGAATCTCCAGAAGTCTGCATGTTCATTCATGTTTACAAAAACTGGCATCACACAGATTTAAGAGACTGATTGACATTTTTTAACTGTTTGCTTAAATGATGATCAACTCCAGGTTTCTTATCTGCTCTTTTTGTTTCGCGCTGTCTTATATATTTGTTCATGATGCATTGCTGAAGAAATTGAGGGCTGATTTCTGTTTGGCTAAAGACATCAAGTAAACTCTATTTTATTATGATGCTGCCACCTATAGCCTTTCTGAACACCACACTACCTCTGCACAGCTCTGATTTGCATTTAAATTTCTAAAAATTGCATACCTTATCCTTTGCTAAAACTTTCAACATCACCCCACCCTGCAAGGAAAATGTCAAATAAAATGTTTGGAGAGACATGCTTTGTTATCTTTCCTCTGTAATTTCCAGCCCCACCAAGAATCTCCCCAGTTTTGGCTACTCTGATGTTCTCTAGTGAACACTCTGATTTCAGAAGGTCTGAGAATGGGTGACTCTGAGGTGAATATCTACCAAACCAGCATAAATGGTTACTTCCAAACACCAGAGAGCATGCCTGAACACACTACACAACCAGCCTACAGTGCAGAAGACAGGATGGAAACCAGATCTGAAGTTTCTCTGAGGCTGAATGGAGAACTGTCACCAGATACTCCTATATGTACTTCATTCATGCTCTACTCTGATTGGGACCACCAAGCAGTGACATTAGTTCTCTTCCTCTCCCATTGTTTTTCTGTGCCATAGTTTTCTCAAGCTAACCTATCTTTAAGTAAAAATCAGACCTCGAATAGACCTGACATACATGACTTCCACTGCAGAGCAAGACACAAAGTGATGTGAATCTGGAACCTCTCTGTCCTGTGCTGTTATCAGCTGAGACCTAAGCCACAGGGATGTTTTTCACAGTGTTCCTAGCTATGAAACTGTCAACTCAATGGAGATGCATTAAACACTACACCAGCTCAAAAGGCCTGTAGCTGCAGAAATCAGCAATTTGTTCTTCTTCTAAAAATTGAATTAGTTAGAAGGACAGATAGATCATGTGCCTGAACCTCCTTAACCTCCAATCTCCCCAAGTACCTATGGAAACTCTCGTGTGTGTCCATGGGCAGCTGATGCAGTGCAACCCCTGCATCTGCCCAACCCCCCAATACCTTGAAAAAACCTTAGAGATACTGATTCCAGTATTAAGGAAAGAATGTCACAACTGCAAGATTAAAAGAGCTACTAATTTTGATGGCATACAGTGCCCTGAGTCCTCTAAGTTTCACATTATACTGTATTTATAACTTCTTTGTTCAACTCTGGAATATTTTCCATTTTAGGAAGGGAAGAAATCTACTCAAGTGTAGAATCAAACAAACTCCATAATTCTAAAATACAGGCAGCTGATTGCATTGTATTAGACAATGAGTTAGATGAAGCAGTTCCTTTGTTATATTCTACTTCTCTTTAAATAGCAGAGTTGCCAAAGCGGATGTGATAAAAGAAGAATGACATGGAGAATGAGAACTGTGTAATCTTCACATCTCACTCACCAATTTAAGACACAAAAGAGTAGAATTGCAACCTGTCTCCCTTGCCCAGAACTTTTATGTGCTGCAGATAAAAAACAAACAAAACAAAACACACTGAGTTTTCAGCTTTTCAGGGATGCAATATGAAACAATGCCATTAAAAAGGAAGTTGACTTTTTGAAAAAATACACTCCTTTTCTGTTAAAAAAAAATAAGAGCTATTGTGTATTTTTATCCATAGAACAAACGAACTTTTTATGGAGACTGTAGCTTAGCAGTGCAAGCTAAAGCACTTTTTATAACTGTGTACTCTCAGGAGCGTCTCACCTGTAAACTCAGACATTATCCCTAAAATCATTAGAGTTTCCATAAAAGAAAAAGTTGTGCTGCAGTACTGTCAAGAAATTTTACTTGAAGGACTCTTTTCAAAGCTACTTCTGTCTTAACTTAGCAACAAACTTCATGAGAAAACCATCTGGCAGAGGACAGCACAGAATGTATGTGCCAGCTTATACACGTGTAGGTTTTCCATACTCTTGGAGCTGACTGATGCAGTCTGCTCTGAAGCAGCTGGGAGCATGGAGAACCACGGGCCTGAGAATTCTGAGAAAAAACATGCACTGGAAGAAATACCAAAGAAATCAGTGTCCTCTTTTATCTCATTCTCTTTGAACATCAACAGACTGGCTAAAAAACCATTTGCCCTAAGTAAATACTCTTGTAATTACACTTCACCGGACTCATTAAAGACTCACTTCACCTCTTATATCTGTTTTGATGGGTATTTCTCTGAGTCATTGATTTAATCTTCCTCTTGAATTATTTCAAAATTCGTCAGAATTTAAGGCATCACCAATCTGTACAGTGAGATTTGCTCCCAAGGTGCATTTCAAAAGTGCTGTACAAAAGCAGATACACCATCTGCTGTTTAAAGGGTTCCAAGACACTTTCCTGTTACATTCCTGCAACTACTGGATAAGCTACTGCTGCCAAGAGGAATTCTGTTGACTGCCTTCGAAGCTATATAGAATACAGGCATCAGGAGTAACAGGACTTGCAAGAGGTATGGACACAGTAAAATGGTACCCTTGAAATTAAGACAATGATTATTTAAGTCTGAGCTTCACTAGAAGCATCACTGCCCATCATTTTCATGGAAACACCTACTAATACATTTACACTCTTCTCCCAGACCTCTCTCTGTATTTTCCCAGGGGCCAACAGACCCAGTTGCTTGGCTTTGAACTGCCAAGACTTTTAGTTTCATCTAGTTAAAACTCATCAAACAGTTGTAAGCACTTTACACTCAGAATTCTACAACCCACAATGTGAACTCTTTATCGACACCAAAAAATGGAGTACTCCAGAATTCCTGTATTGATTGCATTGTTTACTTTTATGTCTAATTTCAAAACTTTCTATTTCAAATGTATTTCAGAGCAGCCAGACACCCCCTTGCCTCTTATATTGCACTGTTTTACCCACATCTACCTCCAAAAAGTTAATCAAATTTGATACTGTATCAGGAAGATCTTTCCATTAATGACTTTATGAGATGACCATCAGATTTAATAAGCCTGTCTTAGCTTAACCCTCTTCATGTGTAGTCATGGAACGAGAGAGGCTGCAGTACCACCCTCCCACTGGGGAGGGATTTGTGGAAGTATTGGCCAGTTCAAAAAACATAAACTGAGAGGACCCAAGCTTATCAAACCCGAGTAATTCTGAGAGAGTTCTGCTGACTGGGGGATGAGCAGCAATGCATAGAAATGCTCTGGTATAGATAAAGCCATCTTCCTTAAGTGACCATGTCCATGAATGGATGCTTCACTGGAAGAAAATGAGCAAGTAAATGGTCTCCTTTCCTGACCTTTTTGCATAGAGTCTCCTCTCTTTAATAATACAGAACCATAAATCTTGCAGTAAGAGAAGACTATATGTTTAATACCTTGGCTACATTACATTTTATAACTGAATTTCCATCTCTCTTGTGATTGTTAACTCTCTTCCAGTTTATGCACAGCTGGGAAATGAAGCAGCTTTTTCTGAGTGCATTTTATAATCCTGGCATGTACAGCCTTCATTCTACTGCCTTCCAACAGAGATTTCCATGTTCAAGTGGATGTCCTTTAGTATTTTGGACTCAAACAAACTAGATACATTCAGTTCATCAGCACCTACAATTGTGAAAAGGCACTTCTAGGCTTCTGTAACAAAAAGATACATGAACTGTGCATTGCTGGGTATATACTACTTTTAATGGGCCAAAGCCAGAGCTTCCTGCTATGAAGCAAGACCTCAGAGGACAAGAGAACTGATGCATTCCAGCTGTGCAGGGCACTGGACAAGAGATCTATGACTATAATGACAACAGACTTCAGAGTCACCTTCACTTTCTGCACAGTGAGTGCTCTACAGGTCCCTATCTACAATGTGTATTGGTTATACTCTCCAGTCAAAGAGTGGTTGTGCTGGAAAGACACATCTGAAATCAAGAGTGGAACAGCTGGCCTATGAGGCAATGACCATTTATTAAATCTTCACACAAAACAGGGAGAACGTGTCTATGTATTGTCAGACATCAATGATTTCACTTTTGTCCTGGTGATTTTGAAATGCAGCTTTGCTACTGCAATAAATATTTGCCTTAGACACTTCCATAATTCAATCCGATTTTCAGTTCCTCAGTAACAGTTCAGTGCCAGTCCTTGTTATTAAGGACTTTTTTCCTCCTTTTTGCTACTCTTTCATCGTGACTATAAATACTGAGGCTGCCAGCCAAGTGCTGTACAGCTGCTAATGTCCTCCACGACAGAGAGGACAGCAGAGGCTGTCAGAACCACCACAGTCTGAGTGTGAGCAGAACCCTTTCCTCTGCAGAACTCAGTAGCAGGGAGCACACACGTATTGCCATCCACTGCCTTAGAAGCTACACTGCCAGGTTTGCTGGTTTTTTTCCAAAAAAACATTCTGCGCACCCAGAAGCACATGCTAAAGAAAACACTTTTAATTAAAAACACAGCAGAATTTAAGCTTGCAAGGTCTTTGTCAAAGCAAAGAATCATGACCTTCTAGTTTCTGTAAACTCTGATGTCTGTACATAGACAAACTAATTACCCACCACTATAAACAACCACAGTTCCTACCTCATCACTGGATAAGCCTAAATGCACCTGCTCCCTTTCCTTTAATGATAAGCCAGCTCCTACCCTGAAACCGCCTTCTTTCAATGATTAAAGAACTACAAGACAAGTGCAAGTAATAAAGTTACATTTTTTTTTCCTTCTGTAATCTAATCTTTGCCCTTTAGAAACTGCTGATGAGAGCTCAGTTCCACTTAAAATTTACATAAAAACAATCCATATCATGTTGCCTGGAGAAGGACTGTTGCCCCAGTGTTTACTGGCATGGTGATACAAAGGCTGAGAAATTACTCTGATGCGAAAATGATGTACAGCCTTGTATCAGTATCAAACAGGCTTTGATGCATGGTTGCTATTTTTGGAAGCTAATGATCCGTGAGTGATAAAGCAAATGAACGTCTTAATGATGACAAATACAGGAGAATGCACAGTACTGAGTAGAGAACATGATGTCCAACCAAAGGGAGATTTATGGAAAATAGTTCTGGTACCCAAGATTCATAATGGCAAAATAAGAGAACAGGAAAAGCTTCTGGAAAGTCTTGTGTGTCTACCTGGAATAACAATTTATTTTCAGACAAAGGATAGAATATACAGTCCACTGCCTGCTTCTAGCTGATAGTTACATTGCTTTGGTATTTATATGCATATAAAGCCTAAGACACGCATGACTTTATCCAATTTAAATACAATTAAAATAGCAATAGAAAAAAAATTTAGGTTTTTAACTAGTGTGAAAATACGCAAACAATTAGTGTTTATATTTAAATAAACTTCTCTTTATATATGGCGTGGTTTTCAGTTAATCGTATGGCAAAACTGGCAGAGTGATGTTTTCCCACCTAAAATTTCATTGTGTTCTAAAAAGATTTTGAATTGAAGAGATTCCTGTACAGTAACCTAAGATCCATCAGTGACGATTAAAATTTAGTACACTAAATATACTATTGACAGTAAAGTTTGTCAACAGAAGCTAGCATAATAATGAAAACAATGCATTTGTGGTATTTCAGGTCTTGCGTCCAAAAATATACTAAAGAGGGGGGAAAGTCAACACAATTTATGGCTAATTTCAGGGCAGAGGATCAGTCAGCATTTTGAGAGCTATTTAAGGAATGGAAGAGGAAAAGCCACAGCCTTTCAGGGCAGGAAAACACGCCTGCCAGCTGAGCTCGGCCTTCCCGCAGGGAGCCGGGCTAGTGGGAACACAAGCCTGTTCACCTCGACCCCATTCACACCTTGGAGAAACCTGGAAACGCCGGTCCCGACGGAGCCGTTTGTGTACGGGGGAAACCGGTGTCTCACTAGGGACCCTTGGCCTCTAAGTTAAACGCCTGTTTTGCTTCAGATAAAGCGTCTCCCACGGCTCTGCTCCCAGACAAACAGCCTCTGGAGCAGACGCGGGGAAGGAAGGAAAGCCCTGCCCGCCGCCCAGCCTCCCCCGACGGCAGCGCCCGCGGCTTGGCCCGAGGGAGCCGCTGCCCGGCAGGTGCCTCGCTGCCCTCACTCACCTGGAGCCCGTGTGGGGCGGCGCAGGCCTGGGCAGCCCGGGGCGGCGGGACAGCGCTGCCAGCGGCGGGGGGCNGGGGCCAAAGGCGAGGCGAGCCCGCGGCGCTGCCCCGGGGGCGGGCGGGGTGCGGCGCTCAGGTGTTCTCCACCTCGGCAAGACATTGACCGCGGCCGGGTCGTGGAGGCATGCGGAGGTGAGGAGAAGGAGTGGACCAGGCACTGTGAAAGGGCGATTTCACCGCTACAGCTTTCTGCCTCGGCTTTGCTTTCCCTCGTCACCTATCCGAAGTGGCTTAAGGTAGCGATGAGCCATTTCCAGGTTATTTTCTCGAGCGAGTAAGAGTGTTGGAGGTGGCGGGGTACTTGCAGCACGTAGCTACAGTCAGGATCCTTGCGGTGGTAGCAGAGTGAAAGGCTCTAGCTGAAGCTGCTTTCATCTGTGAACAGTAGTGCCCTTGGATCTTCAAATGGGGTATTTCAAGATTAGCTTCTATGCAAGAGGTGATAAAGGAAGGCTGGACGAACTGGCTGGAAGAATTGATCAAAATAACATCAAGTAGTTAGTTCCCCACTTCGGCATCTTATCTGTTTCAATAAATTTCTCTCAAACTTCTGAGTTCTGGTTTCAACATGAGCACTTTTTTTCCCCCTGTAGAATCTCTCCCAGGTAAAGTCTGAGGACAGCAGTAAGTCTAAGGACAGCAGTTTTGGATAGAAAATACAGGTGTTGCCTGATAAATGAATGAACACCACACTACACTGCCTTGCAGTCCAAGGTAAAAGCATTAGAGTGAAAAATGCTGTGGAGGTTGCTTGTTTCTTAGGGCACTGATAAGGGAGGCAGAAATGAAAATGGAAAGCTGGTGCACACTGACTCAGTCTTCAAATGAAAAATCCTTCCAACACTACTTCCAGAGCAGCCACTGTGGGTCAAAAAAGAAATCCAATTATAGGTTTTATTTCTGCAAAGTAGCACTGTTTTAAAAATATTCATGCTATACTGGCAAAAGTGATTTTATGAAATATTACTATGTACAGGAAAGACATACCCTCGTGTAAAGCAAATCTGAGAAGTACATTGTTCACTTGCTTGGTTGCACTGCAGCTCTGACAACAAAGACGTTTTCTGCTTTGTGTACTCTATATAATTGCTTGGGTGTAGGCTGCATTCAAGATAAAAAATGTTTGTTCTTCTCCCACCTCAGGAAATAAAAGCACCAAAAATACAACATAGATGAGAAGTACTAGATAGGAAACTTAAACTAAGCTTAGACTTTTGCATCTGCTGAAATAAATTATTAAACTTCTTCATGGATTTTAATAAAAATCAAATTTGGATCAGCGTAGAGAAAAATCGAATTGCAGCATATTAGAGAGCCATGTCAAAAAAAAATCCATTGGAAGGGAACATCTTTTCAGGCCATGCCTTTATACATAATGTTTTAATTACAAGCAAATTTTGTTTTTTCAAAGTTTATTAATATAAAATCTGATCCTTGCCATGAAATAAGGTTATGTTTTGATATAGTCAATCCAAGTGGAGTCACATGAAAATTTTATCCATCTTATCAAGCTCTTTTTCTCCTGTTTGGAAAGTGTCCAAAATGTGAAACTAACTGAAATATCTTTCCATGTGTTCAGGCAACTGTGCATGTTAATACCAGAAGCTATGTATGATTCATTCATCTTTATTTCACTTACTCCCTCTGCTGGGAATTAGCCTGAAAGTTAGTGGACCAGAGGAAAGATCATTAAGAGTGCATGATACATTAAAAAGTCTCTTTTGCTTCTTTTGTTAGAAGATCACACTTCTTTACAGATCCTCCAGTCTGTATCAGTAAACCAATTTGCATTTCTTGTTGCAAGGCTGTTCATTCCAAAATCATGTGGAAGGAGAAGCTAATGCAAATTAACTAGTTAAATATGGAATATATACTAAGTTCTTATGCATTCTACTGTATCATTGTAACTGCCAATATCAAAGATTAAATAAATATTGAAAAGCAACTGAGTAACAAAACTGCTAAACTATATCTGATCCTGATAGCCGTTTTGCTAATACTCCACTGCCTACACTGACACCGACAGGATTAGTTGGTCTGAGAAGAAATGAAGGGGATAGAATAAAAAACTCAGCTGTAGTACCACCAAAGTACCCCACACCATGAACATTTTTTTCTGCTCAAAGACTAAAACCACTTGCTTTAACACTGACAGCAGAATCTTAACTCCGATTAGTGTTGCTAAAGTTCGAGCTTTATTAGTGACTGGAAAGAAGAAAAAGAAACCATCGAATGATGGCAGTGGTCAACAAGGGGAGGCCAACAGATGTTATCTACCTAGACTTCTGTAAAGCCTTTGGTACTGTCCCACATAACATCCTTATCTTCGTATTGGAGAGACATGGATTTGATGGATGGACTATGCAGTGGGTAAGGAATTGGCTGGATGGATGCAGACAGAGAGTTGTGGTCCATGTCTCTATGTCCAGGCGGAGGTGGGTGATGAGTGGTGTCCCCCAGGGCTCTGCCTTGGGACTGGTGCTCTTCAAGATCTTCATCAAAGACACCGTCGGTGGGATCAAGTGCACCCTCAGGAAGTTTGCAGATGGCACAAAGCTGAGAGCAGGTGACACAACAGAAGGGCAGGATGCTGTGCAGAGGGACCCGGACAAGCTGAGAAATGAGCCACAATGACCTCATGATGTTCAACAAATCCAAGTGCAAGGTGCTGCACCTGGGTCAGGGCAATCCCAGATATGAGTGGACAGGGAGAAATCATTGAGAGCAGCCCTGCAGAGAAGGACTTGGGGTTTCTTGTGGGTGAAAAGCAGGACATTACCCAGCAATGTGCACTCAGAACCCAGAAAGCCAGTTCTATCCTGGGCTGTATCCAAAGCAGCATGGCCAGCAGGTCGAGAGATGGGATTCTGTCCCTCTGTTCTGATGAGGCCCCGCCAAGAGTGCTGCATCCAGCTCTGGGGTTCCCAGCACAGGAAGGACATGGACCTGTTGAAGCAATTCCAGAGGAGGTCACCAAGCTGATGAGAGGGATGGAGAACCTCTCCTATAAGGAAAGGCTGAGAGAANGCATCCAGCTCTGGGGTCCCCAGCACAGGAAGGACATGGACCTGTTGAAGCAATTCCAGTGGAGGTCACCAAGCTGATCAGAGGGATGGAGAACCTCTCCTATAAGGAAAGGCTGAGAGAACTGGGACTGTTCTACCTGGAAAAGAGAAGGCTTAGGGATGATCTAATTGCATCCTTCCAGTGTCTGAAGGGGGCCTATAAAGCAAGAGAGGGGGGCTTTTTATACAGGCAGATAGGGACAGGACAAGGGGGAATGGTTTTAAACTGAAGGAGGGCAGGTTTAGATCAGGTGTTAGGAAGAAATCCTTTACTCAGAGGGTGTTGCACTGGAACAGAGTGCTCAGAGAAGTTGTGGATGCCCCATCCCTGATGTGGTCCAGGCCAGGTTGGATGGAGCTCCAAGCAACTTGGTCTAGTGGAAGGTGTCCTCCGTAGCAGGGGGATTGGAACTAGATGGTCTTTTAAGTCCTTTCCAACCCAAACCATTCTATGAATCTAGGATCCATTCTAAATCTGTTTTTCTTTGAGTGGAAAAACCAGGATAAATTGCATAGATACAAGGCTCCAAACGCTGCTGAAAGGTTGCTTGCACAGATTTTACAAGAAGCAGGGAAATATTTCTATCCAGAGACACACAGCGATTTCTTCCCCATGGGACTATATTGTAATGGAGATACTACTCTGTATCCATGCATCCTTCTTGCTCTAGTACACAGAAAAGATACTAAGGAGGAGGACACCAGAGGTACTGAATTCTTTCTTCTACAAACCCTGTAAACCAGTTATGCTCAAGTGAAATACCTTCTACTGAGTAATGGGGACAGTTTCCATTGCCACAGGTAAGCAAACTCAGCTGGAAACAACTCTACAACCAGTGGCTAAAAATTAGCATGAATACTTCTACAAATACTATAGATTTCTTTGTCATGTAAACCGCATGATTTTAGGTCATAACAGCATAGCTGAGCTAAAAATACTCTTATTTTGTATAAAACCACAAATTGTATTTTCAGGTTTGCCTATGTAAAATACTGTGGTAAAAGGAAATTTAAATATAAATATATATAAATCAAATATAGCATTGTTCATGGTTGCAAATAAGTGTCACAAATGCAAAACAGATTTTTTTGGTGTAGGTTTCTTTCCAATAAAAATATTGTAACTAGGCAACGACAAGAAAATCACAAGTAACCCACATCATGAGGAAACAGATACTATGACAAAGTGTGTAACATATTTCAGGCTGGGCATATACAACAGTAATTCCTGGGTACTGAAAAAATTAAGATGTATTACAGATTAGAGAGTTTACAACCTAAAATAAAGAACTGTAAATACACTGAGCTCATTATTGGCCTTTACAAAAGGACAAAGTTTTATATTCAGTCATGGTCTGAAGGTTTTTAGAATATACTATTGGGCAGTACCTACAATTCCCAACCAACAAACATTGTTCCAGTCCTCTTGCGCTATTACTACAGACATTGCCAACAAGCAAGTTTGTTGTCAAATAAAACATATTGTTTGCAAACTTCAGCAAATTCAATTAATTATTTCATTTCTTTCTTTCTTTCAGTTTCTGACTTAGGTCAGACATGGGGGATTGCCAACAGAATGACCCTGCTCTCTGAATATACTCACTTGAATGTTTTTTTTTTCTTAACCATCAAAAATTCTGCAGCAATTAATTGCTGTCAGAAGTCACTTGAAGTCTGTATCTCATCACCATTGACAAAAGTTCCTTTGGCTCCATCCATGACCTTGTAATCCCCTTGAAATTTTCCTGCAAAAAATAGAAGTTTTCATTTCAAAAAAATTTTTTAAGGAAAGGCTAACCCTAATAAAAAGGCTATTACTTTACCAGAGTACTCAAGAAAAAGCAGGTTTATTACATCTTGATATTTATAATCTCATATTCCCTTATTCCTCTCTGCATAAGAGAAGAATTTTAAAGTCCAAATTGCTAATAATCTTCTGCTTTTGCTTTGTAGGTGAGCACCTCTTTACTGACTTCTTTATTATGTTACATGGAAAAGCATCATTATTGCAACTAAAGAATTACATCTTAGGACATAAGCCTCTGCACAGCATATCCACTCCCCAAAAGATCTCCTTTTATCTGTAGTAAGTTCATCTAATATCTGCTTCTCATCTTCTAGATGATAAAGTATTAGTTTTATAGACCAAGATCACATTTCTCAAAGTGTTTTATGATCATCCTCTAGGAAAAAAAATCAATATGACAATATGATTGTAAACCAACAAATCTCTTTCTCATCTTGCAGGATAATGAAATGATCATCTTCTCTCATCTGGGAAAAGTGTACAATATGCCTTTTAATGACTGCATAATGTGGCAATGGTTAATATCATTATGTCTGCTCCTACAGTCTTTATTACTTGCAAGCAGTCCCATTAACACTGGGGATGGCTGAAATTACTTCTGTGGCTGTTTGTCAAATAGGGAATGAAGAACCAAGACCCCCAAATTAAAATCAGTTTACCTGTACTGAAAAATATTGTTTCTCTTGTGGAAGATAATCCTAAAATTTATGTTGCACATATATATTATACTTTAATTTTTTTTAAACATTATTCAGAAACTATTTTTACAGGCTTGTTAAAGCCACCTTTTCATAAAAAGCAACACAGTTGCTTTTTTACAGTATTAGGTGCATTCTTATGGGTTATGCTGTCTTTAATTATTACTCAAATATGAATGTTAATGTTGAGCAGTCAGCTTATGAAAATAAATTAATATAAAGGAATATATGTGCAAGTTTATGCTTAACCCATTATTGTGACCAATATGCCCTTGCTTGCAAAAATAAATCAGAGACTTAAACAATTTTTTTATGAGAACAGAAAAAAGGATGAATCTAGGTGTGGATTCTGAAAGCACTTTGAGGAAGCTTCCTAGTCTCTTTAACAGACAATCCAGATCATTCGACAGATTAGATTTTATTGTATGAAAATGTTATAACACATTTGATGTGCAAGGTAAGCTTTGGACTCCTATCACTTAAGAAAATCAGACAGAAAAGATCTTTCCCACCAGGTCTGCAACACAAACTGCAGAGCATATCCTTTTGACTTTACTGGAGCAAGGAGTCTGGTACAATACACAGTGAAAGACGGGATAATAAGAAAAAGTTACTGTCCGATTTACTTCTGGTATCACATCCTCCATAGAATGAAAATGTGACTGTCTGCCTCATCTCCCATCAGACTGTCTGCTGAAGTAGCACCAGAACCCTGGAGAAAAGGAAGGGCATTAATGGTGATTTCAGCACTGGTATCTCATGATACTTCATATATACTGCAGAGTCACACATGAGCTGTGGAAGAAGCTTCTCCAGTTTCTAGCAGTTGTTTCTAAAATACCTTTCTCAATCCCTGGTGACTTTTCTTAAAGCAGCTGAAAATGAGATTTCCCCTCTAGGAGGACCCTCCTGGAGTAGTAGTACACCACTTAAAAGGAACTTACACCTACATCGTATTTCATCAATTCCCCAAATATCTATTTTAAAAGTCTTAATTCTGTGATTCTGCTGATTATTGAACACAAATATTTGCATTAATATTCTTGCTTTTACTCTCAGGCAATATTTTACATCGGTTTTTATTTCATTCTGCGCTCAATGAATTTTCTAGATCTTTCTAGAGCTAGCTGAGAGGGAAATCATCATCCATAGATATCTCAGGCATTTCTACTATTCCATCATTTTCTTGATAGACACTCTAAGTTCGTGACATAAAATTTATCAAGAACTTTAATATTGTGGAAATTAAAGCAAATAGGCAAATCAAATGGAAATCATTTATACAAAGCAGACATTTCCAGATTCAGATCTCTGCTCTGTTTTAGGAGAGCCTTTTGTAACAGGCAATTTTATTCATTACTGTATCACTACATTACACAAACCTGATAAATTCTTTCCATTTAAGCTTTTAAGACGTAGCACAAACTGCCAACGTTTCAGTTACTCTTGCACCTTTTTTTCTTTTTTTTGATGAAAACAATCCCAAACCATTTAGCATAAACAAGTAACTAAGTAGTGTTCAAGGGAATTGAGCAACCCACTCTAGTGGAAGGTTAGAACGAGATGGTCTTTAATGTCCCTTCCAACAGAAACCATTCTAGGATGCTAGGATTCTGTAAGTAAGTCTGAAACAACCCTAGTTCTGCCCATCTAGCAAAAAAAAAAAGGTATAACAAAGAGTTGGATGAGGAAAAGAAGTTATGTATTATATTAGTTGTTATATACTAATTATATATCTTGAATTCTCAAAAATTAAAAATAACCAAGCAGAACAAATATTGAGTTCATTTCCATGCAAAAGCTACAGTGATTTAATTGAGGAAAAACTTAGCTTAAAACAGTGTGAAAATTTTAAACAAACCTGGCTCACTTACTTCATTTTTAGTCCTTAAACTCGTTGTGGAATATGCAAAAGCCACATAAGGCCAACTAGGATAAAAAAAAACAAAACAAAAAAACAAAGCAAAAAAACAAAACAAAAAAACAACAACAAAAAAACCCCACCAACAAACCAAACCAAAACAACAACACACCTAGCAAAAATCTCCCACAAAACTAGGAAGAAAAAAAAAAAAGGAACAGGAACATCAAGCAAGATAGGAATTGAATTCCTAATCTAGTTTTTAGAAGATTAGTCTTCATTTGTTATTTAGCCAGAAGTTTACTACTTAGAATAGAATTTTATCACCCTGAGAAGGAAGTAATGCAAATAGAAAAAGCACCATGATTGTTAGTATCAGTGCAGTAACTACATGGATTGTTTCCTCTTTTCTTTATAAGTGTCAGAAACAGGAGAAAGTGTTATGATAATTAAAAGTAAATGAAATGGTTCCAAATGACACAACGTTTCTGTCAACAAATTTAAGAGCTACACTGTACTCAGATGAAGGGGGAGTAGACGCAGTTCTATCAGAGGAATGAAGACTCCCTGTACTTGCTATCAAGGGTTGGCAATAGCTACAAAATAACTGTCTTGCACAGCTGTGTTTTCATGCTAGGAGCACCGGAACCAGCTCGCTGACCCGAGGAATCTTGTCTCATACTATTGGGACCTACTTTTAATACTTAGAGGAGCCTTTGGCAGCAAAGATTAATCAAGTGCCAAAGGTAATAATCTCAGTTAACAAATTAAACTTGGAAGTACATAATCATCTCAAAAGCAAGTCATGAACTGAGAATTTTTTCCCCCTCAACTGGCAATATTTTTTTAATGCATGCCGCATTAAAATAAATCTATCAAAAACATGTGATGAAACAAGCATGCAGCTGCCAAATAGGAAACTAAGCTGAGCCTGAAACTGTCAGGAGTAGCTCCATTTCGTGGAAGCTCCATTCCACTAATTGTTAAAAAGAAAGCTGGGCTTGCTCCTCCTCAGGATTACGAGTACTTGAAGACTTACAGAACGCATCTATATTGTAAAAATGTGGACATATATAGAGTAAAAACTATTCTGAATACTAGAAGAAAGACTGGATAGTTAAGAGCTTTTCTGTAAGAAAGATGAAAATATTTACATCTACACTTTGTGCAAAACAGTGACAAGTTTTTCTGTAGCATTATTTCCATTAGTGTTTCAAGAATTTTTGACTACAACATCCCAGTACAAGTAGTTGCTGTTGACTATATAGTTTGATACAATTCAATAAAACAAAATAAAAGGAGTATCATCAAAATATTGCGGTCCTGAATCCTCTTGTAACTTTTCTTGCATGAATGTAATTCCATGGAATTCAGTTGATATTTGGACAAGAAATACCAGGGTTCATGCTTTTGGTTTTATTTCCCCTTCAGTGTTTGGAAGTCAAATGTTGTGGAACAACCTAGCCTTCCAGGGACTAGTCCAGAGACCCATCAGGAGATCAATGATGGGAATGTTGAGGTGATGAAGTTTTTAATGTAGAGCTTAACTGATGTGAATTTGTACAACTCTGGCATGGAAGAATCTGAAGATCTCTAAATATTATTTTACTGTGAGACTAAGCACTTTACAAAACCCATCAAAATGATCTCATAGTCACTATAAGCCCTTTTTTCTTTCTATGTAGATTGTCAGCTTTTAAAGTTTTATTTTAAATGGAAATGCAGTTTTCATCATATACTTCTCTGAAAGACAGATGAGTGAGCCTCTTCGTATTATTCCCTTACTGAGATCTATTTCTACAAATCCATTGTCTCAATTTTCCCTGAAAGACAGAAGATAGCCATGGTTACTGCAGGTTTAAAACTAGAAACTGTAAACATCTCCAGGGAGGAAGAGCCTAATTTTAATGTTATTCAAAAGTAAGAACAGTGCTGCTTGCGGTACTCCTGTGCTGTTTGAGTTGGCAAGGCCAGTGGACTAGAGTCTGCTAAAGTGCCCTGAAACTGATGGATATTTAAGAGATGCTGGAATCTCCAATGGGAAAGTTGCAAAATGGAAGTCCATTCATTTTGACTGGAAGAGATGGGGCTTGGATATTGGATCAATCCGTAACTCCTGCATCTGGCCGTGTGGGAAGGAAGTATGTGGGATTGGATAATACACTGGAAAGTTTTAAAGGTACTTACTCCTCTGGGATCCTGGTTTCAGTCTGTCAGTTGTTTACATAACGAGAATCTAGGCTGTGTTGTTTCCACAGGAGTCCAAACTGTCTATGCAGTCAGAGGGATGGCGAGGTGCTTTTTCTGGCTGGTAAAGAAAAAGCCAGACAGATGGGTCAAGCCTCCTGGTACCACTGTTTTGGTGCCTCTTCAAGGCCTGTCAGTGTTGGCACTTCCACCTCCTAATTTCAGGCATTATTTCATTCTGCACCAAGCCAATAAATCAGTACGACTAGTCCAGTAAGCATTATAACAAGGATATCATATACCCACTTCCTTAAACTAACAACAAAACAAACCAGTCACTACTCACAGCTGTTGCTTCCATTATGTACTAACATAATACTGACTTTAATGACAATATTTTTCTTACATGGCCAATTTTCTGGTTTTCACTTGCCAGTGCCAGAAAAACAGATGGGCTCTAAGAAGCTGCTTTGGAGCTTTAATTTCTTTCCATGAAAGCAGAGATGCCCTCTCCAGACCTCTTGTCCCTACTTGTGAGAGAACAGAATATCAACAATTTACCAGCTAAATGAGACACCCCATTCTCAGACTTGTGCTATAATCATATCACTCGGCTTCTTTTAGCTCACTCTGTAACGTATCTAAAATAATTCCCAAAACTACTATTTTATCCTCAAGACATCCATGAAATAGAGAAGTATTGTTGTTTCAAAGATAAAGAGACTATATAAGACACCAAGATTATGTAGATAAATTAATTCATGGAGCAGGACAGGGACCATTCTCTGGTGCTGTGGCCAAATAATATTAAATAGTTCCTACATGTTGTTAGACTCTCTTCTTGCAAAATTAAAAAAAAAAAAACCACCAAAACAAAACTTGTCCTACTGCCATTTGGGAACCATCTATAGCACTTCAAGTAGTACCTGGGAGAATTGGGGCTGGTACAGGCGAAAATCATTCCAGAGGGTGCAGAGAACTAGTAGGCTATAAAGCACTTGTACAAATGACAGGTCACCTGGATTTTCACTATAGATCAAGACAGGCATCAGTATAAATGAGTGAAGAGAGATGACCATCTTCAGGAAAGTGAACCCATCTCATCCTAAACCAGGCTATTCCAGGGAGTAGTTTATCTCACTGTCCCATTCTGTTGGCTATACAGGCAACCTACAGAATTAATTTAGACAGCATGTGTAACAGCTGAACAGACTAAATTTAGTGACATGAATAGTCTCTGAACAGACAGGAGATGTACAGCAATGTAAACTCAAACTTTGATGTTTATCTGACTAATTAGTCTAAGTCTCAGTACTATATTGCATTTCACCCCAATTAGCTGCAGGAAACACGATACAAGAACATACACTTGCCTATCAAAGAGCTCTGTCCCCAGCTGTGTTTTGGTGATATCTGGTTCTGACTGTTACTGAGCTGCTCTGTTTCTGAGGTGAGTAAAATCTAGATTCTGCACAGCACTGTGAAGTCCATACACATCAATTAGAGAGCAACTATAATTCTCCAAGCATGTAGCCACATGCAATTATTCAAAATTAAAAGGGAAGCTATACTATGCAACTGAGATTAAGAACAATTTTTTGGAGCAAAATATAACACTATGCAGAGAAGTCTGTTAGGGTATAACTGAGGAATCAGAAGCAGGTTTTTGCTGTCTTCTGCTAATAAGGTAGTCAAGCTGCACTGGCCATTTGAAAATGCAGCTAGATACAAAACAACCTCTGTTTAAATACACTTGGAAAGAATGAGAAAAACTGCTATACTCTCCTGGTCATTTACCCACAGATTATTTTCTGCTAAAGCAAGCTGTTCCTTGAGAAACTGAATTTCAGAGTCTTTCTCTTGCTTTGCTCTCTGCAACCAAAATTCTTTCTTACAACTGGGCACAAGCAAAGATTCCATGTTTTTCATAGATGCTCTTTCGTTTCCCATCTGTTTTCTCAGCATCTCTGTTTCAGAATGGTATGACTCACTCTGCAGATAAACAAAGATTTTAAAGTTTCAGATGTATGTCTATTAAGCTTACTGGCATTCTATTGGGGTAACCTTTAAAAAAAAAGGTAAGAATAGAAAAGGAAGTCTGGGATCAATGATAAAATTTGCTTTCGCTCCAAGATAGGTGATTAGTTTTATATTTTCCTAGTCAAAATCCTCTGTCAGATTTATAAAATCATCCAACGTCTGTATCTTAATATAAATGCACTTGATACAAATGACAAAATGCAGCTTCTTGCCTCAACAGACAGAATCATTAAAGAAGAGGAAGGAAGTTTCACATTTTGTTGAGGCAAGAAACTATTGTTTAACTGTTTGCATGCAGGAAATAACATGTGGTACTAGTGGTACCAGCATCACCAGCAGAGTGAGATTACACTTATTTTACTTGCAGGAGCATCGAGAATAAACCGGGGGGAAAGGGAAAACTAATAAAATCCAAACAAAGAGATTAAATATCTGGATATCTTGGAAGAAGCTAAAAAAGAATACCCATAAAACCTAGTATATTCCACAGCAAAGAGATTGATGGACATACCTGAGACATAGCTACGTACACACATAAAAAATATAATTCCAGCGACTGAAAATCAGGAAAATCAGTATTGGGTCAGCTACAGAGACAAAGAAAGCTGCCTGTTTTAATCTTAGCCTAAGTAAGCTGGATGCTATTTTCCCTTCATCTTTTCATGTATGCATTATAGTCTGTCTGACCGAGTCTGTTTGGGGTGCTGCAACACTTTTATCTGTATTTTACTCAAGCCTAGTTTACATTAAGCACAATAATGCTTAGCCAAAGGTCATGGGAAATCTATGAACTGAGACATCTTAACAAACACTCCACCTCTCCAGCACATTCCTCAGAAATTTCAGAAGATAACCATTTGTGTGTTCAACGGAGGAAGATACTGGAAGAACTCAGATCGTAGGCCAACATAGGGGAAAAAAAAGAAAAAAGCAAGAAAAAAGCATTTATCATTTATCAAAACAAAAGTCAATTTATTTTTCTTTTACCAAACGTAACTGAAAGGTTTCTTCATTCTGAAAGATCCCATTTTCTATGAACTGTCACTCAAAAATCTAGTTCCTTTGCAGGGAAACAGTTTTGATATTCTACATTTGTATTTCAGAACAAAATACTGAAAACTGTAGATACAAGAAGATACAGGAAAATAAACAGTAATAGAAACATTGAAAGAACAATATTATTCAGAATCAGGTTTAGTTTCCACTTCTGAATATAAATACACTGCAATCTAGGAATGCAGATTCTGCACTGGAATACTGTGTAAAGTAAGAGCCTTATCTGAGGGTTATACATGACTGATGAAAGACTAGTGGTTGAAAAGATATTTTTCAACTAGTGGTTGAAAAATTATTGAAAATTTCCCAACTTCTGACTTTTCTTCAACTCTCCAACTGCATTTCTGTGGTTTTCTTTCCTGAAACTGTTGCTGTTCCCACAGTCCCAGCAATCCCCTTCACAGAAGGATCTAGGGAGGCTTAGATCTCATTAAATTAGATCTCATAAAAGTTTCAGGTAAATATCATATGCTGGAACTCTTCCCTACCAAAAGAATCATACAGGATTTCACAAGGATACAAAAGACATCACACACATTTGGCTGGAACAGATAACCAACTGGCAAATAGCAGCTTTACCCACTGTGCTTGCAAAAGACATAAAGGTTTAAAGAGACTGCTGGAAGCCTGTGAAGAACAAGAAATTATCTCAGTTGGAGCAGAGGATGGACAGGTCAGTGATAGAATCATACTGAAAATACCTGAATAATCTGAGTGTGTATGAACAACTTTCCAAAGTTTATCCAAGCTGAGTTTTTAAAAAATGGTGTATCACACATTAATTTTGTAGTTTTTGTAAAAACCAAGGTCAACAAAACCTGACTTTTAAGGGAAATTAAGAAAGGATTAAAGATACTGATACTTACTAAAACAGTCAATCATTTTAAAGTCCGTGTCAAGTTTCATTGCTAATAAACAGCTCCAGCTATTCTGCTTACCTAGAAACTAGCTGTAAAACCCAAGATATCTTTCATGAAAACAACAGTCATTTTAAGCCCTGGCTTTTGAGTATCCATACTAAAGCCCTGAAAAGGAGTGAAGCAGTGTCCTTTTCAAAGAGTGTACAGCACCAGGCCTTTGAGGAGTTAGCCTCTGAGAAATGCCAAATTAAACATTTAAAATATTGAAAAGGGATCATTCATGATCCTAAAGTATATTTGGATCCCTTAAGCATAACATTAACTTATTTTTCTAATATATTTCACATACCCTTTCTACCTTCTCTGCTGTGGAAATGAAATGTTAATTTAATTGTTCTTTAATTGCATCTAGCTTAAAGCGAAGTTCTCGTGTAAATGTAACATTTGCAAGTACAGAGACACTCTCCCAATGTATGTTTTGAGGCTCTCCACCAATTTTCACAAGAAAGTTGCTTAATGCAGAAATAGGAGACTTATATGCTGCTTCTGTTGTTAAATGCTACAGTAAAGGAATATCAAACTCTATTAAAAAAAAGAATTAAAACTGCATCCAAAATCCCACAAAATATCTCTACTTAATTGTGGCATATTTTGAGAGGCCGCAGTAATTTATTCTGCAATAAACTTTAAAGTTATTTCTTTAAATAACTCCTGTATATAAAAACTAGAAGAGTTCTTGCTTCTGTCAGCAAAATTAGCTACTGACATTTTAAACTCTCTTCCTAGAATTCTACTCCTTCTGCAGAATTAATAAGGTTGAAAATTCTGCTATGGACCGCATTTTATTTTCGGAGGAGATCCTCTTATTTTAGCAATAAAATTTGGTTTTGTATGTAGATGATCTGTGAATGGCGAGATTCTGTCAGTCACATTTATACTGCTGTCACCTGTAAATTCAGGTATGACTAAGAGATGAGAGAGTCACATTAAAGAGGAGTCCACAAGGCAGCAGCAGCAGGTCTGACTAAAAGCATTAAAATTTTGTACATTTAAAATCAACATAACCTAGGTTTTTCCCTTTTGAAAAATGCCTGTGCTGTGCCCAGTGATACTTACATTGCTGGTCAGTCACTTTCAACTCCTTGAGTTTCAGTGGGTGGCAGAATGAGTGTGGGAGGTTAACAGAGCAAAGGGAGAGGTGAGGCACTGTGATTTGCTTGAAGGATTTACTAGAAATGACATCTAAAGAGATTATTGTATGGGAGCACATCATATTAATTGTAGCTCCATCTCACCTAAAAAAAAGCACAAGGAATACAGAGCACTGCTGAGCACATTAAGATTTTTGAATATAAACTTCTGTGTTTTAGATATGCGCCTTGCATGTAACTGTATGAATCAGAATATGATATTTGGAATTTGGACCCAATATGTTTATATAGCATTCATGAAGATGCCTGTTTAGTCCTATAATTAATAGCAGGCATGTGGGAAGGAATTAGAAGGATGGAATGTCTGCTGGTTTCAAGCTTGTTGGACAAACTAGAACCATGTCAAAATCTGCCACACCATCTCCTGTGCTGCTTTGTTTTTGCTGTGTTCTCATCCACTTTCTGAACAGCAACAGTTTGGTTCTCCTAGGTATCTCATGTTCCTGAGTAGCCCTCAGCAGCTTATATGATATCCAGGAAGAAGAGATGGTCTGCAAAAAAACCTGGAGAACCCCCAAACCATGTTTATATGCTCACAACATATTTCCAAAGCCAAGCTATGAATTTTCCTTTAAGTTCTTCAGGTTTCCAAGTGGGAAGAGGCTATTTGGGACATCTAAAGCAGTGGAAAGAAGGCTGAGATGCTCAAAGCAAGAAGAGCAGGGACAGGAACATGACAGGTGCCAAAGCACTTGGTATGTTTCAGGTATGCTGTGGAGTTGTGTGGGACTTTATGCCTTCAGTCATTCCAAACGTGAGAACATTTAACGTTTTTGTTTTTCTTGAAATTTGCTATTTTTTTTAAAAGATTTTTTTTTCGCAAGTGTGACTAGCAGAATTTTAATCATTATTATATAAAGTCAAAACCGTACAGTTCATGGTGGAAAATCCCCCTAAAATAGAAGTGGCATTAAACATAATTTTAAAATACTACCAGACCATTTCAAGGGTGAACTATGGAAAGCACTGTTTCAACCCACTTGCTCCATGTGTGTTTCAAGAGACTCTATTTTCCCTTTCCAGCTGCAGCTCTCAGACTCTGCACTGACCAGTGCACTGACCAGTGGCCATCCAGAAGCCTGGTTTTGCCTCATGGCATTTTGCTTCCCAGTTTTACCCTTGTTCATGGGCTACGTGGTAATTCTCCAAGAGCTCACAGTCCTCTCTCCTAACACATAAAGCTGGTTTATTCAATAATTTACAGGAAGCTCCACAAAATAGGGATATTTATAGATGTACTGACATGGTATTGGATATTCTCTTTCCACTGAAAATTTTGCCATTCCGCCAAAACATTGAGAGACTTCTCAAGAACCAGAATTTTAAAGAGCAAAAAACATCTGTTGAGGATGGCTAGGCTAACATTAGACTTACAAGGTATAGCAATATAGTGCAGTAATATTTCTTTTTACTTTAATCCCATAAAGTAATAAAGACAGAAGAGTTCCAAGTCTCTGTATGATTCCCTGTCTGATTTTTTAAGTTTAATAAACACACATGTGTGTACATATATATATATAACCACAATGAAATATACAACATTAATTTTGTACTGCAAAAACAGCTATGAAAATGTGTTCAAATGAATAAAACCAAATTAATAGAACGCAAACAAGTTTTGGCTGGGAAGCAAATTCTTCCATGGGCACATCATTAAAATTTCATTTTTAGTTAAAAACCAATAGTTTTAATTTGTATACTCACTTTAGACTTCAGCACATCCTTCAGCCTAAAAATATCTGTTTGCATCCTGGGCTTTCAACTTCATATCATCAAGCTCATTTTGTTACTTTGCTAGTTTTTAGTATAGTACCTATGAATAAAGTTTTTCTCCATAAATTTTAAGTATACTGCTTGTATCTTAAAAAAAAGGAATTAATGCATATCTAAGGTCTATGGCTTTATTAACTAGTTTTTCAAAGGCTATGTAAAGTGCAAATTATGTGTATTTCTATAAACCGAATTTTTCATTAATGAAAAAAAATTTTTTTTTACTTATAAATAATGCTAAATCTTCTTGGAAAGAAGAAAAACATCCATAAAGGAATGTAGTAGTTAAGAAGAAAAACACAGATGGTTTATTTAGCAGCTAGATTGTCATAACAAAACAGCCTGTCCCATTTAACAAGCAGAGCTCAGTCAGTTCCATCTTTCTTTATAGTTTTTTAAAAGCCGACATTTTAAAAAGCAGAAGACAGATAAAAAATTAAGTAATTTAATTTTTAATAAATTGCTTATATCCTAATTAATTAAGTAATTAACTCCCAATCAGGAGAAATAAAGCCACAAGTATTAGGAGAACAGACCCAGAATTTCTGACAACCGTTGCTTGAGAAAGAGAACAGAAGAAAGGAAAAAAAACTGCAGAAAGGCTGTCTTGAACTGTGCAGTTCAGAAAATTCTGTGCAAAATTACTGGGAGAACTCAGCTGCAAGAACTGGGGGAAGGTGTGGTGGTGTGGGGAAGGCTCTATGGAGAAACCCCTATTCCAGTTGCAAAAAGGCTGTGAGTTACTGGGAAAGGTGTTCTGGAAATTTGTGAACTTTTCCAGTGAACCCAAGAAAAGAAATGATAATACTTTAGATAATTGGAATATCACCTCAATTAATGGAAGAGCTTAGAGGAACCAATACATATTCTAGAGGCAATCCTACTAAAAAGTACTTCATGCTGTGAGACTAAGATTTTTTATTTCCAACTGCTTCTACAAGCATCAAGGTATTGCAAAGAAAACTGTGAAGCTTTCAAAAGTAGCTGGGAGCAACAAGAGGCTCTGTTTTGTACCAGCTGACATCAACCTCATCAACTGTGATTCCAAGAGAAGGTGAAAAAGTGATTCCCTGGTGAATCTTTGGCAGTCAAAGCCACTACCAAACTCACATTATCTGGGAGGGCACTTAAGAGAAACAATTAGTATGTTTGGGAGAAAAGTTATTTAGAATGCAAGTGGTCTCACCTGAATTGTGGTCTCACCTAAGAATTAAGCACCTGATCTAAAGCCATTAGCTGTACTACCTCTATAATAAAGGGTGAGAGGTAAAATTCATTACTTTAAAAAGTGGGATAGGAAGAAAGTCCTGGAGGACTTTTCTTCACTTAAAAGGGAGCCTTAATGAGTTAAAACTTTTATATACCTAACATCACGTGCAGTTAATTTGCTCCTTTAAAACTGAGTCGCACTTCTTGAGGAAGATAAAGTCAAGTGAGCAGTAGAGTAAGTGCACAGATCAAATATCAGAAAACCTCAATAAAGGCAAGAAGATGAAGAAAAAGAAGAAAATCCGTAACATTACAGTGATGAACTCCTACAGGTATTAAGCTAAATTTCTAGCTGCTTGGAAAACATATCAGTGCAGGAGTATTGTGTGTGCATGAGATGACACTTGAAATATTTTAACTACTTTCACTAGGAACTGCACAGGGATAAATAACACAGTAGATAATGTAAGGCTGTATGGTAACCCACTATTTCAAGTATCTTTCATCCAAAAGCCACTCTAGCAGAAACATAAATACAGTACTTTTAATAAAGTTTAGAACCTCGTTAAAACATGTACTGCATTGAATTATTAGCAAGTCAAAGTCATAAACTTTTAAGTACTCTAGGCCAGCCACAGCACACTATAAGAAATACTTGCTGCTTGCTTTATAGTACTTTTCAATGCAAGTGGTAATTATAGCTGCCTCATTGTTTTTACTTTAAGATCAGAGAAAAAACCCACTAATTAGCTGTTCCCCAAGACAAATACCCCAACCATTCCATAAGAATAGCTGCTCTTCTTCATACAAGTGAGCTGAGCAATAAGGGAAAATTCTGAGTGTGAAACATGAACTTCAAAACTAGTCTTGGATTTATTTCAGATGAAGACCCACCAATTCTTGGTGCTATTTGAAAAAGACACAATTTTTTTTTCTAGTCAAGAGTTCCCTCTACAAATACACCTGAATTTCTTGCTTAATATTAGAAAGATACTCTTGTAATCCGTTGTTCTGCTGAACTAATGGCTCTCTGTTCTTGTTAGTCTGAGTTCTTTGTTGGTTCCTTGCAGCTGTTGATGCGAACTGGTGATGCCCTTCTCACAGATGAAGACTTCTTCAGCAGATTTTCTTAGCAGCAAATAAAAAATCATTCAGGTATAACAATATTGCCCAACCAAATATAAATTACAGCTTTTCCAGTGTTTTTCAAGTAATGAGAAAAACCTGTAACACATTAGCACATCCTATGATTCCATTTTCTATTTAAAGCTATAAATTAATCAAAATTTTATTATGATCTTGAATTTTTGTCCTCACTTTGTGGAATGCTCCAACTCTGAAATCAGGATCTTGAAATCTGAAATAATTTTCTCCCTGAAAAGAAATGCAAAATTAAAATAAATCTCTCACCACTGCTGAGCATAAATGTGAAAAAAATTGAAAGAATATTATACACCTTTTTATTCAGCTAGATGAATATATTACCTATTTAGTGCAAAATGGATTGTGATTTTTCAAGTTTCATCATATACTGTTTAGAACTGAAAGTTCTTTCCTTTTTTATAATTTGGCAAATAAAGGAACAAATGTTATCATCTTGCAGAATATAATAATTTTAATTAAAATTTTTAATCCTTTGTTTATCCAAATATAGCATTTGGCTCAAAGTCACAAACCTAAATGATATCTTCTGCCTATTAGGTAAGTTAACACAGCTCTTCTACAATGAGTAAGCTACTAGTCTGGTAGCTTTTAATTGATAAAAAAGAATTCCATCACAAAGTATATTACTTTTCCTGCCTTGTCTTCGGACACAGATACTAAGAGAAGCATAGGCTTAGAAAATGTCCTTTACTGGAGACAAAAGAGAGGTGAGAGACAGCCATCTCTTCTCTAAAACAGACACAATTTTACAATTTACTGTTTGAAAAATGCAAAGTCAGTGCTTATGGCAAGATGCACTGCAATAATTTTTCCCTAAGATTTTGTTTAAAGTCAATGCAAATTCTTGCATTAAACCACAACAGCTTAAAAACACCTTTTTTAATTTATCCTAAATCAACATCCATGTCACTTAAGCTGAAGTGAAAAATCCAGTTTCATACCCAATAACTGAGCAGCTTCATTATATAGATTGAAATCACACTATGCAATAAACCTTAAGATGGAAATAACATATTTCAGATGTTTTTCAATGACAAGCAAGGCAATATTATTTAGTATCCTACACCTTTAACATCACAGGACCCCAAGGAAGAATTGAGGCTAACTTTTATGACAAACAAAATATTTTTTTAGCTAATTTTCTCCACTTCAGGGGAGTACGTAAAGTCTCCTCCCTCGGTAAGTATAACTGATACAAAATATCTAAACTGAGATGATCAGCACAGGTCAAACCTACTGCTGTCCGAGTCAACATGAGTTTTATTGCTGCCCTTAAACTGGAGCAGAACTAGACCAGCACACAGCACTGTTGTAGACACCAACATAAGACAGGTGTGATGGCCCAACAGATCCCCCTATTTACCTTTTGTAACTGTTTAAATATTAGAACACACTTTAATCGCCAGGCTTTCCTCAAAAGTAGCAATCCTCTCTCTTCCTTCTTCCATACAGTCTTGCAAAAATGACTTCTGCTATTAAGTTGTGCAATTGTTTCTTTCAAAGCACAGATCTCTTCTTGCTGTACAAGACTTTGTCTTGAAAAATTATCTGGATGTAATCAGAAGGGTCTCACTTTTTATTAATTCAACCCACTAGAAATTAAAATTCTTTTAAAACACTTCTGAAGAATGAAAGAACAAGGCAAAAGTTCCCCTTCAAGAAAGCACTGAAGCATGCACCTTTTCAAAATATAATAATAATCTATAAATTATATTTATGGAACTGAATTCTTCTTTAGATCAGGGCCTTAAATTACACGGCTCAGAATAAATCTATTCTTCAAGAGCAAATACTTGGATCATTAAAAATAACTTTCTCCAGTATTATAACAAAAGTTTAAACAGAATTACTACAGACAGAAGCAACATGTAGACTGCAGAATGTAATTACAGATGAAGTAAGAGACTGTTTTCCTAATATTACCGAGGAGGTAATAAACTGGGAGGAGTAGCTGATGCACCAGAGGGTCATGCTGCCATCCAGAGGGACCTTCACCAGCTGCAGAAATGGTCTGAGAACAACCTCACGAAGTTCAACAAAGAGAATTCCTGAACCTAGGGAGGAACAACCCCAAGGCACCAGAACACATCAGGGGCCGCCCAGCCAGAGAGCAGCTTGGCAGGAAGGCTGGGCACCTGATGGGCACCGTGTTGAACACAAGCCACCAGCGTGCCCTTGCTGCAAAGAAGGCAAGCGGTATCTTGCTCTGCATTAGGGAAAGCATCACCATTCTACAGCTGTAGCTTTGGAAGAACATATTCCTTGGCACTACGGGAATAATAATCCTTCTATTCGTCTCCTTTACTCCCATAATATAAAAAAGGTGCAACATTCAGTACAGGATATATACTACAATATACTATAAAGCATGTTTTCCTGATTTCCACCATCAGTATTTTAGGTTGCTTATGCTTATGAGAGGTGCTACCACTGCCTTAGAGAATCACAAATATAACTGATACGCTCAGGCACAGCACACTGGTACCAGCACATGCTGCTCAGCTGACAGCATGCGTTGTCACTGAAACTTACACTTGCCAGAGCTCTGCCACATAATTTTAAAATGCAAAAACCTTTCAATAATGAAAGAAAACAAGAGTTTTGCACTCAAAATGTTAAAACTTTCAGAAGTATATTTACTTGCATTCAGCGCCTTTTCTTTCAACCCATTTAAAAAAAAAAAAGATGTCTGAAGAATATGAAAATTACCCTATTGAATTTTATTACAAAAATTGGATCTGTCACTCACCAGTTTTTTCATCTAAAAGTGTAAGTTTCTCTTGGCTAAGTTGCATTTCAAGTTTTTTCTTCACAAGGCTTCAGTACGTCTCTGAAAGACCCAGTTCTGTCTTTTCATTCAATAAACTGGAAAAGCAGAAGCATTAAACAGGAGAATTCAGACACTGGTATATTAATTTTTTTTTTCTTTTGGGAAGGTCACTAAAATTGCAAAAGATAGGAAAAACTGAGATTCTTCTGTCTATTTTAGACTATTTGAGG
The DNA here is from genome assembly GCA_013398015.1 of Oreocharis arfaki. Classification (NCBI taxonomy): domain Eukaryota; kingdom Metazoa; phylum Chordata; class Aves; order Passeriformes; family Paramythiidae; genus Oreocharis; species Oreocharis arfaki. The sequence continues at coordinate 103,474 of VZRR01011969.1, forward strand.
TATTTTATTAATGTTAGCTTTAATCTCAGTATATTAAATTCTGAATAATCCTGTAAAGGATTACAGAAAAGTAAGAAGAATTCTTTGCAACAGGTGATTATAAAAAAGTCACAAAAATAATTAAAATAAAAATCATCCCCTGGGACATCCATTGGAATGCCTGACCTGTTTCAAGTAATAACCAAATTATCTGTTCAAATGTAGTAATATTAATGATAAACACTGTTCAAGAAACTGAAAAGAATTATCTGTCTGGTTTGGGGGTGTAAAGAAAAAGATGTTTCAGTAGCAGCAACTAGTTTTCAACAATTCAACAGTATTCATTAATCTGACAACTTATTAAAAAGCAGCAATTGCTGACCTATGCTTTATTCCCTAAAGGCTTCGATTGAGTCTAGTCCTACTATGCTTCTGAACATGGTTAGGAACTCCAGCTGAGCAGCAGACCATAAGCCCTATGAAGAAATTCAGTTTTATTTCCTCCCATGAAAAAGCTCAAAGTCTAAGAAATGGATCTTTAAAACTAACAACACGACACTCACTAGTTAACGCATGTTTGCCTGTTTTTATTAAAAAAAAAAAATTAAAAATGAAAATTGTTCATATGCAATTTACCAAAACCCATCAACCCCTGTAGTTTCTAATAGAAAGCTCCTAACTCTAAATTTAGTGAATTTTACTTTTTCACTGAAGATGGTTTCCACCAAATCATCATATCAACAAGACAAGAACATTTACATAGAAATAAGCAATGAGGAAAGCAATTTCATTCCATAAAGGAGGATGGTTCATAAGCAGCTTCCGTAAATTCCTTTCCCTTTGAGCCATACAACAGTTACGTAAACCAGTGAACATCAGCTGATGTTACTAGTCAAATTAATGCAATTACACACTTTTACTTAACTAAGAGAAACATATGCAGCTTCCTGTCAACTCAGCTCAGTTTCAGAATCCACTGCTTTTCTTGTCAATCTTTTCATCTCAGTTTCCAGAGAATCTGGTGTCTTTCATTAGTGCCACTTTGCACATCTGTTCTAACTGTTCACTGTCTAACTATAAATATAATCAAACATTAACAGCTGAAGGAAAAAAAGAGCTGATTTATAGAATTTATATTATTTCAATTTTTACTTTGTTTTTAGCACAAATCATTTGCTGAAGAAGAAATGTCCAAGCATCTCATTTACTCAAGGCCTGACTCAGTTTACTGAAGATACTTGGCAATGAGCTGAAATGTGACTTTCACTTCTTTTGAAGGTAAATAAATTTCCTATCTTTCAGATCTCTGGGATTATTTTCATTTATTCATGTAAATTTTTGGTTGGTAATTATGCCCAAGGGAAAAAATGTTTGTCATTGATCAACATTAAAAGTTTTCAGTGCAAAATAAACATAAAAGGAAACATCATTATGAGTGTATGAAGGGAGAAATCACAGTTTGGGACACAACATGACCAGTAATGGCTTTAGGCCTCTGACAAGTTACACACCTATGCTAATAACCGGGTAGAGAAATCACTGTAAAACACTTGCATAAACATTATGTAACCAAGTTACCACCATGAGGCCTTCAGGTCTGTAGCTAGAACAAAGAACAGATCCAAAGCCTCTTGCAGAGGCTCCAGTAAAGCTGGTTTGAAATCTTCAGTTTAAAGAAACCTCTATCTTTTTATTAAAATGCTTACACTTAACATTCGAAAGACTGTCCTTTCTAAATTATTTGAAACACCCCTTTTAAAGTACAAAAATTCTCACCTCATCCCTCTCCTCCTTAACCAAGTCTTTCAGTACTGATTTCTGTGTTACTATAATCAAAGGTCAGGCCTCTAAAGAGCAAATCAGGAAGCTTCTGGTATACAGGACTTTTTTCAATACTAGTGCCATAAATTTCATGTTGATGTATCTCCCTCAAAAGGTACCAAAAGAACTGAAGAAACAAGATGATGTACCTAAAAGAGGGCTCTCAATACTCACTACATGTCATATGTAGGAGTGTGATTAAAGTTAATTTACTACTCAGAGCTATATCAGCCTACAGTGTATTCTTCATATCAGATGCATTTGGTTTAATATTATAAACTGTGGTATTATATTTATAAGCTTGGTAGGATTTTAGAAGGCTGAGAGGGAAAAAGAAGATAAACCAGAATTTGTAACCACAACATCTAGAAGAAAGATATACTACAGAAATCAATGATAATTTATTTAAAAATCAAGTTCTACCAAGACTGTAAATAAATTCCAGATTTATATTCATTTTATTAATGCTTTCATTTTCTATTTTAGGGCCATATGTTAGCAAACATTGCAAACACAAGTACTTAAACCATATTAAATACGACCTGCCAGAACAGTGCAATTATATTTAGCTTTGAAGCACCAGGTCTTAGTAATACGTAGGCATAAGATAATTCACATTTGAATGGTCTCTAGCCTAAACCCCTACTCAAAGCAGGGTCAGCTCTGAGGTCAGGCTGCTCAGGGCTTTGTCCAGTCCAGTCCTGAAAATCTCCAAGGCTGGAGACTGCTCAACTGCCCTCATGAGAAGCAAATATTTCCTCATATTCAGCCTGAACCCTTCTGGCTTCAATGGATGCTCATTGTTGCTCATCTTTCCACCAAGCACTGCAGTAAAACGCCTGTTTATGACTTCTTGATGAGTACTGGCAGGCAGGACTTATGCCCCTCTTAAGCCACTTCTACTCCAAGTCGAGCAAGTCTATCCTAGCCTGGATATAAGAACACTGTGGGTAATAGCGTCAAAAGCTTGGTACAGTCTTAAAATCACAGGATCACAGAATGGATTTAGTTGAACAGGACTTTAAAGACCATCTTGTTCCACACCCCTGCAATGGGGTGGTGCAAACACCTTTCCTTACACCAGGTTGCTGAGTGCTCCATCCAGACTGGCCTTGAACACTTCCAGGGATGGGGCATCCACAACTTCTCTGGGCAACCTGTGCCAGGGCCTCACCACTCTCACAGTCAAGAATTTCTAACTTGTGTCTAACCTAAACCTGTCATGTTCCAGTTTAAAATCATTCCTCCTTGTTCTGTCACTACATGTTCTTGTGAAAAGTCCCTCCCCAGCTTCCTTGTTGGTCCCCTTTAGCTACTGGAGGGTACTAAAACATCTCCCCCAAGTCTTCCTTCTCCAGGCTGATCAACTCCGACTCTCCCAGCCTGTTTTTGTAGGAGACGTGCTCCAGCCTGCTCTGATCATCTTCATGGCCTCCTCTGGACTTACTCCAGCAGGTCCATGTCCTTATTATGTTGGAAACCCCAGAGCTGGACACAGTCCTCCAGGTGGTGTCTTACCAGAGCACAGTAGAGGGGAAATAGTCTCGGTAAATAACATCCACTGCTCTCAGCCTGTTGTTTCCTGATAGCAGTCAGGTTGGTCCTGCAGGATTAACCATAAACATCACCTGTATTATATTTACAATTCTATAAATAATTATTTTCCCTTACATTATGAATAGTAGTTTCAAGCTCTTCAATTCTCTGTTCCAAATGAGCCTTTTAATTAAATGCAGTTTCTTGGGAAATCTCTATCAAATAACAGCAACAACAAAATCACATGTAGAACAAGTCTCAACTCACCACAGACTTGTAAAGCAATTACTTCTCAGGACCAGAATAGAAATCCTTAGCAACTTTAATTACACTGCTAAGTAGTTTTCATGTTTAAATAACCTGTGGGGTGGGGCTGAGGTGAGATGGAACAGAATCAAACCTGTAACTGCTCCCTGAGGCTATCATGTTCTGTAGGCATCCTTCAGAAATCTGACAGTGCTCTATCCCTTTCTATCTCCACATGTCTTAATACAGCTTGAGCTGTCACAGTGCTTTTGGGAGTCCTGGGACATAACTTCCTGATGAAGCTGGGAAATCTCCTCCTGTGCCTGTTTCTTAAAAAAGCAGCATAACAGAAACATAGAATAGATAATCAATATATTACCGTGGCCTATGGCTGGTAATGTAAAGCATCCCAGAAACTGTGTAATTTTGAAGATGAAGTAATCATTTGTGCACACATTCTTTGATTCAGGAAAGCATTTTTAACTCAGGACAGCACTTACAAACTTGTATTGAACTGACAAATTCAAATACAGAATTTCCACAACCTATTTTTCTATTTTTTAAACAAATACTTTGCATTCTTTCTTTCTTCATACAAAGCCAAAAATATTATTTTCTCACATATTACCTTGTTATTTCTATTAATCATACAAATACAAATCAAATTAGCTGTTCATAAAGATTGACAGTTTTGTCACTCTCAGCTGTTAAAACTTTGAAGTTACCCTGAATTTCTGCCACATGACACTCATATATTTTCAGTGTTGACTCAAGTTCTTCACGTTCTCTCAACATTTTCAAGACTTCTGGATCGGTAATCACTCCCTTTAAGAATATGGAGATATAAGGTTAAATCAGAGAAATAAAACTCGAAACACTTGCTTATTATGTCCGGTTTGAAAACTTCTATTATTGGCCCATTCCCATCTTACGCATTCTTCTGTTTCCAATCAATTAGTTTTTCCTCTTGGTAGTTATAGCTTTAGTAGTTTTACATGAGATAAACTGACAATCTAAGAAATGCATTCCTCCTCATTCCAAAGTGATTTCCCAAGCTCACCTGGACGGATTTTTTTGTTTTGTTTTTACATGACAATCTAAGAAATGCATTCCTCCTCATTCCAAAGTGATTTCCCAAGCTCACCTGGACGGATTTTTTTGTTTTGTTTTTACATGCTGCCACAAATAGGGGTTTGCTTAGGACTTAAAAATGTGTTTCTTAATACCTTCAACAAACTCTCAGTCTCACATTTACAGCAGTCTCTGTCCTTTTCCAGTGACTTAATAAAGGCATCAAGCCTTGAAGGTGACCTCCCTTGCTTTATTTCAGATTGTTTGTAAAATAACCTGCATTAGCATAAATGAGAGAATGCACTCCCTGAAATAAAATTTTTGTAATTATTGACACTTCAATGCAAAATGGATAAATACACTCTTCAAAATGAAGATGAAGTAGATATCTAATTAAAATAAATATCCATATAATACTTCAAAGTAATTTGTGAATGTCTGTATTTTCTCTTTTTTATTATATTGTAGAATATGTGTGAATGTCCTTCTAATATGGATCTAACAAGTAAGAAATGGACATAAAAGCTAAATGTTAATTAACTTGAAATACATCTGTTCAAAACTAAGGAGGACAATTAAGTAGATTTGTACTGGAATATCTAATGAATTCTTAAATATGAAAGAAAGTAGGCCACCATATTTGTTTAAGGTCCATGAAAGGTGAATTTTTGCAATGGAAATAAAGTAATGTGCAAATAATTATTGTTGAAATCCAGCAAGTCATGTAGGGGCCAAAAACGTATTCTGAAGATAAACTGCAATTCTGAAATTCAAAATTGCACATCAAATCCCTTGTTTAAGAGTAAACTAATGTAATTTTGGGTCTCTACAAAGAGTAACTTCTAGAAAGTTATTCCTACAATCAATTTTTTGCATTCACACTGAAATTAATCATGTCCTAGGAGTACCTCTCACAATAAAGACAGCCTAGATACCTACTACAGTCACCATCACTGTTGACATATCAATTATATTAGGTGAATCCCATCCTAATATTCTGCTCTCTCTGAAAGAGGCTCTCTCAGGTTCTGCAGTTATATGAATTGCCCTAGTCCTAGGGAAGGGAACAGATCAGAGCAATCAAGCAATTGGCACCTTCAGTACCTCACTGCGCACTGAGGACTCAAATCTACACATAGAATTTACACACAGTATTTGCTCACTCACAGCACTACTTTTACCGACTACTGAAAGAGCACTTTTTGGAAACCAGGATAATATTATATATCCTAAAATATATACTTATACTACACTTGCCATAAAGTGGTAAGAATCTACTGCCGTGACACATTTCACCACCATCCTCTAAACTGCAGTTCGACAATCCCATCGCAACTGGGGTTCAGGACCCCTCAGGACCCCTCGCTCTCGCCTTCATGCAGCACTGGAGACACCTGCAGCAGCCCTTATTGCAGGACCAGGAGCACTCAGAGTTAGCAAACGTTTTGGGCTGATTAAGCCCCCCAAAACATTTTTGCGTTCCCAAGTAGTTCAGTGATGAACACCTTCAGGTATTCCTTTCCTCATTGCTCCCCACAGCACCCTCAGCCCCCGCACACCCCGCCGGCCGGGGCACCGAGCCGCGTCCCGCCGGTCTCTACCTTGGCGCGACTCTGCGCTCGCCCCCTCCGGCGCCTCGGGGAGCCGCTCATGGCCACTACCGGGGCCAGGGGGAGCACCGGCGTCTGCTGCCGCCCCGGGCATGACCGCTGCCGCCCCAACACCCGCCTCCTGCCCTCCCTCCTTCCTTCCCTCCATCCGTCCTGCCGCGCTCCCCAGGAGCCTGGCAGTGACCGGCGAGCTGCCGCGCCCTCCCAAACGCCCCTCTCCGCCTGCCAAGCCGGGAGGTGGTTTGTGTTCTTCCAGGTATATGGTTATTCCGGATGGTTGTGAAGAGCTGTTAGAAACACCGACTCCAGCTCTCCCCCGAAGGAAAAGCTGTCCCTATAACCACTACATTCTCACATTATTGTCCTTTCCTCCAGGCCGGGCCCATTCCTGAGGGAACTGGTGGATGAAGCAGCTAAGCCACTGTCCATCATATTTGAGAAGCTATGGCAATTTGGTGATGTTCCCACTGATTCAAAAAGAAATATGGAAGACCCAGGGAAATACAGGCCAGTAACTCTTGCCTCAGTACCTGTCAAGATCATGCAGCAGATTCCCCTGGAAACCGTACTACGGCACACGAAAAACAACAAGGTAATCAGTGGCAGCCAACATGATTTCACCACGAAAAGTCATGCCTGACAAATTTGGTGGCCTTCTACAAGGGGGTTACGGCGGTGGTGTAAAGTAAGTCGTGAGGGAAAAGCAACTGCTGTCATCTACCTGGGCTTGTGCAAGACATTTGACACTGTCCTGCACAACGTCCTTGTCTCTAATCAAGAGAGACACGGACTTCACAGACGGACCATTCCATGGATAAAGAGTCAGATGGATGTTCACACTCAAACTGGCTAAAGACTCAGTGTCCAGGTGGAGACCAGTGGTGCTCTTCAGGGGTTGATATTGGGCTGGTGCTGTTTAACATCTCTCAGTGACATGGACACAAGCTGGGAGGAGAATGGATGGAGAGCAGCCCTGGGAGAAGGACTTAGGGGTGCTGGTGGACAAGAAGTTCAACCTGAGCTGGCAGTGTGCCCTTGCAGGCCAGAAGGCCAGCCACATCCTGGGCTGCAGCAAGAGGCGTGCCCGGCAGGGCGAAGGAAGTGATTCTCCCACTCTACTCTGCCCTCATGAGACCCCACCTGGAGTGCTGCATCTAGCTCTGCAGCCCCCAGGTCAAGAAAGACATTGACCTCTTGGAACAAGTCCAGAGGAGGGCCACTAAGCTGATCAGAGGGCTGGAGCACCTCTTCTATGAAGACAGGCTGAGGGAGCTGGGGTTGTTCAGCCTGGAGAAAAGAAGGCTCCAGGGAGACTTTCCAGTACCTAAAGGGAGCTTACAGGAAGGCTGGAGAGGGACTTATCACCAGGGCATGTAGTGATAGGACAAGAGGGAATGACCTTAAGCTGAAGGAAGGAAGGTTTACAATAGTGATGCAGCAGGGGGTTTGGTAGTAGAGAGGCTACAACCTTCTGAAAGTGTCTCTGGCTGAGAGCTGCATGGCGAGGCCACTGCACACACAGACACACACACACACACACACACACACAGACACACACACACACACACACACGCACACACTCAGACACTCTGGAGAGCCTCCTCAGTAAGTCGACGGCACAGAGTCAGGATTAGTCTCCAGGAGGGATTTATTCCAGCCACGTGTGTGGTGTGGGTCCAGGAAGGCAAATAAAGACGGGACGAAGAGAAGATGAGCAAGAGAGTGAAAGAGGAAGTGTTCAGGTTTTTTATATGGAGTCAGTAGGGGTGGAGAGAAAGCATCAGGGACCAATAGTCTGAGGGCATGGGGGTGGTACACAGGTGTGGCTAGGGAAAGGAGAGCAGAACATGGCATCCTGGTCCATGGCATCCTGGTCCCTGGCATCCTGGGAGCTCTTGGTCTCCCTAGCCCAGGGAGTGTGGCCAGGGCACATCCAGGGGCTGCTGCGGCTACAGGCCCCCAGACATTAGATAATAGGCAGGAATTATTTATTTTCAAGAAGAATTCACTTCTTCTTAGAAGGATGATGAGGCACTGGAACAGGTTGCCTAAAAAGGCTAGGGTGTCCCCACGCCTGGAGGTGTTCAACATCAGGCTGGATGGAACTCTAAGAAACCTGGTCTAGTGGAAGGTGTCCCTGCCCATGAAAGGGGAGCTGGAACTAGGTGGTCTTTAAGGTCCCTTCCAACGCAAACTATTCTATGACTGATTTCCTTGAGCTGGGAGCTCTGTAGGACAGAAGTCAAGCAGCTGTGATGGACATACTGACTTCTGGCTCAGTACCAGCACAACAGCTTATTTAAATAGCTTTCTAGCAAGCATGCAGTCTCCGCACTTTTATTTCCTTTACTCTTGCTTTCCAAGACGATCATAGCATCTGTTGGCCCTACAGGTGTATATGACTGAAATTCTATAGGCAAAATAAAATGGGAGGTTAGAAATATTCCTAAAAATCACTTTAAAAGAGATGCATTGTAAAATCTTGTACAAAATTATCAGTAAACCCCTTTTCCCATTAATTCTGATATAAATATTTATGACCACTGCTTTCATAGAAATTTTAATTATTTCTCTACTTGGTTTTATCCTGGGAGGTGTTTGAATAACTCTCATCTACGAAAATTCAACTTTCAGTAGCAGGTTTATGATGTAGAGCACAGTTTCTCAATAAACATTACTAAAGTCAAGGAAAGGTGCTCATATTTCTTTTTGGTTTTAAATACAAATGAATACAGAGTGACCGGTAGCTGATACATCTTTTTGCAGAGGTTTTTTGTTGGGGGAGGTAGTTAAGCCAAGCTTCTCTTCAAGTGACACAACACTCTCTCCACACCTTGACAGATAAAAAGATGACTTCCTCAAATAATAGTTAAATTCTTCATAGTTATTTGGGGACGGAAACAGGGGGATGGATCATAAATTCACACACTCAGACACCGCCCATTGCTGTTTTGAGTGAAATTCTTCTAAAAATTCTTTTAAAAAATTCTTTTAAAGCACCTTTAACCCAAACCTCCTGGGCCCACACACAGAGCATAGGCCTTGCCTGTGATTAATGCAGAAGCCTAAGCAAAAGGCAGGGAAAGGCAGCATGAGCAATGCTTACAGGTCAGAAGATTTCAGAGACAAAGCCAAGCAGCCAGGTCTTGTCAGTCCAGCCCCAGGAGAGAGATGGGTATTCTGAAACTGCCACAGCTGATCAGGCGGGACTGACAGTGAACTCAGAGAGCTCAGCTGAACACCTCTACTCTAATTAGGTTCATCTCTTCCAGGAACTAATATCCAAGGAGACACTTTTACAGATGAAAACTCCAGCAATTGCCACACAATCTCTCTGGCCTGACAAGAACAAAACAAGCGTAAAATAAAACTGACTTAATCTTACGAAAATAGCTTCTTTTAATTAAACTTTATCTTGTCTCCAAAGCCCATTTAATTTGGAAGACTATTTGCCAGTTGTATCATGCAGAATAAATATTACCCTTAGCACTACACTTGTTTCTTGACAGTGTCAAACATTAACTTTGCACATAAGATAAACCCCAGTCTGAACTCATTCCTGATTCTTAATGCCAGGACTAACATATTACGGGTTTACAAACATTGTGAAGTTAAAACATCCAAGTATTACAAGGCTAATTATGTTCTTCTTTATTCCACCAATGAAATCATTTGAGAGAAATGACTTCTTATGTTTTCTTATATCCCAAGACAGGAGTTTTTACTTACAGTACCTCTGGCTGCACATATCGTCTTCTTGCAACAGCACAAACAGGGACAAGCAGACTGGTACCATCGAAGAAAGTGATGCAAAAAGGGTACGGAGGCCATGTGAGCCCTGTGACTCCTATTACCTGCTCATGGCAAGGATATAAACAGCCTTTGAAAGAGGCTGCTTTAGGTAGTCCCAAAGTCAAGCTGAGAAACCAGACAAAACGCCGTCTCTTCCCTGCTAGCCACTAGCACAGGTTTTACATTCTGGAGACAGTGCAGGGTGAGTAACGGGGTTTCTTGGCAAGCAGCCACTATTAAGCACTCACGGATACAGCTTGCCTTTTCAGGTATTAGGAGTGAATAACACCTCTGAAATGTGATCCTCACCGAAAGCCAGAAAAGAAATTGGAAGATTTGAATTTCCAGAAACAGAGCAAGGGAAACAAGTATTTTTCTTTTCCCTCTCCCCAGCCTGGATTTCTTGTAAATCTTTTCGTTCAGATTTTGGCATGGTGGAAGAGAAGATTCTGCATCATGTGTTTATCTCCAAAAGAGATGTGAAAAGGGCATTTCATGTTTTTGTAACTTTAACAAAATTATTCTGCATAAAAATTCATTTTAGGAATGAAATTATACATTTTAATTTGGTTTTGTGCTGGTATGTCTAAGGTATCCTCTAAGGTACATATGATGAGTTATCTTTTGTATTTTAATGCTGGTTAATGTTGTCCAGAGCAGTTGCATTGTTTTTTGTATACCAAACAAGGCTTTGTTGATCAAAGAAGAAATTAAATTCATACACAGGATTGTTTTCAAAAGTGAAAATAATAATTGCTGTATTTTACAGATATGTGATTTATATAACAGTAGTTGAGACATTAAAAACTTTAAATGTACAATCCAGAAGAGATAAATAAATCATGCTGTGCATTTACAAATTCATAATTCTTGTTTATTGTCCAAATAGTTCTAATTATCTTGCTGGATTTGTCTTCAGCAATAGGAAAGCATTTATTGTTGCATGTGTACTTCATCCTTCAGCTTATCAGAAACAGACCCATGACATTTTTATCTGTCTGCCTAGTATTCTGCACACTTTACATTTTTTAGCAAATTATGATTCTAACTATGAAAACAGTTTTTGACTACAAAAACACAGAGTGCAACAGCTCAAAGTAGGTTTTTAGGGACACCCTGTGGCAAAATAACACACTGCAAACATTCAAGGATCAAGTGACAAAATCGAAACAAGTGGTCTCACATTTTCTTTGGGTTTTAGTAACATCGATTGTCTCACAAGATGCATTTCCATACTTCTGACCAGTGCTAGAATGCATGGGTTTGCTTTTGCATTTTGTCAACTGCCTTCAAAGTTCATTTCCAGCACATTTTTATAGACAAAGTCCACATGCTTTTTACCTTGTGCATTACAAAACAGTTCACCCCAGCGAAAAATTATCACCAGTCTAATTCAGCAAAAAGTTATGCCCATTTCAAATTGCTTAAAACAATTCCCAAGTTTTTGGGGTTTTTTTAATGTGACAGTACAACATTCCAGTTGCTGGTGAACACATCACATCAAGTTCCTTTTAGAGTCTGTTTCTCCCACTAATCACCACCAGCACACATGTAGTGATTGTTTACTTTTTACTTGCCCTACTACATCTATGCAGTTCTTTTAAGGCAGAATGGAAGACAAAGGCATGCAATGTACCTTTTAGAAACACATATCCACGAACAAGAGAAATACAGCACATATTTGCCCATAGGGATACTAGTGTGGATAAAAAACTTCAGCTAGCAGTGAACATTGTCTCACGTTGTGAGTTAAAGCACAGACAATAGCTTTTGAAGAATTATAGCTGAGGTCTCGTAGACTTTAAGAATGGCTTAAATGCAAATCTGAAGACAATCTGCTACCGGCAATACACCTAGTCTTTGATCATTTCCCAGCTTGTTAATGAATTATGCTATTAACAATTAGCTTCTATATCTTCATGAGCACTAGAGAGTTTCTGTATATTTCACAAGTCTCTATGCATTTGTGTTAACCCTTTCAGTCTCCATGTGAACTCATAAAAGCTTCTAGCATCCAGAATATCCTGCAGCGAGGAACTGCACATCTGGGTCTTGCAAGAAAAATCATCCAATCATGCATTGTGCACCGGCCTCTCGTTGCCATGACCCTGTAAATATTGTGGGCAACGCCCGTAAGTATCTGAAGTGAAGGTGTGAAGAGGATGAAGCCAGGCTCTTCCCGGAGGTGCCAAGCAATAGGACAAGAGGCAATAGCCAGAAACTGATACACAGGAAATTCCACCGAAACACGAGGAAGAACTTCTTTACTGTGAGGTGACTGATCACTGGAACAGATTGTCCAGAGAGGTTGTGAAGTCTCCCTCACTGGGAATATTCAAGAACATCCTGGACACAATCTCGTGCCACGTGCTCTGGGATGACCCTGCTCGAGCAGAAGATTGGACCAGAAGACCCATTGTGGTCCCTTCCAACCTGACCCATGCTGTGACTCTGTAACCTGGTCATTCTCGCTCCTTCCCAGCTCCCTTCCGTGGCTGCGCCGGGACAGGCGGGGCCCTGGCGCTGACCGAGCAGCAGGCCCTGCCCGCAGCCCGGCGCTCCCACCCCGCCCCGGCTGCACGGCAGGCGCAGCGCCCGCCCCCAGCACCTCTCACCCGGGAAGCGGAAGGCGCTGCCGAGGCCGCCGGCTCCAAGGAGCCCACGGGGGCACCGGGACTGCTCCGCTCCCTGCCGTGAGTAGCGCAGGGCGCCCGGCGGGGCTATGCGGGCGGGGACGCGGCGCCAGGGGCTGAGGGGACACCGCGCCAGGAACCCCATGGGAAAAAAAGGCAGAAAACCCTAACAAAGGTGGACTACGCAAAGCGAAACCGCATTAGCAAGGCTGCGTTGAGTGAGGGGAAAATTCACATTCCGTTTCTTCCTTTGGTCTTTCAGGCACCAGGGACTGCGGGGAGCAGCTGCTCTGGCACCGCCGGATGTTGTGTGAGGCTCCCGCCGGGGTGTGAGCGGCATCACCAGGGGAGCACCATGCCTTGGAACTCGCGTGCTGCTGTGGGAAGAGCATGACTGTCTCATGCCCCCCACTGGCACTGCAGTTCTGCCACAAGAGCCGGCTGCGCTCCTGCCGCATTCAGCATTAGCAGAGCGGGCATTCCTTCCATCCGCTGCCCAGTTATTAAAAACATGGTACTCCAGTCATTAAAGAACTGCCTTTGGCTGTCCTGCATCCTCAGAACTCCAAAAGCTTGCTTCTGGAGCACAGCTAGTGGAGGCCTCATTCTCCAGTCTGTTTCTAATGATGTTTACCAAAATCTAGCTGTGGAAGACTGGATCCACGACCACATGGATTTAGAGAAGCAACAGGTCCTTTTCCTTTGGAGAAATTCCCCTGCTGTGGTAATAGGGAGACATCAGAATCCCTGGCAGGAATGCAACCTCAGGCTATTGAGGCAAAAAAATATAAAGCTAGCCAGGAGGAGAAGTGGAGGAGGGACAGTTTACCATGACTTAGGTAATATCAATATGACTTTCTTCACAACCAGAAAAAAATATGAACGAATGGAAAACCTGAAGCTCGTTGTGAAGGCACTGAAAGCCTTGCGACCCCAGTTAGATGTACATGTCACTGACAGATATGACATTTTGCTAGACAGGCAATACAAAATCTCAGGCACTGCTGCTAAGCTGGGAAGGACAAGTGCTTATCACCACTGTACCCTACTCTGTAATGTAGATAAGTTTGTTTTATCTTCTGTGCTAAAAAGTCCTTTTAAAGGGCTAAAGAGCAATGCCACTCCTAGCGTGCCTGCCTCAGTGAAAAATCTCTTTGAAGAGGATCCTAGTTTAACTTCTGAGATGCTCCTGGATGCCATTGCTAAAGAATACGCTACGCAACACCAAATAGATCACCATATCACCGTAATAAATCCAGCTGATGAGACTCTGCTTCCTGGAATTAGTGACAAAACTAAAGAACTACAGACCTGGGAATGGGTGTATGGAAAGACACCAAAGTTCAGCATTAGCACTTGTCTTAACATTGCCTATAAAGATTCTGTTCTTGACGTTAAAGTAAATATGGATGTAAAGCATGGAAGGATTGAAGTCTGTAACATTGATCTGCCAGAGCAGTGGCTGCCACCAGGACTGTACAGTGAACTAGTTAAGAGTCTTACTGGCAGTAAGTTCTGCCCAAACGAAACCACCACGCTAGTGACAACATTGCTAAGAGTATGTCCACAAGACGATGAGTTGCACAGCAGGTGGAGTCTACTATGTGAGAATATGATAATGTTAATGTGACTTGCATTTTGAAAATATAAGTTAAACTTCTGCTGCTTTTTTATTTAATGTATTGAAAACAAAATTAAAACATTCGCTAGTAAGAGAAAAATTCACTCTCTTATTCCCAGTGAGGGAGACTTCAGTTTGTAGAAAACAAACTGTTTAATCTTGTGCTTTTCTTTAGTATTACAATTAAATTTCACACTGCCTGCACCTGATGTTCCCAAACTATAGGATTGAAATCACTGCTGACAAGACATCATTGCTGCTTGAACCAGGAAAAATGGTGAGGGCATCCCAAATTTGCCCTGTAGCAGAGAGGGTACAAATGGCTGACACAGATGGGATGGGGTAGGTGTGAAACTGGTGCTGTGCTGCTGCACTGGATGCCCCAGCCTGCATCCTGCTCTTTGTGGGTAGTAGCCCAAAGGCCGTGTCTCAGCCCCTGAGCTGTGTGGAGAGGGATGTTCCCTGGTTTCTGTTTCAAAGTCCTTTCTTGCAGAGTGCTGGTGCCCTGGTGCCTCTGCTGTACAAGCACGGCAGTGAGCTCAGCTCACCACTGAGTAGTGAATCACTGTAGCTCCACCCTGGGTTTGGCCTTTTGTCCATGCACGTGCAAGAGCAAGGGAAGGATTAGGAAGTTTTATGTTGGGATTTATGTGATGAGGGCAGGAGAGGCTAACTGGGACAGAGGCAATACGGGCCACCTTTGTTCTTGCACTGCCTGGGACAGAGCTGGGAGTCCCTGCTGCCATGGGTACCAGTATCAAAGCTAAACATTCGGAAATGCAAATATGTATTTAGAAGAAAGAGGTCCCTTCTGTTACCACCTAGCAGAAAATTTTCCATTAAAAGGCAATAATGAACTGAAAGTGACAGTTTTAACGCTAAATAAAAATAATAGCTCAATATATAGTGAAATTATGAAAGGCTCAAGATGTATTTCACTGTTGTTGAAGAAAAAGTGTAATGCAATTTTGATTAGGTCAGAACACAGGCTGTTTATTGATACCTGAAAGGAGGCTGTGTTTAGGTGGGGGTCGGGCTCTTCTCCCAGGCAACCAGCAGCAGTACAAGAGGACAGCCTCAAGCAGCACCAATGGAAGTTTAGGCTGGACATTAGGAATCAATTCTTCACAGAGTGACTGGGCATTGGAATGGGCTGCCCAGGGAGGTGGTGGAGTCACAGTCCCTGGAGGCGTTTAAGAAGACTGGATGTGGCACTCACTGCCATGGTCCAGTTGACAAGGTGGTGCTAGGTCATAGGTTGGACTCAATGATCTCAAAGGTCTTCTCCAGCCTAGTTAATTCTATGATTCTCTATACTTGAAATTGCTAGAGCAGGTTAAAAGGCACAAAGCTTCACATCTGGGAAATTACTGTATTTACAGTGCGCCTTTTCCAGAACATGGCTGGATCTATGAGCCATTACACAGCTTTCTTGAATTTCCCGATGTAGTGAAGAAATCAAACAGATGACTGAAGCTACAAATAATAAAATATAACCTTTATTCCCATGCAAAATAGGCCTATATTATACACAACTGAATAAAATTCACAACAGTTACTAGAAACTTAGTATCGCAGCAGCAAGCCAGGGAGCTCCTATGGAATATCTGGAGGAATGACTAGTAGCACACAGCTCTGTGGCACATATATTATTCATTTTGCTGATGCAACACTGCAAAGCTGAAACATTATTATGTGAAAGGATAAAGAAGGCAGACCACTGGCAAACTGTGACGCAGAAAACAAGGCGAAGACCAGCTCCATTTCTTATTGATTGCTGTGGAATAGATTTTTTGTTAGAGACAAGAGGAAAAGAATAGCAGCATTAGATGACAGAAAATGAAATAATATAGCACATTAAGAAAAAAAGAAGATAATGGAATACACCAGCCAGCAGGAAAAAAGAAATGTAGCAGACAGACATCTAGCAATAAACATGCTACTAGAATATAGAAGCCTACTGTAATACAAGGCAGAAAGTGTAAGGCACATGTCAGTCCTGAGGCTGAAAAGATTTTGATGGGACCTGAAAAAGAGGCCACTGCCTGTTTTTCATGTCAGACTGTAGGACTTAGGCAGATTCTTGCTGACAAAGAACTCTTGTGTAAGAAGAAAAAAAGCAGCTCCTCTGGTAATACCTCCTGGTTTCCAAAGGGTGAAGGAATGACAAGGGAAGCGTTTGTCTTTATTCTAAATTGCATATTGCTTAGAATCACAAAGTATTTTGCGTTGCAAGGGACCCACAAGGATCATCAAGTCCAGCTCGTAAGCGAATGGCCCTTCCAGGGATGAAACATGTGACCTTGGCATTACTCACACCATGCTCTGACCAACTGAGCTACTCAGGGTATCCAACTTCTGAAAAAATTTAAATTTATTCTTTCTAGGGGACTACCTAACAGTAGGGAAAAAGCTTACTACAGCTGACAGTGGCATGAAAAGCCAGTCACTGGACTTTAAAGTCAGAGAGTAAGATTGGGAGAGGATCATACATCCTTTCCACACCTGATGCAAAGGATGAGTATCAGGTATATGACCATGAATCACAGAATAAAAGAACACACAGGAGTGACAGGGAAGAGAACACAGCTGTTTGCAGCCTTCCCAGTCCAAAATCCATTATGCAGAGACACATCAGACAACGCTAAAATGGCTCTGTACTGAATGCTACCATGTTTGTAGGCAAAGAGCTTGGAAAATGGAATGTTAAATTTGGGATTACTAGTAAAGTCTGGGAAATAAAATATTACAGGGTTGACCAAAACCCAGCAAAACAGTAGTCATGACTAGAATAGAGGAATGAAAGGAAATAAATAAGACTGCCTATAAAAGAGGACATGGGGCAGACCAGCTTCCAATGATTGTGAGGCAGTCAGTTAAAGACATAAAATCCAAAACTGGCTCAAGACGAAATCAACAATAAAAACAGAAATGCCAGTAAAGAGACCTTTGAAAGACAATACTGAGGGTCTGCTAGGAAATCAAGATAAAATTTAGACATGGATTGTATTAATTAAGATTACAGAAGAAGTACAATGAAGGAATCACGTAGTTGTGTTTTCTCAGACTGAAAAGTCTCAAATATTCTTAAACCTATAGATTTTAAAAGCTGTGCTGCACTAAGTACTTCAAAGAGTTGCTTCTGTGGGCAACCAGCTGGACTCAAGCAACATCTTCCAGTCTTACATTTTTATGAAAACACTTATTAAAAGCAGTCATTTCTGATCACATTTTCTTTGTGTGTTTAGTATGAAAGACATCCACTGTTGTTTCATGACAACGTCTCAAGTCAAAGTCACAGTATCCAATGCTGAAATGACCCTGCAGAAATGAACAGAATTGACATCGTGAGCATATACTGTAGAAGAGCTCATTTTAAGTTAAAGAAGTCAAAGCATCCTTACCTGTGGTTTCTTAAAATAATCAAGACCCCTTCCGATCTTAATCATCCACCCATTGTTGAATCTGTTTAAAAAATGGACAAATTTGAATACCATGAGTACACTGAATAGAAAGGTTACATCCACATGATGCACAAGCACCTTGTTTCAATCACAATTATTTCCTAGTGTCACCGATACCTGTGTGAACCACGGAAGACACCATTCTGTACAGAGACAACTAATATTATATTCACAATTAGAAAATGTGGAACTATCGAGGGCTGGTTTCATCCAGTGAGGGCCACTGCCTTTTACTTTGTTAAGCACAGCTGTAATTGTCTCAAAAGTTAGGGTTAAATAGTTTGACTTCAAATAACTGGCATTCGCTCATTTTTTGTATCACTCACCTGATTTCTCGATCATGTATTGAAGATGAAAAGTCAATATTCAGTGTAACCCCATAATTACTCAGCGACTGTTTTATTTCTTCCAAGGCACTCATCTGCTGACTCCTCCCATTACCCTATCAAAAGTAAAAATAACGTAATGGGGTTTTGCTGGGATTTTTTTAACTATATATTCTACTTCTGGTCACCTCTTCTTAAACTCACAAACAAAACCTTTTTAGTATCAAAGTAAACCGAAAGAAAGTAACTTGGATGAAGGCAGATTTACAGTTTCAAAGACAGGATAAAAAGCAGACAGACTCCAGGTATATTTACTAAGTGATGTGAAGGAGGAGCTCACTGTCAGTGCTTTGAAACTAGATATGTAGTATTTGAGCCAAAATAAGTGCAGTAATAGTTTAAATAAGTGCAGTGATAGTTTGAGAGATTTCAGCTCATGAAAGCCTCTAAAATGACAAATACAGCTGTTGGAAGAGCAAAAAAACCCCTTGTCTCAACAGATGCTTTGGTTTTTATGACATTTTCCACAACAAAACTTTCACAGAAAATTCAATTGAAGATTCTGCTTATCTAGAATTTGTTAGAGTTATGAGAAAACTCTGAACTTACAACTATCACATTTTTATTTTTCTCCTAATCTGTGTTTTCTGCTGAAAGCATCAGAGCCTGAGTCTAACAAGTTCTGGTGAGTAGGAACAGGTCTGTATTTTTATATTTTGTTTTGCATGTGGCATCACCTGAGTACAGGGAAACAGAACCCAAAATCTGGACACTTACCACATCATAGGAAGTGAGGAGGTGGATTGTTTTCACCTTGCACGGCCCCTTAACTAGCATCTCGCAGAACCGTAGAAAGTTATACAACTGAAAAAGTTTTATTGAATTTAGTAGCTTGGAATTCCTCTAGTGGCTACATCTGTATCAGTCACACCAAGTATCTACTTGCCTGATGAATCTGCCTAATGTACGGGTCCTCCACCCAAACTTCAGAAACAATCTCAGTGAGGTACTCGTGGAAAAGCTTTTCATAGCCAAAACCTGTTGCATTTTCTTCTATCCTGATCTGTTTATGGTATTTGCCATCTGAAAGGAAAGTAAGTCTCTTTTTAAGTAAAGGTGACGATATAATTTCCGTGTTAGACCACCTTGCCCATCAAACAGTCACGTAACAACAGACAACTAAAAGCGAACGGATTCGTTGGGTACATCACAGCGCATGGAATCACAGAATGGGTCAGGCTGCAAGGGACCACAGTGGGACATCTGATCCAGCCTCCTGCTCAAGCAGGGTCATCCCAGAGCACACGGCACAGGATTGTGTCCAAACAGTTCTTGGGTATCGCCAAGAGGGTGACTCCACTATCTTTCTGGACCATTTGTTCCAATGCCCAGCCACCCGCACAGTGAATAAGTTCTTCCTCATATTCAGGTGGAACTTCTGTGCATCAGTTTCTGCCCCTTGCCTCGTGTCCTGGTGATTGGCACCACCTGGAAGGGCCGGGCTCCTTCCTCTTGGCACCCCCCATTTAGGTATTTATACCTTGTTTCTCTTTCTCAATGTGTTTTTTAATGTCTTCGGCTCTGGTCATGTACTCGGATATCTTCTGCCGGTAGCGGAGCTTTTTCGCCTCATCTGCCGTGGCTGTGAATCACAAAAAGTCATGGGCCAAGTAAACACAGCGGCCCGGCCCTCGCCAGCCCTGCCTGGTCCGGCTCTCCCGGGAGGAGACCGCCAGCTCTCCCTCCCTCTCCGGGGGGCGCCGGGGTCCAACACTGCTCGTGTGACCCCAAGGCCACCCCGAGCCCTGACGGCGGTGCCCAGCCCGGTACCTTTCACCACCTGCAGCAGGAGGTCGATGCCCTCCTGGTAACACACCAGCGACTCCTGGAACCGGGACGCCGCGTCCAGCTGCACCGCCCGCTTCACCGTCTCCGCCCCGGCCCGCTCCAGCGCGGCAGTGCCATCTCTGCCCGCCCGCGACATGGACAGGGACGGGACACGGACCGGGATGGCGACGGGGAGCGGGCCGGGGAATGGGCGGGGGAACAGAGGGGAGGTGTCGCACCGGTGTCCTTCCGCCCGCTCGGAACTGAAGTGCCGCGGTGTCGGTGTCTGGCCGGGACGGGGGGTTGTGCACCGAGATGGCGGCCGCGGTAGGCCGGGCGGGACTGGGGCTCGCAGGCACCGGGAAGGTGAGCGTCTGGGNTCGTGGGGTTTGATCCAGTTGGAGATCCTGTTCGGGGCTCCGCAGCCGCTGGGAAGGTGGGGATCCAGGTGGGGCTGGGATTCACAGCTGTGTCATCTGTTTGCGGCTATTCAGAGCTGTAAGGAAAGCGCAGACAGCTTATGCCCTCCTCTCTCTGCAGATGCTGGGGAAGAGGATGGAAGGGATGGCCTCCCCGGCGTGGGTTCGTTGTCTCTTTACCAGGTCGAGAATTCCAGACTCGGTATGTGCGTGACTTGCACTTTACGTTTTTATATTTGCAGTTTTAGTTTGTTTTTGCAAGATACCGTCTAATGTCAGTTGTCTGTTTTCTTTAAAAGCATTCTTAAAGCCTGTGGAAAAACTTGCCATCTAGAGGCTGAGCACAGGCTCCCTGATAAAATTTACGTGAATTAGGTGTTGTGCTGGTACAGGGTGTTGTCCCTGTATTTCTGTGCAGTTGTGTGGCCAGGCTCAAGAGTTACTGTGTTTATCAGCACTATAAAAGTGTGTTTGACTTCATATTATAAAAGCTAAATTTGAGATCATTTTATTTATGCTATGACCGCCTAAAAAGAAAATATGTAAGAATTTTTACGAAGGTTGAAGTATGTTTTAGTCAGTAGTTAACTGTAGAGCAGATATTTACGAAGAAAACCTCTGGTTTTGTGGACTTTTTATTCTAGGTATTTCAGCCACGGCCTGGAGATCATGAAAAGTATGGAGGGGACCCTGAGGAGCCCCACAAAATCCACGTTATTACTAGAATAAAAAGTGTCATTGGTCGCCCATATTGGGAAAAGAAGATAATACGTGATCTGGGACTGGATAAAGTATGATTGTTGTTCTTTATACTTGTTGTGTGTTGTCAGAAAGGCAGCACTAAGGTGGTGGGTTTTTTAAGGACTTCCAATTTTGCAGTCACAAACCAGAATTACGTTTATAGCAGCCGTAAGGCAATCAGAGAAGCTGATGATGAGGGGAATGTTTCTGGCAAATGTTTGTGGCTTTTATTGGGAATTCAGAATATCTCTGGATGTTATTGTGCTGCATTGCCTGAGAAGAACTTTACCCTGAGAATTCTTCTAAAATAATAGAAATAGGCTTGTAAATACTCTGAATTCAGTTCTCTGTGGGTCATATTATTCAGATATTGTAGGACGGCAAATAAAACTCATTTATCAATGAAAAGGCTTCCAAATTCAAGACTCTAAAAGTTTATGTCAAAGATGTGTTTATCCAAGTTTTTCAGGCCAACTGCACATTGTGCAAAGGTTTGTCTAGTCGATGTTATATTACGGAGAAAAAAATGTGTGCTTGATCAATGTAAGATATAACTGAAGGAAGCAGTTTTCCCCCATAACTCTTGTATTTACATTTACAGTAAAGTTTTACATTTACATTTTTTACATTTACAGTATTTTTAATAGTTGGAAGAAAAATACATTTATAATGTAGTAGGAATACAGCTGAAATTGTCATTTTCCTGGAATCAGGTTTTGCTTGCATATGTTTATGTGTGTTCTTGATGCATGACACTTCTCTAAACCTTAGACTTGCAAATGTGATTTGTTTTTTTACTGGTAGTATGCAAAATTCAGCGAACAAAGATTTGGGATTTGGCAAATCCCCCCCAAAAAAATTTTACATCTGTAAAATCTATTTTATCTCTTATGCAGGCACATCAGCCAAGGCTGCACAAAAATATCCCTTCTGTGAATTCCAGACTGAAAGTGATTAAACATCTAATAAGGTTTGTTAACTATTTGTTTATTTATTTGTTGATTTTGAACATTTTATGTTACTCTCTTCTAGTCACAGGACTTCACTAATCAAACTCTTTTGCCTGTAGAATACAGCCACTGAAACTACCCCACGGGCTGCCGACAGAAGAGGAAGTGTCCAGCACCTTTCTGACAACCAGAGGAGAGCTTGTCATTAAAAAGCGCCTGAAACCTGTGGAGCAGAAAGAAATCAAGTCATAAGATGTGCTGGTTGGATTCAGATTTTATAAAATAAATATTCTAAATCCCCAGTTAAGAGTTTGTGTATGAAATTGTTAAAGTTCTTACTCTGGTATGAATGGCAGAGGTGACACTGATGCTTAAAGGATTGCAGGAGTACAGATTTGAAATTCAAGGTTGTTAATAGTTACATGAAATATTAAATGAATTACAGGTTCCCTGTCTTCGTGTTTTGATTTTGTGGCTAGATTGCTGCAGTTTATGACTAACTGTGAGAGAACTTTATTTATAAAGTCAAATAAGTAGAGAAGGGAGTAGAATAGGTCTAGCTCATGATCATGAGGACATTTCACAGCTAACAGTAAAGATTTACAGCGATACTGCGGGACTTTCACTGCACAAAGGAGGGAATTGGAATTGAAAAGCCCGCTGTTTAGTAGTCCCATGAGAACTGACTGGCTGTCCACAGAGAGTGATTTACCATGGTTTTCCAGATCTCACACTCATTCCCTAGCAAACAATCTATCATCTGGCTGCTTCTGTAGCTTAAAAAGTGGGTGAACTCTCCATTTGGGAGTAACAGGAGTTATTCACATCTTGGTCGGTTGTCTAATCTGTCTTTCAGGAAACCAGCTGTCTTCATGTGTATCCCCTGATCCTAAGTGTTTAATAAGAACAGCTTAAGAGCTGCAGTGTATGTGAAAGCTAATGCTTTTCCTGTTCTAAAATTACAGACTTTAGAGATGTAGAGACCCTGAAGCATACCTCAGATGTGAGTTAGAGTTATAGTTAGAGTATTTTATAGCAAGCTTATAAAATCAAAAGCCGTACATAGTATTATTTACAGTTTTAAGATCTGCGGCCAAAGTTAGCAAGCTGCTTGTGTATCAAATGATAAAGTAGTTTGCATTCCAGCTAGTATAAACTCTGTAGTTTAACATGCTGTGAGCCTCTCCCACATTAGACACACTGACGAGGAGTTAATCTTAATTGACTGCATGTTGTGAGAAGATCAGAGGGATGCAGTCCCTGAAAATTAGTGTTTATCCTTTCTGCCTGCTTGCAGAGAAGAGTAAACACCTGTAGGAGTTCAAAGGAATAGATACATCAGTACAGGGACGTAAAAGCTGGAGGCACTGGGCGGAGGGAAAAGGATAGGCCATGGTAGTGGCATTGAGGAATGTAATGGCCCCTATGGCCGGGCCAGAGGCAGAAATGAGAATTTGAGCTGAAATAAAATAGCATGGAAGAAGTGAAGCCGATAAATTAATGTTGCTTTTCTCACCTCCCTCCTTTCTTCCAGCATCTGCACAGCATGTTGTGCTGCAGCGTGTTACAACTGCAGTCTTTGCGAGGTGTTGATCATGCTCCCACAGGGAGGTACAAGGTGGAATTTGCGCCCTTGTGAAGGACGTGTAGTGCATCCAAGGCACAGGGCATTCTTTAAAGAGGTGGTGCAAATACTAGGACACAAAAAATTAGGCAAGTGGATCTTGTTGCTGGTGGATAGCAGATACTAGGACTTGTGCCAGGATTGGCGTCCCAGAGCACCACAGCCAGGCTGGCTCAGCCTTGCCAGGCACGTTCGGGGTCCGTGTCCGCGGCACTGCAGCCTGTTGAGCCTCCAGCAGAGGGCTCTGCCAGCTCCGTCCCGCACTGTCTGTGTGTGGATATGCACGTGGATCTCTGACGCTGCAGCTTACGAATGTGCTGCGGGGTAGCCCGGAGGGACTGTGTTAATGAAAAGGCTTGCTTGGTACCGTTCACAGCTTAAAAAGTGTTTGATAAACCACCTTAGCTAAAGCAGAGCTAATAACAGGCTCCTACATTGAGAGAAGGGAAAATGCATAGTACTTGTTATTTCTGGGTAAGATTCAGCTACAAGAAATATTTACAGAGATGTTTAATTGAAAAGCTGACAGCTCCAATTAAAAAGACAATCGTATTTTATTGAACTTTTTCACATATGTGTAAGTTTGGGTGTTTCCAAAATGGTATTTCCCCCAAGGGCCCCCACTCTCGCACAGTTAGTCTGTTATCCCAGACCTTCTCTGTATAAGCATACATTCCCTAAAGATTTGCTCTCATCCCTAAACTCTGAACCAGCAGGGTGCACAAAGTGTGTGTCCACGTCCTTTCACTAACAGCTTTGCAATGCTCCATGGAGATCTTTATGAAGCACAGGTAAGAGACATTGCCTTTTTGTGTAGGGAACAAACAGACTGGCTTAAGATGATTGCAAAATTCATGTTGGAAGGTACCTTTTTGGTCTCTAGTCCAACCTCCTGCTCAACACAGGGCCAGCACTGAGGTCAGATGAGGTTGCTCAGTGCTTTGTCCAGTTGGGCCTTGAAAGCCTCTGACAGGAACAGCTCAGCTTCTCTTGACAGCCAGCACTGCTGCTCTGTACTGCTGTTAGACACATGTATTGACAGATAAAATGTAAGGTAGACAAAATCTTGTTAAGTAGTGTTACAACTTTCTTGCAACATTAACCTGCTGCTTGAGAAGCTGCAGGCACAGATGAGAACTCTGAATATTCCCCTGAAGTAAGATGAAAAATAAATGGCAAAAGGTAAGTTACGATTTGGACTATTAGCTGTGTAACCTTTAGGTTATTTTTTAGCCTTAGCTGAAAAAAACCCCAAACATTGCAAGCTTGTACTTGTTCCTGGCTTCATTGTCCTCTTGCATTCTTACTATTTGTGGGGGAGTAATCCAGAATGTTTTAAATTGGAAGCAGAGTTGCCAGGATAGGCAGCCAGGATAGGTTGCTTTTTGTAGGTGGGTATAGAACCACAAAACAAATAGAATGGACAGAGGAGGAGGAGAGCCCACCCTTACTCCTTGCAGCTGAAAAATGCCATAGTATTTGCCAAGTTTCAAAAAAACATGGTAGAAGGCTAACCAAGGAATAGGAAGATGAATACCTGCCCTACTTCCTTGTCTGTCAGAGCCTTGCTGTTGTTGTAAAGGTGACAGTATGCAGAAAGCAGGATTACTGCTGTTTCACAGTGTTTCCAGGTGCAAAGTGACTGCTCCTTTCCTTCCCAGCTGAATCAAGGGTGAGAAAATCCATTTCCTATAGGGATCCTATAGGGGTCCCCTGGATCTCTGCCCCCGTCCTTCTTCTCCCCTTATGCATGAGGTAGTAAAGCACAAGTCTGAGGGAGCTGGAGCTGTTACAAAAGCTGATCCCATGCGTGCAGCAAATGTTTAGGGATTTTACAGATAAGGATACAATTTGGCAAACACATGAGGCACAAATGTAGGCGTGAATAATGAAGCAAGATCCCCCACTAGCCAGGCCCCTGTGGTGCATAAAGTGTAATTAACCTCATGGTATGTAGCTGCAGCCTACAGCGTGCTCGGTTTTAAAAGGTGCTTTTTGAAACAAGACTTATTATCTAAATGTGAAATAGGAGCAATTAATCTCTTCAATCCCAAGGGAGTGCTGGGAAGTAATCATCAGTCTCACAGCGTAAAAGCATTCTGCTCATGCACTGGTACTCATTGGGGCCTTCCCTGGTACTGGGAGCTGACAGCCTGGTCAGCATTTGCTTTAGCCTGGCCAAAGAGCTGTCTGACAAGGTTTAGGGTGTTGCCTTTTGACAGGGCCCCCGCCACTCTTCTGACTCTGCTTCAAAGAAAGGATGAGATTTGTGTTTTTAAGGTTGACCATAGCTGCATTAAGCCAAGTGCATTCCTATGGTCACCCAGGCCATCCTTCAGCACTGTTCCAGCATGTGACTCTTGAAAGGTAATACCAACAATCAATCACAGCTGGAGCAAGACCCTCACAATTGCCAGCTTTTGCCATCTTGGCATGGTATTTCTCTGTGTTCTTTTTCTGCTGTCTTCTCTGAGGCAGGAACTCCTACAACATGACGTGCAAGACTTTGCCTTTCATTTTTAGAATCCAAACCCAGTTTTTCTAAAGGTCATTATGGCTGAGCTGACATTTTGGATCCTTCTGAATCTGTTTAGAGTGAAACACAGTTAAAATTGACTGATTTTACTGAAGGGTGCCTTAGAAATCAATGCCCAAATGATATAAGACTTTTTTTTTTTTTCAGATTCAGAGGGCAGTTCTCTAGCATGCAGGTTGAGAGTGAGGTGAGTCTTGCTTTAAATCTAAGCCTTTGGGTGGATTAGTCCCAGATTTAGTCCCTTTCAATTTAGGACTATAGTGGAAAAACATTCAGGAGTTCAGGTTTTGAAGGAAACGCCCTTAATGGAGAGAGAAAAGCAGGTTCAGGGGTTGGATATACCCAGCAGACTTTCACTTTTTCTGTGATGGTCTTAAGAGTCATCTCAAAGGCCCAGCATAAACTTAAGTGCCCAAGTAGGATCTTTGTTGATTATGAAAAAAATCTGCTTGCTTCGCAATGACTGACAATCAGAGACCAGGATCCATAATAGGCATGAGCTTGTGTGTGGGTGTAAGGGGGGATGAACTACTAAATCAGTGCCTACCTACACAGCTCAGACCTTCTGGTTTCACAGTTGCCTCCAAAGCTCCAGTTGTGTCACCATTCCATGTATTCCCATAACACTCTGAATAGCATAAGAGCATGTGCTGATTTGAGCTGAAACCAGCACAGAGCAGTATTTACGACCAGATGTCAGGCCAGTGCAATGTGTGACTCATGCTGTTAAAATGCTTTCAGATCCATGACTGAAACCTGTGGCATCCTTTTGATGCTAGTGCAGGTGTTTGTGCCAGCAGATGCAGTCATGGTATGTACGGCCTGCTCTGGAGGGAATTAACCTCTTGGTCGTTCTAGCTCACGTGTACCTTGTGAGGTGAACTGGTGCTTTGTGCACAATTCATCTCCCCTAATTGCCTAAAACTTAGCTGTCTTCATCTGTGACCTGGGCTGCCTGCGTGGCCAATGGAGAAAGGAATCTCAAAAAGGCAGGTTTTCTATTCCAAAATTAAAAAAAAAAAAAAAAAAATTCTGGTGAGAGTCAAGTGAAATCCTGCACTATTTACTGGCTCCAGCTTGCTTTTCCATAGCTACAAGAAAATCCAAGAGAAACATCCTTCAGTTACACCCATTACAATTTATCTGACTTGCAGATTATTTGACTTGCAATTTACCTGCATTTATCTGTTGTCTCAACACACCATTGCAGGAGGGAAAACATGCAAACATCAGCTGAGAGGAACAGTGCTAACACTTAATGGAGAGCAGCCTTTGATACAGTGAATCATTTACAAGAACGTTGGACAAAGATCACACACATGACGTATTTGCTATAGGATGTCTCCTCACCTTCTCGGTGCACTTCCTGGAGACAAATAGGCTTTCTATCTGCTGGCAGTGCTCTGGAACAGCTGGCTTGGTGCACTCCCCACCCCCGCTAGTCTTACAAGAAACAGAAACACCCAGCAACTTGTGCATCCTCCCCAACACAACAGGGATTCTGTTCTACAGCAAAAACACAATTATGATTTTAAAAATGAAATGCCTTTTAATTTAATTTGAAGTCCCATTGCTAACAGTTTGGAACTAGGAGGAGCCTTGCCTGAAAACAACTGCTCCCCTTCAGTTCTTGGAAGCAATAACATGCTGACAATGGGAAAGTGGGAACCTGTGCTTCTGGATTTAATCAAATTTTTGCAGGCAAAGATCCAGGAACAATAACATGACCAGAGCTGCGACTGCTGAGAATTCGGATATGCAGAGACTATGCCAGGCCCCTGTTGTTATCCCCTCTTGCACAAAGACAACAAAGGTCAACAACCCGAAATTAGCAGCCAGTGTGGATTTCAAAGCTACTGTAGCTGTGCAGCAGTAAGGAAAACAGCCACTGGATGGCAGAACTCCCCATGGCAGAATCCATCCTGACCCGCTTCTCCCCCACGGCAGATTTTGTGGGTGTGAAATGCTGTTTTGCTCTTTCAGCAGCTCTTTTACATTTTTAGCTGGGAAATTCGTCCCTTGTCATTGCACTGAGAGATTTGATTCTGTAAGTTTTTCCTGTACGGTTGATACCTCCCATAGAGAACCAGCTGCAAAAAGTCCCAGCAGCTCATGCATGGGGCTCTTCATGTTCACTATTATGACTGAGTGTAAAGAAGGCTGAAACAGAGGAAAGCGCATCTGCCAGGAAGGAAAATGGAAGAGATGTGGCTCAAAACAAGTGACATTTAAAAAATTCAAAATACCAGCAAAGGTGATTCACAAACCAGTAATCTCCAAATGGTCTGTGCTCCTCACTGTGTGGTGCTGGGGCAGAAACATAAAGGATGTACTAGTTTGCTTCTTCTACATCACAGTAATTGAGGCCCGCCACAAAAAACTTCATTCCCTGCCCATGTTCTCTATACAAACCTCCTTTGCCACACCCGTGCAGTTTCACCTGAATTCCCTGGGACTTTCATTATACTCAGCTAGCTCTTCAGCCTGCATACAGAGCAAACTGACAGCCCTGCTACTGAAATATTTTGTGCACATAGTAAGTGTAGGACATCCACCTATAGTACATACAGCAAGGGCCACAATGATCCATTCAATATCAGTATCCACAACTGATTAGCAAGTAGCCCTTCATGGATAACAAGGGTCATAGGAGAGGGACAATTTGGTTTCACCTGAAGCCAGGCTTCAGGGCACTGTACCAGATCTAGTACCAGCTACTCTTCAGTCTTCTTTCCTGTGTCTGTCAGGAGGGACTAATTGCGTCTGGCAATTAAATGGTTCAGGGCAAACATCTGTGGGATAATTTGGTCCTCTACATGGCTTTTATGGCTCAGGCATGCAGGTGTGTCTTTTTAGAGTTTGTCTTCACTTCTAGAGGAAAGGTACAAAAAATACGCTGCCAGGATTTTTACTATAATGGCAGGAATCTACAATCCTGATTTCTGTAACCATGCACACACCCAAACCCCTTTGAAAACTTTGTCAGTTTCTTGATGTGAATTAGCTAAGGGGTGGCTGAATAAGCAGGGAATTCAGAAAATAAAACCTGTTCTAAAGGACAGGAATGAGTCAAATTTCTCCTTGCTTGCTTTGGAACAAGAAACCTTTACAGTTCTTGGGAATGGAGTGTTTGTGGAAGACTGAGGGCTGCAGCAGTAGAGTCTCAGGTCATCCTCACTGTGTGGGTTTTTTCATGCTCTTGAACATTTCTCCTAATTGCTAATTAGCTTAATAAGGGGTGGGTAAGAAATGAGTGATCCTAGTTATGCTTTCAGGGGAGAAACTAGGCTGATACAAGCTTCCCAAAGCAATCAAGCCCATTTAAGCTATGGGAGGTTACCCAGCCCTTGTCAGGAAGGCACAGTGCTCTGGATGCTAGGAGAACGTCCCTTGTCTCAAGGCTGCAAGATGGCCTCATGGGGAAATGCAGGGACTTGTAGATGGTTGAGACATGAGAGGAACTGGCAAAACATGGATGAGAAGTGCAGCATAGAAGAGGCAGGCTGCACCTGAGCTGTAGCATAAACAACCTCTGTCACTGGAAATTGAAGAGCTTTTAGATGAGCGTTTCCACTAGAAGCAGGGGAAAGCTGACAAATACAGAGGAGTATCCAGTTTGAACTCATGTGATCTGCAAGGTGGACAAGGCTGACATTCAGTTTACCTCTGAAAAAAACATGAGGGAAATAAACAGCACGATCACAATACATGAGAAAGACAAAATGCAGTGGGAAGGATTTGGCATGTGCAGTATTAAGCAATGCAGCAAAGGCAAACTTACAAGTGTATTTGTACAGTTTCTAGAGACTTCAAAATCAAGCCAGAATCCAAATGCCTGGACCAAATTACAACCTTGAGACGGAAGGTGTCTCAGAGGCTTGGTGGAGGCTAGAAAACCAATGAGATGCAGCACTGCCAGCCTCACAGGAATGACTGAGTAGGATGTAGAGGTGGAGGAGTGATGCTGTATGTGAAGGATAAAAATGTTACAGCATAAAAATATTACAGGAAAAGAGAAGCACACTAAAAACCTGTGGGTGGAAATACCAGTAGCTACTGGTAAAAACGCTGTGGTAGGACTGTACTATCCTTTCTGAGTTCTGTGAGAGTGGTCAGTGAGGCCAGAGGAGCAGTAAATGTGGGATGGTGGCATGAGTGGGAGCCTGCACACCGGCTGGATCAGCACCTCATCAGGATGAGGTGCAGAAGTAGAATTTTTTAGTTGCAATAAATCCCTGCTTCTAGGGTGAGCTGGTTGAGGAACCCACAGAAACAAATGCTAGAGAGAGGCACAAGGGTTTTGTTTGGGGGATGTTAGTGGAAAACTGCTCTGATGTTGCAGTCCTACAATGTGATCTCTTTTAACACTGACATAGAAAAAAGCAGGCCATGTGCATCGAGTATGGGAATATTCAGTTTCGAGGAAGGCAATTAAATAAACTGAGACAAGCACTAGAAACCGTTACCCCCAGCTGCAGCATCGGCTCCATAGGGATTCCTGGGACCGCAGGCTGGTGCCCATCCGGGGCAATATAAGAGGCTCTGTCCTGGGGACAGCTTGCTGGCTAGGAAGTCCCAGCCCAGTTTTGCAATGAGTAACAAAGCAGAACAAACACAGTTATTCAGCTCTGCATTGATGCGCTGGTGTTTCCCTTTGTTTTCTGCGTATCTCAGAGAGAGAGACATGGGCATGTGGCTCAAACGGATCCAGCTGCAGCATTTGGAATCAGCCTTTGGAACAATCTGCTCTCCCACGTGGCTTAGGGCTCTGACCCAACAGAGATTGGTTTTGACAGTGTTTTTCCACTGCTTCAGTTACTGCTGAAAGAGGTTGTTTAATTGGTCCCTCTGCCTGGTTTCTATGAAAGACAGTCATTGCAGCTCCAGACTCCAGGCAGTTCCCTGCCTGAGCCATGGAGGGATCAGCCCGTGCCACCTGCAGCTTAACAAGTTGATGAGAGATAAAGCCTCCACCTCACACGTGCTCTTTATTTTAGGAAGCACATTTTAACAGATTTCCCAGTACTGGCATCGGTTGTACAAACAAATCACAGGACCCCAAGAGAGAAGGGGTTTTTTTGCCTGTCTGTAATATGTTTTCCACGTGCTGACTGCTGATTCTGATTCAGCAGTATTAGCCCGGAAAGGTCCTTAAACAACACCTATTGCATTTCCCCTCCCTACAAAGCATGGCTGCAAAGAGAGCAGGTTTAGATTAGATATTAGGAAGAAAATCTTTACTGTGAGTATAGTGAGGCACTGGAATAAGTTGTCCAGAGAAGTTGTGGATGCCCCATCCAAGGCCAGGTTGGATGGAGCCTTGAGCAGCCTGACCTAGTGGAAAGTGTCCTTACCTGTGGCAGGGGAGTTGGAACTTGGTGGTCTTTAAGGTATTTTCAAACTCAAAACATTCTGTGCTTATATATCATGTACAGCTGCTTTTACACGTTGGTCTTGGATTTTGTTTAAAACACTCAGGGATTGTTGCACTGCTTCATTATCCTGAAAGTTTTTTGAAGTATCCAACACAAATCTGCTGCCAAACTCACCTCTATTTGTCTTACCCTCAAGGTGAAGGGAAGGATGTAGGTCGTTGGTCTTCATTTCTTTTGCATATTAGAAAATCATAACTGTGTGCTTTTTCTCTTTCAGGGGAAAAAAAATCCAATTCCTTATTTCTACAGGCTGTACTTTCCATCAGGGTTGTGATTGTCCTGAGCACATTTTTGTTGGTGCAATAGGCTCAAACACTGCTGCCAAGCCTCACTGACTGACAGCTGAACAGCTGAGAGCAGAGTTACCCCAGGTGCTTCACACACAGTACTATAACAAAGATAATCCCAAAATGGGATATTCCTTCTTTTTGATTTCTCCTCTCTCCTCCACTGGCATCAGCTTCTTTGCTTCCCACTAGAATCTCCAGCCCTTTCTGTGGGAGCGTCACTCACCCACTACACCCCTGCTTGACCTCATCGAGCGTTTTGCACCTGTGTTTAATTGATTTCAGTGCTTTGGTTCCTAAGTGTTTTTCACAGTTTCTAACCACAATGGAAATGCTCGTGTTCTCTTTCCATGCCCTCCACGGTTTGATAGTTCACATCCTCCATTCATTTCCTGGCTGCAAATTTCAGAGAAACTAGTGTAGGACAGACTGGTGTAGCTCCACTTGAAAAGTCTCACCAGTTTGGCCAGAAGCTTCTGATAACCAATGCTTTTTCTACTTACTGTAAGGTCCTTCACATACGAGGGCACTTCATATTTCTGCTGAAAGCCTTATCTACCTCATGATATACCACAACCATGGCTTCTCTCTTGGCTGCTTACCCAGTTAGATGAAGATTTTTCTTGGTCTGAGGCAGTTTTTCCCTGCCAAGCCAGCCTGCCAGAACCTTCCTGACTGTTTCTTGATGCTTTGTTGTCCCACCGGATCTCTTGCAGGAACAATTCAATCCTTCACTCTATCATCTTCCTCAATGTTTCAGGCAGGCGTCTTGGTCTTTGAATCCCTGGACCGACCTTTCCCCTCTGATTTGGCTTTTCTCTCTCCTTGCCTGTGCTTCTGCTTTTTCTGATATGTTACTTGGTATTCGATCATTTGCTTTGCAAGTTGTGTGTTGTTTTTGGTTTTTTTTTCAATAGGCCGTGAGCCAAAAGGGTGACCAAGAGGTCATTAGGCAGAAGAGGAACTTCCAGTGACATGGACAAAGGTGATTGGAAAAAGATCAGAGGGGAACAACAATCTGAACTCATTATTTGTCAGGAAACAAATCTTAAGGCAGCATGCTACTGTTAAACTTTCCTTAATTATTTACTCCTTCCTACCAGTTTGTCAAGCTTTAACTCATTTTCTGCAGACATTTTCTGTATTCACTGCAAAGTTCTCATACCCTAAAACAATATTTGGAACAAAATATGGAATTTCCATGACTTGGAATTTTAAATAGACTTAAAAATATAAATAATCCTTTGTGGTAATGCTGCGCAGCTCAGCAGGCAGGTCTGCAGGCCCTCAGGTGTCGCTACCACAACATCAAGCAGCAGCCTCATAGGTAGCACTTGCACAAATTGGTGTGAGGAGCTCAGAGAGCTGCAGGGTTGGCAGCATCAGTAAGTGGTGACAAGGAGCTCACTGGCAGTGATTGAGGATGACATGAAGGCAACCAAAGAAAGCTCCACTCTGGTTCACCCTTGGAACTCAAAGCTCAGCTTTGTGCACATAGGCAGCAATGAGATTCCCTGCCCTGTTTGGAGTTTATACTGATCTACCAAAAATTCATTCATAGGCTTTACATAAGAGGTTTATGTAACACAGAGGTTTACATAACATGATGCACCAAAGACTTCATCCTATGAATTTTACATAAGTTATGTCAAGTAGACAACCATGTAATACATTTCATAAGTTTGTATTACAAAGTAATGATTTTAGTAAAATTATATTAATACAGTGCAGAATTCCCTAAAGACTAAATAAAATACAGTTTAATATCTGTGGTTGCTTAACAATGAACTGTTTATGGTCATCTAAAAAAAAAAAAAATCAGTGACATTGGAGACAAGCTAGAGTTCCCTCTGGTCTCCAGAGGCGATAATATTAGTTTGTTTGTAGCGTATGTTAATCATGCAGAGTCCTTGCCATGATGGTAAACAGAAGAGTGACTGGCAAGACAAGGGGCACAGCATTAAAACTGCTCTGCTTGCAAAAGCTGTCTCCAAACTAGCTCTCATGCTGCCTGTGTTGACCCTGCCTGGCAGCCCAGGCACGCCAACAGCACTGCCCCTTGCTGCCAGTCAGGGACTGCCAGGCACATCACTTCTGCATCAGCAATGGTGGCAGCTGAAAGAAAAGTGCCCTGACACCTCCCAGATGGTTATTTGAAAGGCTAAGTGTGAACATCCCTGTTCCCACGTTCCCAAGTTTGGGTCAGCAGCCGAGCTCAGGCCCAGCTCTTCTGACCTATTCAGCCTGCAGCACCATTATCCTTTCCCTGTTCTCAAATTGAGTTTTAGACCCATTCCAAGAGTCTTCTGACCTATGCAGCCTGCAGCACCATTATCCTCTCCCTGTTCTCAAATTGAGTTTTAGACCCATTCCAAGAGTACTGAATGGGGTTATTTACTCAAGTTGTAGATTGCTCCCCACTGAGCCCCATGAAATTGAAAAAAAAAAAACAAAAACCACTGGAATTTAACATTTATCTTTATTTCTATCTAATTCTCATTATTATTCTCTAATTAATAAATTGGCACTGAGAGACCCATCCACTTTCAAACAAACTCTTTAGGCCCAGAGCTCATTCACTTCTATTAGAAACTGGGATTCCTGGCAGAGGGACAGATGCTGAAATGCTTTTAAGTTTGGAGGAAACTCAGCATAAATGTGCCAAAGCTAAAGCAGGAAAGGTTGTGGGTTTTTTTACCAGAATTATTGCTGTGATACAGCTCCTGGGGTGGGTACACACGGGGCTGACTCCTGCTCCAGGAGCTGGTCTCTGATGGAAAGGCATTTTGCTGTGGCACTTGCAGTACTTTCCATACAGAGGCCCTGAAGGTCCCGAGTTGCACCATGGCCATGGACTCAAGAGACCAACCAAAGCATGTTTCAGTATTGTCCCCTTCAAGGCCGGCTACAGGAACACTCAGCTACTGCAGAGAACAAAGGCTCGCTGAGAAGTCTCTTCATTGCCCCTTAGCCAGCAGCACCAAGGGAAGGAAACTTAGGGTCTTCATCCCCCACATTGGCCGTGGGGAGGGAAGGAGCTGGATGCAGATGGGAAGAGCACAGCTGATAGCCAGGGAGTGCTACTTGTGTGGGTGTGTCTGGGGGATGCACAAACAGCCCCAGGGCTCAGCTTTGAACAGGAAGGGTCACCTTCCTCACTCGAAATTTGAACATCGCTAGTCTGTCCCCATCTGCCTTTCAAGGACCCCGAGCTTGGGGTATCTCATCCCTGGGGGTCTCCTTGAAGGCAGTGCTGAGCTCGCCCATCAGTGAGCGAGGGGCTGGGATTTGCTGGAGCGAGCAGGGTGTCATTGGCAATGCCATGAGCATCGGTCCTGCCAGGAGACCTTGGGAACTGCTCTGGGTACTACAATCACTGCTGGGCCAGTCTGCAGAGGGGAGGCTTTGTGGCAGGGCGGGTTTATGACCTAGAACCCATTTCTCTTAAAGTACTGGGCTCGCCTAATCACGCTGTCAGCGTAGCTGTAGTCTCTGCTGCATGGGTCTGCCTCGTAGACCTGCAGGTTGCCCATTTTTGCATGGTAGGTGCAAAGTCCTCCTGGAAAGAGTTAAGAAGGGGTTGTTATTGGCTTATAAGTAAGAAATAGAGATTTAAGAGCAAAAATTTGTAGCAAAAAGGGCCATGCACCTCATCAAACACACACAACTGCTTAATAAAGTGGCAATTGTGCATTATTGTTGAAAAGTGACTGATTTTGTAAAATCTTTATTGCTACAGTGAAGGAGCCCATGACTCTCTCCAAATGCAGGTGGAAATGGAACACTGTTACCAGAAAACGGTGCAATCAGAGCAAAGGAAGGGCAGTACCAGAGCAAGGAAGGAAGAGTAAGAAATAGCATAGGATGAACAAACCAGCACACAGATAGCACAGACTACAAGGAAACCTGAATTTCAAGCTTCCTGGACGAAACTTAACAGGTTGCTACAATAATCCTGTTGTGTTGTGATGCCTCAGTTTCTGCTTTCCTCAGTGACTTTTGTTTAGCTGCTTTATCTTATTTATCCACCTAACAGCCATTTCTCATTGCCAGTCTGCAGGTCTGGTACTGCTTCTGTTAAACTAGAAGACTCTGGTTCTGGTTGTTATTTCGGAGCTTTGGGGGTTTCTTTTGTTTGTTTGTGGTTTTTTGTAGGGTTTTTTTGGTAAGAGATGCTGTAAAATCTGCCAGACTCATGCTCCTTTTTCCCTTAAAAGCAACACCAACAAGTACACAACCCTCCCATCAGTCAGTCTGTCCCTTCCTAGTACAAAGCCCATCCCGTACCTCTCAGCTGCCGGTCCCAGGTCCAGGTAGGATGTCTTGCCCGTACTTCATTAATGGAAAGAACCAGGATATTTGAGCACTGATTTATGTGCTCTTCACTATCCCACACCACATAAGGTTGCGATTGCTGCCTGCTGATCTAGGAAAGACAAGCAAGAAAATGGGTTTCCCTCTGAATGCCACCCCCTCTTCATTGCACTCCCAGGCTGCAACACATTGAAGTGACCTTATTCAGGACAACACTTAAGCACAGCCTTTGATGTAGAGGGATTGGAATAAAGTGGTCTTTCAAACACAGAGCAGTCATTTGCTAAGGTAAAGCCCTGGGGTATGCACCACCTTACTGTGCTGCTACTCATGCTTATCACCCTGGTGTACCTGCATCAGGCCGTACTTCTGCCGTCGCTGGTCCCAGCCATTGTCCAGGAGCAGGCCGACACGGCTCTCCTGGGACATGATGCCACCGATGAGCGCTGGGTCCAAGCACAGGTTTCTGGCTACTCTCCTAATTGGGATCTCGTATCTCCTCAGGCGTACGAGGTCTGCCTCAGCAGTCCTCCGTATCATGGCATATCCTGTGGCGTAGGAAAAGGCAGACTTACACACACCCCTGTCCAAACCCATGGTTTCCCCCTTGAGCAGGTGTGTCAAAGGAGTAACTCAAGTTTTTAAGAAATTGAATCTACATCCAGTTGGGCAGTGGGATTTGATGAACAAGCACGGCCCTATTGTGGCCACACATGCGTGGTTCTCTTCTTCTTCTGCATCCCTGGAGTCAGAATAGTGAAGTTTCAAAATGGATTTGAAAAAATTGAGCAGTATGTTACTACTGACTGGCCACACTGCAGCAACAGCTGTGTTCTATTATAAAGAGTGGGGGCTTTTTTAAAGCAAATTTGGAACATTTTGGAAACAAGCAAGCAGGTTTGGATCTATGCTCGAACACCTGCAGTCAGGTGTCTGCCCTGGAAAAGCCTACATCTGAGCAATACAGCAAAATCCCTGGAGATGTCAGCAGTATGAATGTGACACAGTCAGCTGTGTGGTGACACAGGGCAATAACACCAGGCAAGAAAGAAAGAAATGTGAAGGATTTACCAAAAATGAGTCAACCAGAGGTGGGATGGCTATACATCTGGGACTTTCCGCCTGTAAAGTATGTCTCTGGCAGGTCAGC
This sequence comes from Oreocharis arfaki, assembly GCA_013398015.1. Lineage (NCBI taxonomy): Eukaryota > Metazoa > Chordata > Aves > Passeriformes > Paramythiidae > Oreocharis > Oreocharis arfaki. The sequence continues at coordinate 140,856 of VZRR01011969.1, forward strand.
CCTGGCCAGCTCAGCCAACATGCCAGCACTCAGGGCCTGGCTCTGTGTATCTTTACCCTTGGAGCCGACAAGCCCTGAGACTTTGTGAGGAGGCTGATGCTGAAGTCCTAGCTGATGAAGAAGCTGTTTTAACTGTAAAGGGCTGGTACTATTTCCCTTTGCTTTGAGGCTGAACATCTTGACTATGGGACATGGAGTTCATCCTTCCACTTCCCACCAGTTCTGGAGGCTTCACAGCACCTGCTGTTTTGGGAGAGGAAGTGTCGCTTTCTCCCTTTTGGCTAACTGAATAGCTGCACCACGTTTAATTTGGCAATAACAGAAGGTAAGGCATCTCTCTATCTGTCTGTCTTTGTCAGGTACAAACAGGTTGACAAATGAAGCAATGAATGATACATACCACAGCCAGAGGCTCTTACAGGTGTACAGGACATCGTGGGGACTTGAAGAGCGCTTATATCGCCATAGCAACTGTAACTCACGGATGGAGCTGAAACATTAGACGGGGGTGTTTGAACACATAAGATCTCAGAGCAGTATTGTACGAGTGCTGCAAGTGCGTACAAGTCAAGCACGAGAGAGTTGTCCAGACCTGCAATCCACACCCCCTTGTGCTGGCCCTGCTTGAACGGCTGCCACTGCTCTCCATCAGTAATGTTATCAAAAAAAGGTAGAGAACAGAAATTTGTTCTTTTCTAATTGAATATTGAAGCAAATGGATCTAATGACCGTTTAGATGAGTATGCACCTGCCCTGTTAGGTCTAAAGGCTGGAGTGGGAGAGGAGAACCACAACCTCTGCATTTATTTCAGAGGGCTCTTCCCATTTAATGCCCTGCAGTGTTCGGAACCACTCAGATAATGGCTGGTGGTATCTGAGCACCCTGGCAAGGATTATCTCCTATGTCCCTCCATAACTTGGTGAGGAATTAATTCAGGAGAACGCTTGCCTAAGTCTGGAAAAATCACCCTGTTTCCTCAGAAACTGAGGAACAAATAGCCTCCATCAAACAGCTTGCCACTTGGGTGAGACCATTTCTGAGCAGGCAGGGAAATTGGGTAAGGTTAGCTGGGAAAATCAAGAGGAGACATGTCTTTGACTCCCTTGGTTTCAGTCCCATCCCCTAGATGTGCTGGTTTAAAAGACTGTGTGGGCAGCAAGCAGCCTCATACAGCAGCTGAGGACCTTCAGCCACACAGGATCTTACAGACCCACTCAGGAAGGGAGCCTCAGGCCTGACTGCACACCTCCTCTCCATGGTCCTTCTGCGAACAATTCCCAGTGTGCATTTGACAGCAACCCAAATCCATCTCACCAACAAGGGCTGAAAGACCCAGCAACAGCAGTGCAGGGATCATGGTGATGGCTCTCCTCAGCTGTCCCACGAGACCTAGAAACACAGCGGTTTGCAAAACATGAAGAAATTACTGCTGATTTTCAACAGCACTGTAGCAAAGTTGGTGTGCCAAAAGCTTCCACCCTGACATGGATGGCATTAGCCAAAGAGAGGTTGGGCAGCAGAGGTACTTTCTCCCCTTGGGAAGATTGGGATCAGGGAGGTCCCTGATGGCAGCCTGGTCCAGCAGGGACCCTTTTAGCCCTGGTCAGTTCTCATTGCTTGCTCGTGTGGTCCCCCCTGAAGGCCCATAGTGTCTGTACGATGGGAAGGTTCACCACCTTTGCCTAAATTTTACAGGTGTTTGAAGTCTAATGTGCTACAAAGTGCATACAACCCCTGCCTCTCTGTTCAAAAAGGATTTTTCCTTGGCTTTTGGAAAAACTTGTTTCCGAAAAATCGAGAACTATGACCCTTAATTCTCTGCTAAGAGCATGCAAGGCACCTCCAAGATTTATTTGATGAAATAATATTTCTCTGTGTGATATTGGCAGATAACCACTTTACTAATAAATGCATGTTTGTGCCTATTAATAAAATTCCAAAATGTCATCAGATGATAACTATCAAATGGGGAAAAAATGGCTGTATTTGCCTTGCTGATGAACACATTTAAACTGAGCAGCTTGTATGGTTTACAAATTTTTTTTCCCCAAGATTTCAAACACAAAACACACCATGAGTCTTGAAGGCAATTAACACTAATCCTGCTAACACTTGAAAATACATTATCAGTTTTAATAACATGTGACCTTTTCTCTAGCCTGCATTTCTACTTCAAACCAGATTGTATGGATGCAGAAACACAAGTAATCCATCGGTATCACTGGAAAGACTCCCTTGTCCTGACTGAGCTTAGTCAGGCCAGCAATGCCCACAGCCAGGTCAGGGTACACTCAGTAGCTCTGTTTGAGCTCTAGCACTAACCCTAAGTATTCAGAAGCCCAGATTAATACAGCTTGACCCAACACCTATGAATTCAATGGCAAATCCATCTGGGTCCCTATTGAAAGCCACAGGATGTAGCTCTTTCCACGTGCGGGAATTTTTTTTCGCTCCCGTCACAAAAACCTTACAGGCTTTAGGTAGAAACAGCATAGCAATCACAATATTGGCAAAATGCTAAATCAAAACAAGTCAAGGCTCCTGGTTCTAAATAAATATTCTGTGAGTGAATTCAGACTCACCTGTATTCAGTTGTCCTTCCTCTGAGGCAGGTCACTTGATGAATTTATATATATATGTAGGAAAAGGTATCCACCCTATGGGACTTGGAATGTTAATTTCCACCTAGTGTGATGACTGTTTCAAAGTACAATAAGTAATATATATTAAGAGCTTAGAACTCCAGTGATTTCTTTCATCCAAAGATTTGCACAAGTGGTAGTTAGTCAGACTCAGGACAACTCCGTGAAAGGAAATAAACACTGGTTTTCCTCCATCAATAAGCACATTGATGCACACTAAATGACTTGCAGAAACTATTGATGTGAATCAGTGGCAGAGGCCAGGCAAAAACAAGATCCCTGTGTAGTCCTCTCCTTGCTTTGCATCTGGACATATTTCTGGAAGGATTGTTTTTGTCATGTTTCCTCAATGATTTCAAATAGGGAAGCTTTTAATTAAGTATCATACTTCCATATGAATTTTAACAAGGACAATTAAGGAAGATCATCCCACTGCTTCATTGTTTACAACAAACCTAATTCAAGATGGGCACTTGACTACTTCGAGAGCAGAGGCAGGGTCTGAGTTTCAGATTTGGGGAGGGGGGAGTTGCAGCAGAAATTAGGAGTAGGGAAACTGATCTCTCAGCAGCTGAAGTTAGTGGGGACACACAGAGGGGCTCTGAAAGACTTGCACTTTGCAGCCAAGAGACTTTTCACACATCTAAACCATCTGAGTCGCTTGGAGAAGGAAAGGCAGTCTGGGAGGCCAGTGTGCTTCAATCCTGTTCCATTTACCACATTTTTCTCTTCTCAAGACTCTGCCCAGCATGCATGGAGGCTAGGGAGGCAAGATTTTCCTCTGGAAGCTTTCTCTTCGTTATTTAATGTATCACAAATCCATCTATTCCTATTGCTCTTTTGGGATTGAGATGTGGCAGGTAGGAAATGCTGTTCTGGCCAGATACTAATTAACATGTTCGAAACCAGGCATTGTTAAAGGAGGTTTGGTATAAGAGTTAAGGTGAGTCTTAAATATAGAACTCCTAATGAAACCTTCCCAAAGATTACAACAAGGCTAGGCAATCATTCTTCATGTACAAACCTGACATCTCATTGTGGTATCTCAGACTAGACTATCACTTAATCCTTTTACAGGGATTTAACATTTTAAACAGCAGAAGGTAAAGTTTGATATAATGTAAGGTGGACATCTCTGTGGTGTTGTCATGGTTTAACACGTAGAAAATAGAAGCGTCACATGTACAGTGTGCTTTAATCCTTTCAGAGGAAATAGCAACTGATGAAATGCTGGAGGGGAGGAAAGCCAGAAGAAATGATCTGGGAAAAGCTCATAGTGCACAGCTTGATGGCAACAAACTCAGTAGATATATTCATTTATCCTCTACAGAACAAGACAATTCTTATTAGAACAAGATGTTTTCTCTCAAAGAGATTATAACAATTTAGTATTAACATACAGGTATGCTTTATAAAAAGAGCATCATGTTAGTGACAAAAACCTAATGTTCCTCTGTCACTGAGCCTGTGTTCATGCTGATGACTTAGGACCTTTTTTTGAGAAGTAGCCTCTAACCTTAGGTAAGATTTATTTCCTAATGTGTTCTCCACTTTCTGATGGTCCTTAAGACAAAGTTTTGAATTTAAATATTGTTTGTCTTTGCTACATATTTTTCTCTTTCGTTTATTACCATGTAATCACATTTTTCTACATTTAACAGTAGTCACATGAATTCTTAATGCCTACTCTGCGTTGCATTGCTCCTTATGTACTCATTGAGTAGTGGATGTTATATTTTAAATACAAGTATTTTTATCTGTCCTGCTAGAAGCTCTTAGGTCCCTGGGACAGATTCCTTGTATTCATACAATTTCCACTGTAAGCCCAAATAAGAGGATATTTTTCAGCAGTGTTGTGGACTTCTTCTTGCTAAAAACCTCCTTACCCACATAAATTTTGCCAACTGCCTTTTAGAGTAAAAGCCGAAAGCAAGCACCCTCTACGGAAACATGGTCATGCTCATATACACTGAATGGAGCAAGGCTCTCAGCCAGTGCATTTGTCCAAGGCACCACCATATAATGAGAGCTGCAGGACGTTAGAAAACACCATCTTCTGCTCAAAGGCCTTTGTGGGGCTGTAAACCCAGAGCACTGAATGTAGGTGAGCCACTTAATGAGAGTGGGCTGCATCTGTCACTAGTACAGCACAATGTTACATTTTCATGATAGATTTAATTTGGAAAATTACATCAGGAGTACAGTGCCCATACCTATTCTCCTTGTGCTGGGTTTGGTCAGCACGGCATGTGACTGTGAGGGACGGGGTGGGAAGCCAAGGAAAGGGGAGGACCTCACTTATCTAATGGTACCTGCATCTTAAATTTAAGAAGCAGGAAAGGTTCCTGGTATTCATGTGCATCCTGGCATTCAGCTGCAGTCAGTGACCACAGACACGCTTTCTCTGTGATCTGTCAATGACACTGTCAGTTCCATTCAGGTAAAGGAGGAGAAGAGTGGACAAAAAATGTTACCTGACACAATCACATTTTCCACTTGTCTTACATAAACTAGAAGGGACCACTCCTGAGATCTAAAGCACACCAAGGTTCAGTACCAACAGTTCTTTCCTACTCACAGATTTTCACTTTATATTTTTTCCACCTCATGCCAAGGGAAGTTTTTTCATTCTGCTTAATGGAGAAGCATTCAAAATGAAGCATCATTTTGAAAAGAATTATATCCTGCACATGTTATTCTCCTTCAAGGTTGCAGGTTATAGCATCACATGTCACTGGCTGGTGAGAATACCATCTAAAATTACTTGGAATGATACCCACATTAATTATTGTCTCCGTTGTGAGTTTCAACTTGTTTCATAACATCGACAGGCAGATGAATTTCTCAGGTTGTTCCTTTTGTCTTGGATGTAATTATAGGTAACACCAGGTCTCCTCAGACTTCGTAACTTCTTTATAGGGAAGATGCCCATCACTGCTGACGTAGGTTGGATACCTACCACTAACTGACCAGTTAAAGATGCATCTGTAGCATCATCTCAGACAAACCCTTTACGGTCCTTCCCAGCTTTTAAAGGGACACACCCAGTTTAATAATCAAATTTCCGTATTTTTTTCTTTTTTACATCTAATATACCTGGAAGTAATCATAGGATCATAAAGGTTGGAAAACACTTCTAAGATCGAGTCCAACCATTAACCCAGAACTGCCAGTTCCACCACTAAACCACATCCCTAAGCACCACATCTACACATCTTCTAGTCTTCAGACTTGAAAGACACGAGGCCCTCCGTTTTCACTGTATTCAGAAGTGAATGAGTGCTGAGGGTCCCAATCTCTTCCTTTATCTTGCCTTTCTGAGGAATGCACATGAGCATGGAAGTAACATCCCGCTCTGCATCTCTCTGGCCTTCACATAAAATAACTAAGGCCAGAAGCGGTTATGAGGGAGGAAAAAAAGTATTTTCCTTCTGTTCTCTAAAATGAGATTTTTGATTTTACTGTAGGAATGGTGTTCTAGCAAAAAGGTGACTGGACTGGATCCTATGAGAGTTCAGTTCACATTCCATCTTAGAGACAGATCTATCACCTAAAGCAAGTAATTTGAAGTTTGAGCCAGGATAGGGTCCTGCACATGGGTTGGGGCAATCCCAGGCACAAATATAGGCAGGGGGATGAATGGGTTGAGAGCAGCCCTGAGAAGGACTTGGGGCATTGGTTGACAAGAAGCTCAACATGACCCAGCAACGTGCACTCACAGACCAGAAGGGCAACTGTGTCTGGGCTGCCTCAAAACCAGGGTGGCCAGCAGGCTGAGGGAGGGGATTCTGCCCCTCCATTACAGTCCCATGAGATCCCACCTGCAGTAAAACATTCAGCTCTGAGCTCCCAACATAAGAAAGATGTGCAACTGCTGGAGCAAGTCCAGAGGAGGGTCTGAGGTGATCAGAGGGCTGGAGCACTTCTATGAAGAAAAGCTGAGAGAGTTGGGATTGTACAGCCTGGAAAAGGGAATACTTTGGAGAGACCTTATAGCAGACTCCACTACCTAGAGGGGGAAACGAGAGAATTGTGGAGGCACTTTGTATGAGGGTATATAGTGATAGGACAAGGGGGAATGGCTTCAAACAGACAGAGGGTAGGTTTGGATTTGAGACAAGGAAGAAAGTCTTTGTGTGAGACACTGGAACAGATTGCCCAGAGAAGTTGTGGGTGCCCCATCCCTGGAAGTGTTGAAGGCCACATTGGATAGGGCTTTGAGCAACCTGGTTTAGTGGAAGATGTCCCTGCCCACTAGGGTTGGAATGAGGTGATGTTCAAGGTTCCTTCCAACTCAAATCGTTCTGTGTTTCGATGATAAATATCAAGAGCATTTCTGTGTGCCTGGAATTAATGATACCAAGCATTGAGGACTGTTAACATTCTAGAAAACAAACAGGAAACAATTTCAGGCTTTTTTCTAGGGCAGTGCAATAACAAAAGAAATAATTAGCAAGGAGGAAGTAGATCAGGAAGGTAATTAATGTATTACAATCACCTGATTTTCATACAATGTCATCTTGGGAAAAGCCAGTTCTTACTGGAGATTGCACGGCTTGTGAAGAAGGTAAGTTAATTTTTAAACCTTTTTTATAAGAGTCACATGTTCAAGTCATACCACCAGGTGGGTGATGCTTGAACAGGCTGTGTTCCAAAATGCAAATTATACTAATAGAGATCAACACTGAGCTGACACAGCTACATGGCTACTAGATCAGTGTTGGCTTATTTTAGGCAGCTCAAGGCATGGCTGTAACAACTTATCAAAAACCACAAAATAGCTTTAGAATATGCACCTTGTAGGATCTCTAAAAGTAAGTTTTCTTAACTACTTCCTTTCCATCAATAAGCACCAATATCTCCCATTCTACATGCACTTAAAATTAATTCACCAAATTTGAACAAGGTATTTTTGGGCGATGCTCTGGGGTCTTACGTACTATTTCAGCAAGTTTGATGTGTTACCTTAAATTGATGAAGAAGGCATGAGCATAAATTCCCTTCTGTAGCTTAGGTCCCTCTGCAGAGGGACAGGGAGCAAGGAGCATCTGGCAGACCGCAATGTCTTGGATCACCACAATCATATTGGACAAGCTGAATGCTGAAGGCTCCAAAGCACGATCCAAGAACAAAAGATCAGAGTAGACCTTTTTTTGTCAAATGTGGTGGAACCTCTCTCTATTTATCCTTTAAATGTGGCTCAGGAGCAACACAACCCTCAGAACAATTCTCAAGCAGTGTACTGTAACATCAAGTACCCTCACCTTCTGATTCTTAGAGGCTTTTCTTCAGCTCAAGTGCAACTCTCACTCTCAAACTGTCATATACAACTGTTCTTAAGAGACAGACAGATCAACCACTACTGACACACTTTTCCTTTCAGAAAGTGGCTTACACAGCTATTGCATATGCAATGAGTACAAAAACCATGCTATTTCTGCATCAGCTAGTGCTTGTGTGTGTGAGAGAGAAAAAGTGACAGCATCCCTCACACTGGGTTGAGAACACCAGCTTTACTCCTACGGGGAAGACAAAGGGCTTGTCTTAGAAACTGAACAGGTCAAAGCCCAAACCTTCTATAGAAATTTCTGTAGAAAAGCCTTCATTTAGGAATTTCTAGGTGGGGGATAGAAAAACGGGGATTCCTTGTACCAAAGGACTTGAGAGCATCAATTAATCTTTTGAGCTGGCCTCCCTCCAGCCCTGTGACACTCGCAGGTAATCCAGCCTACTACTGCGGTCTGAGAGCAGCTACTCAGCTGTTGTCCTCTCCTGAATTTGCTTCTCATCCTGCCTCTTTCTGGGACCAGATTTCTATACACTTCTCAGATCCCAAAGCTCAACTCAGCACTTCACTTCGGGGTAGATTTTTTGAGTAGAAACACAGCAAAACACAGGATCAATCAGTGATCAGAGTGTCTGGTCAAGTCCACTTAATTCAGCATCCAGAGCTGGACAACTGAAATCCTGTTTGGTTATTATTGCCTTCATGCTTTTCTTTATTATTTCATACCAAGCATCAGGCACAGACTTAAGTGCTAATTATTAAAGTTATATGCTGAGTTCAGGCATAAGACCCATCACTTCCAAAGCTACACCTGAACATTTCTCATCGCTTTGTTGTCTAACAACCTTTCATGGCTGACCCCTGCCAGATCAGGTATCATTTTGTGATTAGTCTAGGCTCAGGAACCTTAGTCAGTCATGTCCTCACACACCCGATCCATCTGCTGTAAGCAATTAATCCCATACAACCTGTGTTCTTTCTAGATATTGCGAATTATCATCATCCTCATCATCTCATCTATCAGCCATATGGCCACTAGATCGCTGTTGACAAAGTTAATCTTTCTGCTTTTCAAGTCTGTACAGCTGACATTTATTTGAGCTGGTGTTCTCTGTATTGTGACACTTCTAGCTTGCTGCCCCATGGCTTCTGATCATGGACAATTCATTAATTTAATCTGCACGGCAAAATCACTGAACTCTACCACAGAAGAGTAATTTGTTCCTCACTACTCAAACTAGACGTGTTTCCCATTTCATAGAGAACTTCTAGGTTTCAGCAAAAATAAAATTTTTGGGTTTGAATTGCTCATCTCAAAGCAATATGCAGGATGGAGATATAACAAAACCGACTGTTCAGTAAGTTTTGATGTTTATTCAAGACAGAATACGCAGAAAGCAGACATGAAAGTAAAAACCTGAAGGAGCAAATCTACAAGATTACTACTCCAAAATAAATTTAAACTTATAGTACAAACACTCTCAATCTCCCTTGTTACCCATGGCATGAGTGTCCCTGTCTATGGCCGGGGGCTTGGAAGCAGATGATCTCTAAGGTTCCTCGCAATCCAGCCCATTCCATGAATTTATGATTCTACCCAAACCACACATACGTGCAAAAACTCCTTGTATCAGCACTAGAGTATGTGTGGCCATGTTACAAGCCTGATGAAGGAAGAGGTCCCAGGAAGGATGAAGATTAACCTAGAAAAAAAATCATCAGCTTAAAGTGACATGAAACCACAGACTCCAAGTAGGATTTGCAATGAGTTTGTAATGAGGCTATTCACGTCTGGACCTGAGTAACCTCCAACAACACACCGTGCTGGAATCCTGACAAGCCCACGTGTTTCCACACAACACGCAACTGCATTAGAGGTGATTTTGTATTTCCACAGCTTATTCAACACAATTAGGGCTCAGTGATGAGTCCTGCTGAGACACTTGTAAAAATATTGTTGGAATATTGGTTTCCTGAATTTCATGCAACTGGAAGGAAAAAAAAAAAGAAAAAGGAGCACTTTCTAATGCATTTAAAAAGTTTGTGCATGAAAAAGGAGATCAATGCGAAGCAAGTCTCCTTTTTGCTTCTCCTAGAGAAACACACAGCTGTGTACATTTTAGGCTGACTGCATTCTCAAAGTGATCCTGTACGTTAAGGCAGAACTGTACACTGCCTGTTAGAAATCTAGAAGGAGCTCATACAACCTTTCTGATGGACTTTACTAACAGAGAAATTAATCCACAGCACCCAGATCTCCTTCTTTGAAAGGATGCAGTAGTCAACATTAGAATGAAAATAATTTTATTTCAATGTACATGAACAGAAATAAAATATAATTTTTTAAACTTAAAGAGATATATTGCTGGGCTGGCCCAATCACAAGTGTTCTCTACTACAAGGCAGCAAGACTGACTAGACCCACTTTCAAAGTACCACCTCAAAAGGATCCTTCAGCACAAAGCAAACTATTATTTTGAAAATGAAAAGAAAATTCATCAACTGTTCACCTAGCCAGGAATTTTACATTGTGTCCAAGAAAGATCTCTCTTGAAAATTCTGTCCATTACTGAAGAACAGTACACAGTATGCGGCACTATATCTAAACTTAACAATCAAGGTTTCTCCCAAATACTCTTTTCTATTCTACTCTCTTGTACAAAGCATCTGCTATAAAATTCACACACTCACAACCACAGAATGATATAAACCCGTGAACTAGGCTGTTTTCAATATGCTTGTTGCTATGTGCTATTACCTGCTGTATCAGCTCTGATATGCAGCATTCATAGACGCTAAAAGGGCATTTCTCTTGGCCATCTATTTCAGAATTCACAGAAGTTATGACTGTTTTTAAAACTTACAGTGCAATGCAATTAATTTATTCAATGGCATGATATGGCACCATAAGATAAGCAATTATTTGTTAAAATACACAATTTCTTTACTAATAATTTTGTGGTGCTTTACTGATAATGTAAGTAATAACAAATTTAAAAAGACAACAGGAAGAGGAGCTGATAGAGAACAATCTTTTTTTAAAAAAGTGTTTGTTACCTCCTTTAATAAAGAAAAACAGAAAAACAAATCTTGTCAGATTCAGTGAAAACAATAGGAAGAAGTTCCTCACACAGCACAGTTAAACTGTGGCCTCCTTGCCACACGACGTGGATGCCTGGATACTGTGAGGATTTAAAGAGATTTTCTTTCCATTATTTTAAGCAGCAAATGCTCCCAGATATGGAGTTCCCCAAGCCACAGATTGCTTAAAGTAGACTGTGGGGAAGCATTGCTCTGTTTTCATTCTTCCTTGTGCATCTCCTTTTATCCATTGAGACTGGATCCTGGGCCAGAGGGACCTTTGGTCTGACTTCATACAGCTGTTTCTAAGTTAGTTCAAAACATTTCATAAACTTATACTTAAGACAAAGGGTATAAGTTCATCATTTGCCATGTTGTTTAGTTAGAAGGACCAAGATTTTCAAATTACAAATGACTTCCAAAAGAGAAAAAAAAATACTTAAGATTTTTCCTGCTGTGACTCAGTTGTATAAAACTGTATAGAAAAATGAGAATTATGTGCAGATGTAATGTAAAGCAGTAAGCTTTATAAAAAACATTCTTAGAAATGTACCACGCATAAACAAAAGATGATTTACAAATATATTTAGTGGCTCTTCTAGTCATCGTCAGAATCTGAATCATATATCTTTCCTCTGATGGTCTTCTTATCCAGCTTCGTAAAGCTTGTTCCATATTTCTTTTGACTTTGAAAAGGTGGCTCCATCAAGTTTCCACTACAGGAAAAAGGTAAGACAAGTTGATTAGAGCCATATTCCTACAGACAATAAGTATCATCTCTAATGACCTGTTTCTCCAGAAAAACACAACCTAAGAGAACATAATGCCTACTTCCTACAGCCACCCAAAGCAGCACTGTGGTGTTGCTAGCATAGCACATCCTGGTCAAAATGGCCTGGATAACTGGAGTTAAGACAGGGGTGCGAAAGTGAACAGCACCTCTGGCTGAAGCTAGAGAAAAAGTGTCAGAAAAGGTTTTTCCTCCAAACTCATCAGGCTAAAGAGAACCATCTGTCAGATTAAACTGTAACCAGGGAATTACAGAGAGACTTTACAAAACAGGTGAGGAGCCACCAGTACAAAAGAAGCTAAAATGTTGTCAATGGGGACTCTGGAGTCAAAAGTGGGATTTGCCAGAAGTCACCTTGTGCTATATCTGTCTAGGCCAGACAGAGAAGCTTCCCCACAGGACTGCACCACTTCTGCAGGACTATGGGAGAACTCGCACCTCAGAGTGCCCCATGATCCTGCAGGGGCTCTCTCAGCACCACGTGTGTCCATGGGAATGGACCTGTGTTCCCTGCTGGGAACAGCAGGTTTTCACATGAAGCTGGAGCACTTGCTTCTCTTCCAGCAGGGTTGCACAAGGAGGGGAATCCCCTGGGACTGCTCGGAAAAGGGTGTGCCTTGTTTTCCCTCACATGACGTGTGAGGGGTTCGCATCCAAGCGTCAGTGAGTGAGTGAGCAATTACAACAACTACAACCTTCTGGAATTAGCTATAAAGAGATGTTTAAAATTTGTAGTTCTTTACAAAATGTTAATACTATTTTGCTGATATTAATACTAAATATACAGTTCACTGATTGCTATTTAATTACATATGCCAATACATCACTTGAATCCCGATTTCGGGTAAATAATCTGACCTGAACAGTTTTTCCCCTAAATAAAGTATATCCTTTTACCATCTGCTATCCCACAGGTTGAAGGAAAAGAACTATTTCTAAGCTCTGAGGAGGCCTATGCCCTTTTCAGGAACTCCAGAGAGTGGGATGGTACTTTCAGAGCAGAGTGGAGATGTGGCTCGCATTGCAAAACCACGGTCTGCCAAAATGAATGAAGAACAAAACTCACCCACACCACAAGGAGCTAAGAACAAATACACAGTAATAGTAGAGTCAAGTAAAAGTAAAATTATGCTATAAGCCAATGTATCAATGTTTAGCAAATTCAGTGGTGCTTTATACAACTCCAGTGAAGGATTTTTCCCACAAAAGGTTGTTGCTGTCTAGAATATGCATCCAAGCTGTCTCTGCATATTTGCTTGTTACTGAACTGGGAAATACCAGTTGTTTTAAAATTATAAATTTCAGTCATTTCACCTGAAGTTCAACAGCTACTAAGCCAAACTGAGCAGTTTCTTTGGCTTTAAGAGACAATAATCCTTGCCAAAAATCTGCCTAATTAGACATTCAAATAAATTCAGGTAATGAAATTTAAAATTAAAAAAGCACTAAAGACATTCAAAACAATAGAGCAAAATTAACCTAAAAAGATAGATGACATTTGAGCCCCATTAGAAAGCAAAGCAAAATTTTAGTAAGTAATCCTCCTGTAAAGTTAGGCTATTGTGGTGACAGATATGTTCTACTGCCTTTTGTTCTGCAGTCTTTAACGTGGTATTTATGATGATTCTATTGTATTGTTACTCAATTTATTTACACTTCTTCAAATTATCTTCCATTTTTAGTACTGTTCATTGAAGAAAAAAGTATATTCATGGATGTAATATTGACTAAGACGCAGTTTAAGGATGACCTGCTGAGTTTTCTCTCAATTGGATTAAAAACACACACTTCACTGCATTGCAACTGTGACATGAAGCATCTGTAGCTGCTTTGCAGAGGATTACATTGGATGAATTAGAGAATTAGATGCATGACTCTGAAGCCACATCAGAGCATCACTGCTACTCCATATACCTCATGACAAGAACTGGGTTTATCTTTATTATTCTACAAGAAGGACAACTCAACACTCATTACAATGTCTCAATACTTTGTCAAAGAGATTCTCTTCTTTCTCTTGATGAAGGACACAGCTTAAGTAACGAGATTAAACTCTTACATGTCTTTTTTAGCGCACAACATATTGAAGTTACAGTCGTTCAGATTCTCCTGTCTGCAAGCTCATTCTCTCTGCACTTTATCTGAAAATAGAAGAATCACGAAACACTTAATTACCTGTAATTAATTACGTCTGCACAGCCCAATCTCCATTCTAAGGTTTCTGTAGTGAAGTCATCAGTGTTACCGAGGTCAGTAAAACCCACGACGTAGTCTTGTGTTTTTCCATCTTTTATTAGTGCTAGAGTGGGAATTACTTTGATGCGCAGTCTCTCGCACAAGAAAGGAGATTTTTCAGCATTTAATTTCAAGAATTTTGTCTCAATGTGCTTTTTTGCCAATACAGTCAAATGTTTGTCCATTATTTGGCACCTGTGGAAAAATTAACCCAAAATATATGAAGTGTTAGAATGAATAAGCTGAAGAATATGCATTTGAGAGAAGGTTTAAAAGGAGCAGTAAAGAGCTAGTTCATCACGTTAATACTCAGACACGACCTTTGTAATGGAGAATTTAGTTTCAAGAGAAAGTATGGTTCAGAAGTAACTGGATTTAATGACTAATAGAGGAACAGCCTGGAGCACCTTTACTGTACAATTACACCATCCCTTTCTCTAATTTCTTCCTAATTACTTTCCATACACTGAAAACCCCGCTCTTGTTTCTTGAGGCCTGCACTTACTGATGACATTTCTTTCTGACTTGTATTGCTCCAGCTCTAGCTTCACTGCTTGTCAACTGGAAAAATTTCTCTACAGAAGATTTCTTCAGAGAAGTACTCTCAACGTGTTACAGCGTTTTGAATTTTTGCAGTCACTACCTTCACAGCTCAGTTTAAGTGAAAAAAAGTGATTTGCATATCCTGCTTTGCATAGTAGTGCTACAGGCAAAAATACTTCGCCTTTCTGTTGCCATGGAATACGAGTGAGCATACAATTATTGTTTCTCAGCTATGGGACAGTGACATGAACTGCTCAAAATACTTGTCAGATCACAGAGATTTATAAACTTGTCACCTGCAATCTCAGCTTTCTGGATTGTCTTCTCTAAGCAGCAGTTTGGCTTAGCTGCATGAACTCTGCCATGTGACTGTCCTTAAACTCGAGAGGAGAGCTGAACAGATCAAAAAGCTGGACTGGCAAAGACGAAGCAACTCACTATGGTGGTGGGTAAACCCAACACACGAGCTTCAAGCTGTTTGTCAGCATGACACATTTTACAAAACACTTTCTCTAAAGTTCTTTCTCCTGTCTGAGCCTACAGACTTTGCTGACCCAAGAATCAAGAACCCAAACCTGTCCTAGGCTACTTTATTTGTGGTGACTGCCTTTCACCTTCTTGAGTAAAAGCAAGCCAAACAGAAATGCTTTAAACACCCAGAAAATGTAGGACATAGACACCTCACTGCAAAATCAAGCCTTGACCTCTTCCAAGTTCTCACTTGGAGGCTGTTTCAGTTTATATTCTATAAGCTAGGGAGAACATAACACCTTTGTGGGGGAAAAAAAACCCAATAAACCAAAACCAGGACAACTGGCTTCTCCTTCAATACACTACTCTACTTTGCAACTGCATGTTAACAGAACACATTGAGAGGGACCCAGTGAGGAACAGCCTACAGCCCAGAACTTCTGAAATTCTTCCAAGAAGTGGAACATCTTAGTTTGGGTTGCTATTCTGAGTCAGCACATATTCTCAGATCTAGGTGTCTCACGCTCTAAAAAAAGTGACAGAATCACAAAGGCACAGGCACAAAGGGAAAGCAGCTGCAACTGATCCTTTCAAAGTAAAAGGTTAAATTCTCAAGATGCTTAGACAAGATTCTGGTTATATTTTTATTTCCATTTGCCAGAACCACCATATTTTAGAATACTTCTAAAAATGCCTGTTCATGTATGGGATTTGAAAGAACAAAAAATACATCTATTTTGTAGACATCTTCAAACAAAAGGCATCTTCAGCACAGCTTATTTACCTGAACGTTGTATCTCTGTAGAAATGGCAAACCACATTTTTACTTTCTTTGACTTCTTGGAAAAAGTCTCTCTCGCTTGGGATTTCTCTATATTCTCCATGTCCTTTTGAAAGCCACTCCTTTTGGAAAATATAAAAGTAAATAATTAGTATGGAGATTGTTAGTCTATCTGTTGTGCAAACTCTACAGCTTTTACAAAATAGAAGAGGGAGCCTGCACTGATAACCCTTTTCATACAGTAATGGAGAAACAAATTACTTCCTCCCCTTTAGTTTTATTTTGAAAATACACAAATAAAGACACCTTGCTTATTTGGAAATACAGATCTTGTACAGAGCTACATAAATTTCTGTAATGCAGCCTCTCAGTAAGACAAGACTATTTCAAAGAATACAACAAAAACTCTTGGCATTTGAAAATTGCCGATCGACAGCTTGGGCTACTCCCTCTGAAATGTTTTCGTACACTCAAAGAACTCTTGTCTTAAGCTTAGTTAAGTCATTACATGAATTAAATAAATTTCTTTTAATTTTTTACTCGTTGAAAAAAATCAGTGAGAAAAAAGCCTACTAACTCATCTGCAATAGATGATGTTTACCTACCAAATATACACTGAAGGGATCTTAACATGAACCAAGCCCACAGAAAATCATTCTGAAAACACATGTGCACCATAAGTCATAACATCGATGGAGAAACAGAATGTCACAAGCTAAAATTTAGAGGTAACTTCAAAAACTGTCTGATTAAGAGTGCAAATACAGTTTCCAAAGAGCTAATCTTCCACACTTTTGACAAACACACTTAGGGAAAAAACCCCCAGCCTCTGATTATTAAAAGTTAATTGCAGTATATTAAAAGAAGTACAGACAAATCTAAATTATTAGAAGTAGTGCAGTATGACAAAATTTGACAAAAACCTTCATTTTCCATTGGGGATAAAAATTTAGATAAATCACTGTTCTTAATCTTGCAGTTTTGTCTTAGCAGACTGAAGGAAAAAAATGGTTTCCCAGCAAACCAAAGGTATCATGTAACCTAAATTAGGATAGAACAAAGAATCTCCTGAATATTTACATTAAAAATTCATGGAAGTATGAGCACATGATGAAGTCATCATGATGCAAATCAAGAACTCACTTATCCCTCAACAGTGGTTATACATTAATTCCCCTCTCGACAGATTTATTCCAGAATATGTGACAGTACACTCCTTTCACTGAGCAGTATCCTACTTCACATTTGCATCGGAAAGTGCGTGAGAACAGCGACTTAAGATCAAATGACATGAAAAAGATTCTGCATGAGTTCTATCACATGTTCACATCCAAGGACATCTAACTGTTATGACTCCTGAAAAAGGAAAACAGCAGAATCAATTATAAACTGAACTTCTGAAGACAAGAAAATAGTGTGCCACTTTCTCTACTTCTGTGTATATAGAATCTAAACTGCTGGCTCTGCCTGTCCTCCAGCATCCCAACCATGCCACGACATTTCACTGCATTCCCATTTCAAAGTCTGGCATTAACCTTTAAGGGTGCCATCACAGCCAGAGCATCTCCTTTCAGCCAAGTCCCTTCTTCCCCTTCATAATCAGTTTCTTGTTTAGGTTAGCTCAGACTGAATAAGGTAAGAAACCTACAGCTCCTCTATTTATAATTCAGGTCTTGCACCATATGTTACCAAAATTATGGTGTAAACTATTGTTCAAAGAGAGCTCTGAGAGAGCATAAAAACGACCTCATTTGACATGAAGTATCAGGTCTCAAGGGAGAATTTCCTTCCTGTAAGAGGAAATGAGCAGTAATACAAAGTCAACATTTCACTAGCTTAGAAGGAGTGTGATAAAGGATTCCAGCCTAGGAACAAGGAAAAATCCTGTTTCACCCTTCTATAAAATACTGTAAGAGGAGGGCACACATCACTTACATGCTCTAAGTAACAATCCAGAAGCTTCAGAAGGAAGCTTCAGAAGAAAGACACTTCAGAAGGAGCCTAAAGCCTTATGATTAGGTTGCCTACGGGGCTTATGCTTCCAGACAGCAATGCTCAGTGAACACTCAAATCTCTGTATGAGACTCGTTATCCTATCCTTATTGTAACAATCACAGAGGTGCTTCTCTCCTCCTGTTAAAAAACACAAAGCATGCACACATGGACAGACACTTGCTTTCCTGGATAATTTAAAATTAATAAGCACAGAAAGGAGAGAAAGAGGGAAAAATCCACAAAACCAACCAAACAACCCCAAAACACTTAGTTCACATATATAATTTCCCAAGAGTTTCCAAAATGTCTGTTACACTCTACACATCAAGAGCCTGAACTACAGAAATTACTTGTTTCTGCTGCTGGCTCTTTTTTAGGGCTTCAAGCCTCCTCTGTTTAAGGCATTCCAATTCATCTTCGTCCATTTGGTCCAGCTTCTGTATTTCAGCATCCAGATGTTCTTCCACAACCTTGGCTGACTGAAGTATTTCATTCTCCAGAACTTTCTGAAGGATATCAACAGAGGTATCAGCAGCCATCTTTAGCTGGAAAGTGATCTCTTCAGAGCTGTGGAAACAGTAAAACAAGGCATTAACATCTACACAAACACTTAATTAAAAGTTTGATATCTCTTTGCTTGCAGTTCACACCATAGAAAAACAAAATGCTGTGCTATTTGAAGACAGGAGTAGACACAAGATAGTTCTTTTCTTTACTGCAACCCACTTTGGAGGATACTTTCATGATGAACACAGATGGCAAAGATACAAGTTAAGTCCTATTCTCTAAGCCCCAAGGGCAGCTACTGAAAGTGCACAAGAACCTGAAACTGCTTAAAAAAGTCACCAGTTCCAAAAGGACACTCATCCTGAGCCTGATGTACCTAATTTAATAAATATTCTGAAACAAGAAGATTCAGTTAGAAAGCTCCAAGTTGCTGGGAGGAGGTAGAAGATGCCTCAGAACAAGTTTAAGCAACGCTCAGTATATAAGTTTGTGCCAGTAGTTTAAATGCAATTACTTTAAGCCCCTCAGGCACATTAACATATTTAAATCTGAATTAACACACCTCTTCTCAGCTGTAAGAAAGACAAAGTGCTCAACAGCAAATGCTTTAGGCCGATACACTGCTTTAATTAGTACCAGAAAATTACTATTGCAAACAGCATCCTATGGCAGCCAGCAAGAGGATTTCAAAGCCACTACCTAATTGCTGTGTGAAGAAACACAGCCAAAATAGTTTTCTGTAAAGTTCTCCCTGCCCAAGCACATCAAAAGACACAAAACACTAACCAGGGTGCATGAAGAGCTGTGACAACACAATCAACTGCTCTCCTCAATAAACTTACACTGCAGAAAATAATCAGTGTAGTGACTGTTTTGAAACAGTGACAGTGCACAGTCACCCTACTCAGACTCTCAACCTGCTGACCACGGATCTGACGTGCTGAATTTGGGTTCCAGGCTACTCTTGGCTGTATTTCAAAGCGGGCGAGCTGCCAGCGTCACTGGCTCTGTGAACACCTTGCACACACAAGCAAGAAAAACATTTTAAGTAACGACAGGAAAAGTACCAACATCAGGGCAGCATTCCAGGCGTACTGCAGCACCAGCAGAGCCCAGCCTGCTGCCACACGTGTCACTGTCACACTCGCTGACCAGCGGCACCCTGCTCTACCTCCCTCTTCCCAAAGCTGCTAAACACAAAGTCTGTTTCCTCTCCCCCTTTCTTGTGTTTCCAGAAGGAACAGGAACCTTGCCGACGAAGATCAGAGACCAGCAGGTCTCCAGACGACAGAGAGACCCTGCTCAGCTTGGGCAAAGGGAGGCTCGTTCTCTAAGCAAACAGGAAGGAAAACAGGACCAAGCCCCGCCAGTTCCCACTGCAATCCGAGGTCCCCAGCGGCCTCCTGGCTCCCAAGTCGCGGAGCCCCGGGTGCCAAGAAGCTTTTCCTACGCAGCCGGGAGCCTCGGCACCACCGGCGGGGACGCGGTTCCGCCGGGAAGGGGCGCCGGGGTCCCGGCCGAGCGGGGCAGAACGCGGCGGGGGCACTGCGCAGGCGCCGCGCGCCTCCCTCCGCGGAGCCGCTACACACAACGCCACAAACAATCCACCCACCCAGCTCAGGACGGGCTCTCCAGGGGCGCCGCGCCGCCCGTCCCGCCTCGGGCTCGGTGCTGGTGGTGCCACCGCCCGGGACCGCAACCCCAACTCCGACCGCACGCCGGAGCCGGCACCCGCCGCTCACCCTCCGCTTCCTCGCGCGCCGGCCGCGCCCCTCCGCCGCTATCGCGAGAGTCAGCGCGGGGAGGACCGCGCGCGCCTGGCACTCCCCCCGCCGCGCTGATTGGCCGGGAGAGCGGGCGCGCGCCCCTGCGGGTGGCCGCGCGCACAACCACAGAACTACCCCCGACGCGCTGACTGCCCCCGGGCACGCGCCCCGCTGGCGCGCGTGCGCCCCATGCCGGGTGCCTGCGTGGGTGCGTGCGTGAGTGCATATGTGCGTGATTGCGTATATGCGTGGGTGCGTACGTGCGTGCGTGCGTACGCCGCACCTGCAGGCGGGAGCCGCGGACGGACTTAAAGCTCGCCCGCCCCGCGGGAGGAGCGCAGCTCCCCCGAGGCGGCCGCTCCACCCTCCGCGCCGCCGCAGCTCCGCCCCGAGGCGTCCCCGCCTCCGCCAGCACCTACCGGCTGGGGCGCTGCGGATTCCCCCTCCCGCCTCCGCGAGCGAAGGGCGGGGCTTGGCCGCGAGGGGCGGGGCAGGGCACGCCCCCTGCCTCCAAGTCGCTTTCTCGCCGCTCTGGCGGCTGAGGGGGAGGTGCCAATGCTTGCTGCCGCTGGTGCTGCTGTTTGGGGGATTCCTGATCGGGGTTGGGCGTGAGGCCGAGGCCGGCCCCAGCGAGGGTGTAGCGGTCGGGAGCCGCGGGGCTGGAGCGATGGCGTGAGGTAAGTCACGCTGCGTGAGCCGTGCCGCTCCGGCGGGCTCGCCGAGAACGCGGGCTGTACTGCAGCAGCTGGGGCTCGCCATCTCTTTGCTTCTTCCTGTAAGTGCGGTGGAAGATCTGCTGATATAAATAATGGGATAATAAAGCCTGGTTTTTTTTAAAAAAAAGCAAACAACGAACAACAGCAACAACAACAACAAGAAAAAACCTGGTACAAGTGTTCTGCTTTCTTCTTTCTTGGAAATCTGGCTTCCCGGTACGGAAGTGCGCTGACGGGGAAGGTGCGGTGGAAAGATAAGCTAGGCCTTATCTGCAGTCGGCTGGGAGCCTGGGTGGGGGAGACTGATAAGGAGCTACTGCTGTATAAAAGCAGAAGGAAGTAAGAAGTCAGGGTGCGAACCAAAGTGGAGGTGGTGATCCTGAGCCCGAAAGGTGTAAAGAACAGCGAGCCTTGCTCTGTCGACCGAAGGAATTACTGTGGCAGGGTGATGACAACAACAGAACACGTGCAGCTCTCAAAGCCTATTAAATAAATACATAAGATGATGTCTGTGCTCCCTGTGAGCGTTTTTATTTCTGCTCCATCTTGCTTTGCTCCTGAGGAAGGTGGCCACAAGAAGGTGAGGTTGCACCTGAGAGCGCCTCTGCCCCAGTACATGGTGTTTGGTGCTTGGCTTCCACGCTGTCTCTGTGAACGTCGGCCACCTCCTCCTGCCCCGCAGCAGCAGGACCCGGGCTCTCCTGTGAGAGGGCACAGCACCGTGTGTGCTCCCGAGGCTCCTTGGAGGGGAGTAGGAGGGAAAGCTTTGCACACTGAGAAAATCTGGCAAAGGGGAAGGAATTATGGTACTTAATGTTGCTGCCTCACAGACAAATTCCCTGCCAGGGAACGTCTCCCATTCCTGGAGCTGCATTTGGTCATTGTCATAAACCCAGTGCTGCCTCCTTGGACCCTCTGTTAGGAAGAAGGCCAGTCAGTCATCCTCAGGGTAGATGGTACAGTTCTGGTTACACTTCGCCTACCATGCGGGGAGATGCTGGGGATGACAGACCAGCAGAGCCCCGTGAAGGACTGGGGGAGTGTGCCTTGTGCACCCAAGGGGTGTCCTGGGCATGTCCCGTACCGGAATTACTCATGGTCACTGTACTGCTGCCCTTCTCCCTAAAAGCTTCCCCCTTAGCCTCTCCATTTCCCCACTTTGACTTAGCTGTCCCATTTGCCTCCAGGTAAAACCTTTTCAAACGTGTTTATTTTGACTATCAGACAGGTTTCATGGCCAAATGGGCCACAAGGCGGCCAGGAAGTCCTGGGCCCCCTGGGAAGGCAGGAGGGCTGGAGGGAAACTGGGGGCATCACTTAGACATTTGCCGGGGCTGTCTGAGGACCAGGAGGGAAACTACAAGATCCGAGGCGTCACTTAGACGTTTTCCGGGGGCTGCCCGAGGTCCAAACGGAGGCGAACAAAGCCGGCTTCCAGCCGGTCGGTCGCTGGAGCGCCCGAGAGCAGCCGGCGCTGGGCCCGTTCCTCCTCCGGCCGGCAGGGGGCGCTAGCGCGCGGAGGCCCGCGGCGCGGCCGGGAGCGGGCGNCGTGCGCGGCGCGCGGCGGTGCCATATGCGCGGGGCGGTGCGCGGGGCGGCGCGCGGTCAGCGCTGAGGGGTCGCGCGCGCTGGTGCCGTCGCCATGGGCAAGAAGCAGAAGAACCGGGGCGAGGAGAGGTGAGGGTTACAGGGAAATCCCCTCCTTCTCCCCCGTCCTGCCGTAGGGACCCCCATGCCGGGCCGCCCGCGGCGGCGTGACACGGCCCACACGGCGCTGAGTCAGGCGCCGGGCCCGGCCGGGGCTCGCGGCCTCATCGCAGGCGGGGCGCGCCAGGCCTGGCTCGGCCCTGCCGTGCGTGTGTTTGTTCGTGAAGGAACAGGCGGCTCGATTTCCAGCTGAAAAATAGCTGCTTAGTACAATTGAAGTGATTCAAATGTGGGTTCCTTAATTATTTTTTATGTCTTACTGGGCGTTAGTGCTATGGATCGTGCTGTGACACTGAAACCTACATGTTTCGTATACTTGTTTAATAAGTGCAGACGGTGGATATTTTAGTGGTTGGAGGTTAAGAGAGTCGACTCTGTCGTTATGTTCATATCGTCGTGGACAATGCCCCATCTGTTAACTTTTTTGTGTGTAAGAGTTTCCTATAAAGGCAGCTGTATTCACCATATGGAATGCTGACCGAATGACATTGTGTGTATATATGCACTAGCAGGAGAGAATGTATTTTTACTTGTCACTGTAAAGTAATGGTACCAAGAAACAATACGTTTAGAGAGTGTTTTTAGTTTTTAATAGTGACACGTAGTTAAATGAAAACTGATGTCTTGAAACGTGTATGAACTAGAAACTACAACGTTTTTTCTTGAGCCATTAAGTGGTTCTCTTCTGGAAGTTCTCCCCATGACAGATGTTTCACAGAATACTATTTCATCTCTATGCACTTCTTAGTATTTAGGTATGTATTGATGCTGACTTAAAGCTGATACTCTGTATCAGGTTAGGGTATAAACTGTTTCAGTTTCTCCGGTCCTTTCTGGGTAATGAATGTTTTCTCAGTAAGGTATTTTCCTCATCTGATTGTTTTTCCTGATGGCTATTGCCATGCCATGCGTGTCGCTTTTTAGTGTCTGGTGTTATCAACTTGTTTCACGGGCTGTATTTCACAGGAATATCTTGGGAGAAGCTCTGGCAAGGAGGTGAGTTGAGTGTGACTTAAGAAGAGGGAAGGGTTGGATATTTGTGCTCTAAAGGAAAGAAGGCCTAGAGCTCATCTTTGTATGCAGTGTGGTAGATGCCAAATGCATGGAAAAGCCTTCGAGTGCTGAAACTCTGCTTCTCCGTGCTGTTTCAGGAGTGGTGGCTGGTGTGCAAGGGAACACTTTGAGAGTCTTGGTGCCTGCTGGATACTTTGTTCTCTCTGTGTATCTCTGCACATATTTCTCTGTGTAAGTTACTGAGCACAAGCCTCTCTGGGGGGCTACACGCAACATGCCGTTTGTGTCTGAAAATGGAAGCATACCTTAAAGGAAAGGTCAATAATTTCTTGTTAGAATAGTTGAAATCTTGAGAGCCTAATGATTATTACTTCAGATTTAAATCTTGAAGAAAAGAGAGAACAGCAGTGCAGTTACTGTAGTTATGCTCCCTGTTACCAAGTCCTAAGGTCAGTGGTTTCATCCTGATGGTGGTGGTGAGCTGCTGCAGAGAGCTGTCAGCATCAGGTGTCCTTCACCAGGAGCGTGTGATTGCTCATGGTTGTGGTTTCATCTTCCTCTCTCTAAGATCCACTTGAGATCATTTTTATATGCTTGCTCATGTGACTTTGCTCTCTACTGATTATTCCATGAAACTCTGTGGTTAGCTAGCTCCATTGGCTAGCTGCACAGCACATCCAAATATGTGAAAGGGAGTGTGTATTAAATACTATTTCTTTCTTGTTTGTTACCCCTAAAACCAGTTTTTTTCAGATTTGCATTTCTTTTAGACAGCGTGTTTCAAGTTGCGGGGTGTCTCGTGCCGAGTCTATAGAAGCCATCTCTGTTTACCCCATGCCTGTGCTCTGCTATGTCCTGTCTCTTCCCTTCTCAAGGCCACTGCTCCCATACCAGGCCTGTATTTCTCTACACTACATTATTGTTGTGGAGTTATGAATATCTTGTTCTGTGCAGTGACTGTCACTGATTCTGTATGAAACTGTGGTTGCAGCATGCTCAGGTAAACAAAAGTAGAATCACTTAGGCATAGACACCTGGTTAGTTAGAGAAATCGCTGTCACAGCTAAATCAAGGAATAGTTGCAGGCAGGTCAGAAGTTTAGTCAAAGTAAGCCTTGACAGGCTTTAGTCCCGAGGTCTTGCCAATGTGGTACCAAGCTTAGGAATTGCTCCTAGCAGTGACAGTACTGTCGCGGGGCTACACAGTTGTATGGCAGTGAGAGGGATGGTATAGAAGAAGAATACAAACAGGTATGTGTTTGAGAGAGGAGGACAGGATGGTTAGGCTGGGTGTGTTTTATAGGAGGGAGTTTGAGGGATGGAAGTGTGAGGATGGACCTGGAAGGCCAGTGATGTTTTGGAATAGGTGTTACCTGCAGAGGTAACTTTTGTTTTTTGTTTTTTTTCTAGTGCTCTTGGTTCTAGGTGACATCCTTGTGAATGTCAAGTTCTCCTGAGAGAGAGGATGCACTGCATGTTTGCATCTGTGGCTTGAATTTGGAGTTCCAAAATCCCCCATCAGTCTCCCTTCCATTTCTGGTGAAGTGAGAGAGGAATGGCACTGTGTAATCAAAGGCTTCCAGTTGAATTTGCTTGCTGCATCTTCAGTTCTGTGCCATATAGTGCTGTGCTATTTATTTCCTCCTTTTCCTCTCTTCTTTCCCAACAGTTACGTTACAGGTACAATCCCTTATATCCTTTTTGGCTGCATCCTCCCGAAGGATGTGGCAGCTCATGGGCACAATTTGTAGTGCAGAGGAAACATGTGGGAAGATGCAGGTGGTTATGTTTGTGCTGTGAATATTTGTTTGAGAATTGATGTGGTGACAGGAAGGAGATTTTCTGCTCAACATACTGAGACAAATTATGTAATGTACAGGTAGTCTTTACTCTGCTTTTCTCCCCACATCCCCATAGCTTTGACTTCTGTAGTGGAATTTCCTCCTCCCCTGTTTCTGCTGAGTAGGGTAGTAGTGATGGGAGTTAATGTATGTCCGGGAAGTGTGCTGGGAAGTGAGGGTGAGGATGAATTTTGTCCCTGTGTACATATACCCTGTTTCTATAACAAGACCCTGAGTGAGATGATAGCTGTGGTGAGCAGGAAAAGAATAAAAATGCAAGGCTGTAGCCTGTTATGAATACAGATTGCTACCTGAACACTACAAATCTGTTCGTACTATACCAGCATCTCTGTTACGCTGCTCTGGAACCTTCTAAGTGACTCTCGCTGCTTGGTTGCTTTGCATCTGCCAGTGAAGAACATACTTATCTAGAATGGTCAGATACGTGGTCACTTTGTGATATGTTAGGTGCTTCATAAAGGTGGAGAATATCTTGGGTCAAAATAGCTCCTAAGCCATAGGGAAGTTGCTTTAGTTGTTTTGTCTTTGGAATTTTTGTGTTTGTGGTGGTCACTCATTTTCCAATGAAAGTTCTTAGCAAATATTTCAATAAAAGTATGAGGTATCTGAGTTTTCAAGCTTTCCTAATTGAAGAGTAGGTGTTCTGATGTATAGTCTAGCTCTTTCTGGGAGTAGTGTTATGCTTTGGTTCTTTGATATGGTTGTAATGGCAGAAGGTATGTCAAGGTTCTATTCTACTTTCTTTGGAATTTGGTTAGGGTATTTTTTTAATGTGTGTGAAGAAAGGCTGTTACGAATGACAGAACTCTGCTTTGAATCTGAGCCTCAAATTGCTGCTGTTGATTTCCTAGTCAGTGTGCTATGTACTCTTATGTTGCAGATTATTGCTTGCCTAGAATATGGATCTTTCTCTTTGATGGTGTTAGCTTTTAAAGTGTTTTTCCTCTTCTCCCAGCTTTAAGTCATCTTGTTTTTCTCTTAATATTTTTCCTTAGCTTCCAGTAGGTAGTACTTAGGTGCGTTTATTCTTCTGGCCTTTAATTATGCGACCTGTTGCCTAGGCATTCCACTCTGATCATTCATGCTTATTGCTTTAGAAGTTACAGGTGCTGCTCTGATTCTGCAGCCAGGAGTGAACACTGCTGCTAAAATAAGACTTATGGTGCTCTAACTGATGCTATGTATTGCTTTCTGCTCCACAAATTAAATCCCTGGTATTGTCTACTAGTCAGTCTGTTTGGTTCCTTTCTGTTAATGTGTTAATAGTAAACACTTTTCTAATAGTGTGTTACTAATAAAAATCTTCTCGATGTTGTGTAGGGAAGTTCTGTGAAGGCTAAAATGTAGTTTGGAAATATTCTGTACACTGGAGTGTCATTGTAAGTTATCTGCTTCTCAAAAATATTTCCACAAGCAAAGCTTTCTGCAGCTCCCTCAAGGAGAACAGCCGATAAACCCTTGAAATCCTTGTTTTGCCAATCTCATCTGGAAGATGGAAGATTTTGTACTGAAATATGTAGTAAAATAATGCAAAATGAATTTGCCATTACAGAAATGTATTGTCCTGCCCTATGCAAATGTATATTTCCGTTCCCCCCAAACCTATAGTTTTTAACACAGGCATTTCGTATTTATAAGAAAACTATATATACTTGTTGGATTTTATTTTAAAGCAAAGCATCATAGTAAAAAGTCTATAAGGATCTTGAAATATTTGTGGTAAGGGCAGAATAAACCTAAAAACACTACACTACACTAAGGAAATTGTAAGAAGCAGCTTTTCTTGTGGAAATCTTTATTCTTTTCATTATCTTCATGAAGGCATCTAAATCGTCTGTGTAACTACTGTTTATGAAAAGTATGAAAATTGTACATTGCAAGCCATCAGGAATTGCAGAATCTGTTGTTTAAGTTCTATGAAGACTTCTGGAAAGCCTTGCTCAGAATAGAGGTTTATGGCAAGTTGTACTTTGTTGTTGTTGTTGGCACTCAGAACATCAAGCCAGACAAGCTCTACAAACCTTTGCCAGTTTTAATTGCATTCGTGCTGTCATGTTTTTCTGACTCCGTGCATCACTGTACATTTGGTCTGTGCTGTTCTTCTCTTAGGTGCTGCCCACAAGTGAAGGTTGCAGTTCTGGACACAGCCTCCAATTGACTAACTCGTAATGCTTGTGTAACATTCCTTTTGCTCTTCCCTCTGACTTCTCCACAAAAATAGTTCCCTAAGACTGGTAGAGGAATTAATTTTTCTGCGCACAAATTATGTGTGCACATAATTCAGTCATTAAACTTGGCTGAAAAGGTTCAGTACAATCTGGTGGGTGTTCTGGCCTGAAAGCAGTTGGTGCCTTACAGAAGTCTTTTGATGATCCTTGTGTTTGCAACACTGATGACCTCTTCTTCCTGTGTGTCAGTTTGGGTTTTCTTGGTTTTGTTTTTTTTTTTTGGTTTGGTTTGGTTTGGTTTGGTTTTTTTTTTGTTTTACTATAGTTCTGAAATGTTAAACATGAATCTGCATCTTAACACTGAAATATGTTTCTTTAAATACATGCTGTAAGATGAAGTATTGGTTTTAATTATAGTTAATGTAGGTGGGCATCATTTGCCCTTCAAGATTACAGGCAATGTAAAGTGTCATTGTGATGTGGTGTTTTTGTGATGTATTTTGATTTTATACAGTGAGATGTATAAGATGTGGAAGTTGTGAAACCCTGAACGTAGTGGTAGTTTCTGTTATCTTTGCACTTTTCTTAAACAAAAAAAAACCCCAAAAGAGCTTGTTCAGGGAAGACTGCTAGTTTTTTACTTAGCGTTTCATATTCCATGCTTTTAGGCATCTTATTCTCTTGAGATGTAAACACATAAACTGAACCTTGAAGAGCTGCTTTATTCCAGAGAGCTGTGTTGCCAGCTGCTAGACACAACAGAAACTTTTTATCTTGAAGTTTTGCTATGTCTTTGTTTAAATGGGAATTTTAGGTTGTGGGGTTGTGGTGCGGGTTTTTTTTTTCCTTTTGCCATGTTTTCTTTTTTTTCTTCTTTTCTGGTTGATTGTTGGTTTTGGGTTTTTTTTGTTTGTTTGTTTTTAATTAATCTGGGTTATATAAAGGAGACTCAATATTTTTCTAGAATCTGTTTGGGTTAAAGATGTACTTCTCTATCTCTTTTTTTCAGAAAGTTTTGCTTAGCTGATAGTTATGCCACTCTTTTTCCCCAGCCAAACTTGAAAGAGAAGGCATGACTCTTAAATATTAATAATGGAATCATTATCTTGGGAGCCTGAATGAAAAGCAATTACCCTTTTAGTCAGATTTTACTTCCTTTTTCTCTCATGTAATTAGGTGGCTTCACCAGCTTCCTTCATCTATGAAAAATCACAAAGGTGTAGTTTCACATAAAGTTCAATTCAGTTGAGCTGTTGAACATTTCAAACCCTGTGGTGTTACTCTTGCTGTCCCCAGTTGCCAGCTGTACCTGCTTCCATTGCAGTGCATTCAGTGCTTATGGGCCCACAATAGAAATCAGGTGTGTGTTTTGATCTGCTGCCCAAAAAGGGTTTTCTGCAAGAACTTGTGGCCACAGGATTACCTGAGCTGATGAGAGGGGAAAGTGTGGCTGGGAACGGGCAAGGAGGTCGATTCTCCCTTACCCTACACCATAGCTTGAGGAAAAGGCAAGAGGAGGGTGCCCTGTTTCTGGGGTTGTGATTTTTATTTTTATTCTTTAAGCACTCTCAGCAGCAGTGGTGGGTTGCATAGCTGGTGCTCACGTGGACACTCCTTCACTTTCTGGGCTGAGGAAGGAGCACATTTCATTCTTTCCTGAATTTCAAACTGTTTCAGTCATATGTAAGTTAAATGTTTTCAGTGGAGGAAGAAACAACAAAAAAGAAGCTTGTAGTGTTGATGTACTTTGATAGGCCAAAATGAGAAAAAGGCCAGGGTTTTGTTTTCATGTTTTGAATAGCCTTGCTGAGCCAGCAGATGCCTGCATTTTTTATTTCATAACCCACTTAAAGAACAAGTTGGTGATGTGAGGTTTTGAACAACTAAATGATTACTTCCAAAGTGGCTTATGTTTTGGCACAGTTTAAACCAGTTGCTCTAGAAGAACTTATGTCTTTCAAACAATCTTAATACTACAGGTGAAAACAACTACAAGTATGTCATTCAGCACTGGTAACTTGCTGGTTTTGGATAATCTCGTATTTAGAAATGCATCCTTATTACTGGGCTTACGGGTCACATGTGGAGGATGGGTAAGGTGCTCTAGGGAAATGATGGTAAAGATCTGTGTAAAAGTACTAGTTTTACTTAGTCTAAAACTATTGCAAAACCAAACACATGGAAACAGATGGTTCAGCTTCTCTTCAGTCTTTTTGAAGGTCAAGCATTTTTTTTTTCTTAAGCAAAAGAAAATGACTTAATGACAGTGATATTCCTTTGAAGGTAGTTAGAAGAGCTGGTGTCATGTAGCTGATGAAATATCTCCAAGGTTGCCTCAGCAAAAATGAGTCTTCTGATTATGCAGGAATGTGGGCAGTGAGTTCACAGTGGTGCAACTTTCTTGCTGTGTCAGCTTGCTGACTCTTCTGTCCCTTGCACATCAAAGTTTGGTTTCTTTGTTTCAGTCTGGTTTTAATTGTACAGTGTTTTCTTATGTTCCAACTTCACCTTTACAGGACAGCTTAAAACCAAACCGAAGTAAAAGATTTTTAGCATGATTTGAGTTAGCATGTTGACTGTAAGATGAAGGCAAGCATAAGTAATCGCTTGTGTCGCTCATTGCAGTGGATCAAAAAGTGCTTGTAATCTTTGTGTGTACACTTTAGTTTTGGTTTCAGCAGGACAGTGGTACCCTGTCAACTTTGTTTGCAAAGCTGGAAGTTGGATTTACAGTAGTTTAGGGCTTGATTCTTTTGAAGCTGAATTCTTCCATTTAATTTCTGCAGTTTCATTTACCTAATTTCAACAGAGTCAAATTGATATGAATGAGGGCAACTCAGCTCCTTTGTATAATCCTATTGCTCCACTCTTTCAGTTTGTGAATGGATTAGTAGTTTTTCTTTGCCCTTTATCTCACTGCTATCTAGTCAGGATGCCATCTATGTCACGTGTAGCTGCATGGTGACTGTTTATAATCAAGTTTTTCCTCAGTGTTTGGGGATATGTGTTGTAGGTACTGTAATAACTACATTGGAAGTCCTAATTGTGTGTGGTCTTAAGAAAGCATAGGAGGAAAACATGCATGTTTGCTGGTGGTCTTGCTAATATAAAGAGCTTGTCTGTTGTTAGAGAGTCTATGAAATGCTGTTGGTCAGTTGGCTTTCCTTCACTAGAACCGGCGTGGAAAGCTGGAGGAGCTTGTTTGGCAAGGAAGGGCAATTATGAATTTTAACTTCAGAAGCTCACTGAGCAAAGAAAAATGATGAAAGCTTAACTCTTGTTTCAATAGCTGTAGTACTGTCTTCCTGCATTTGGCTTTGTTTTCCTGGATAATGCTGAGGAAGTCTTTCAGATTTCCATGCCTAGATTTGTGTGTTACACAGGTTATATTGCAGGCAGTCCTTAGTATGGCAGGTTCACACTTTGAAAATCCCTTAATGAGGAATATATTAACTATGTCAATACTTGAAGTAAGTTTTTAGCCTTCCATGGAAGAGAGAAGTGATAAATAGTTAAAGTGTACTTGTAACTGTTCTGACATACTTTTTAAGGGAGCATTGATATTTTTTTGTGTTATTTGAGAATTGTAAGTTTAAATCTTGATTTGGAGCATGACAGCTTCTGTTCTGGTGAGTGGTGCACTGATGAACACCTGTAATATTGTAAGCTGAAAGAAATGGTGGGACTTCGGGATTTAAAAATACATCTTGCTAATTGTGATCAAGTGTCAGAAACTGTGAACTTCACTATGTCAGGGTTTTTTTTTAAAGCAAAATGGGAAAGCATGCCTGTAAAAGACTAAAGTAAACCCTAGAATGTGGAAACTAGGATTGACATAAATTTCAGCATCTGTAGATCAGAGTTTGTGTTAGGGTCGACTCTGGTCTCCAGATGGCTTCCCCAGAGAATTTCTAGGTTCTGGCTGTTGCACGCCGTTGCATCAGAAAAAGAACTTGATCCAAAACTGCGCTTGTTTCTCATGTTTAAAAAAACAAACACCTCCTCAAATAAAATAAGCTCAACACCTTAAGGTGTTTTTAGTATTTTTTTGGCAGATGCAATGTAATAGCTGGGAGGTTGATTTGTTTGTTTTTAAACTGTGTTTCTAGTCTTAAATACTGTTTCCTTGCTGTAATAGCAAGAGAAACACAGCGGAGTTTTTTTTTTTTCTCCAGACTGTGTATCTATCAGTCACAAGATTTTTTTCACTTTTCTGACTCAATAGCTTGCAACTGTGTGGGATCTTATAAATAGCAGAGCTACTGGATGTCTTTGTACATCTGACTGAGCAGCGGTAGGTGACAGCTCTTTTATTTCCTAGCTGTTTTAATCTTCACATTGAAATAAATTTCATACTTTCTCTTATAGGCAGGATTTGGAATGGTAGCTTTATTTGTTGTTGATTTTGTTTAACATGTAACAAGAGCAACTTAGGTTGTGTTTTGGGTATCGCTTTCTGTTACTGGCCTGATTTTATGCTTTGTTTGCATGAGAAGTGTTACTGAACATCCTCTGTTGCCCATGTCTGTCTTAAAAATCTCCGAACACTTGCCTGGAATGGTCTGGGTATATTTGATCCTGGTTTGGTGCAGAATGTTAACACAGCATTTAACTTGTGACCCAGTGAATATTCAGGAATCTATCTTTCAGGGGCTTTTTCCATGCAATACAGGTTTTCATTAGTCTCTGCAGACAACTTGTACTAAAACCGTTTTGGGCAACAGTTGATTTCTTAATGTAATTTCTAGGGCACTAAGGTAAATTTTTTCAGTATAAAGTATGTAAACATTTCTATGCGTTATTTTAAAGATTTATATTACTGTAATCCTCCTTAAGTGGCAGAAGGCAGTGAAATTGTATAGGGGAAATGTTGAGCACTTTTCCTTTTTAATTAGTGATATAATTCTAGAGAAAAATTATTTTGTTTGATGTCTGCAATGTAGTGATCTCTGTGTACTTGTTATTGATTACTGCATTCTCCTTTAATTAATATGACTTGTCTTTCCCCACTGCAGTTTTGCCCTATCTTAGGCACAGGCCTTCATGGAAAAATGTCTATAGCCCTTTTTTTGAAAACTGCTTGTTTAGGTTTGAGTGAAGTACACACCCCTAATTCCTGCTGTAATTTAATGCATTGAAATGCTGTTTTAGCAGTATCAAAACTTTATATCTAGCAGTAAAAATAGAGGCCTATATCAAAGTATGTGAATAACAGAGGTGGCTTAGGCTTTACCTGCTAAACAAAGACAAAGGAAAATTAGGAAAGTAACTCCTTCTCAGCAGTGCAGTAGCACTTAGTTTTCATTTTAACACTTTCCAGATCTCCTTGAGCCTCTTGTGTTGGGGAAATGTGGAGTTATTTTTTTTTTTTAGTGCAAAGCATTATGAGCTTGAGTGGTCTCATAAGGAAGTGAGGCTGGGAAATCTGTTTATAAAGTCTTCATGCAAAAGCAGTTTGAGGTCAAAATTGAAAACTGCTTGAGCATTCTGGTCCTTTCAGGTTCCTGTATCAGGCCCTCTTAGGGTTGGACCCTAGTAAAGGCTGAATGGATACCTTTTGGAGATCTTGGAGAAGGAAGTTCCTGAAAGAGTGTTTGGGTTTCTGAAATGTGTTTTGGGGGACTGCTTAAAAAAACCCCTTTACATGGAAAAGTTCCATGGTGTATCTAACAAAGCCCATAGGAAAGAAGCTTTCCTGTTATGTATCTAAGTGTAGTGGGTTCCATATAAGAAGGAATAAGATCATCTCCCAGGACTGGGGGGAGCACCTTCTTAATCTTCTTTTCAACTTTTTCATGAAATCCTAGTAGAATATCATTAGAGTTTTAGAAGGTAAGGAAATTCAAGGTCAGTATGGAAATAAACTTGTAGTACTGGAAGCCGGTGTTTTGAATTCCTTGACTTTCCAATGATATCTTTGCTTGTCAGTTGTTATGAATTATAGCTGTATATATAAGTGCATGCAGCCTTAATTTTACTTCTTACTTCATTGAGGCTCAAATATTTGAAGCTTGCTCTGCCACTTCTTAGTAAATGGAATTGTAATGGAAAATATAGAGGGGTTTTGTTGTTTGTTTTGGTTTGGTTTTTTGGTGTTTTTTAGGGTTTGTTTTTTTTTTTTGGATCAGAAACCATTGACTATTTTTTCAGAAACTAAGCAGTGGAAGCCGAGTTTGGAAAGGCTTTTGTATTGATACCACAGTTGTGACAGCTGGACACTCTTTATTATTCCTAAACTGTTCTTGCTGGTGGGTGTTAAAGCTTGATGTCTGTCAAATAGTTTTTTCAGTGTTTGAGATTTTTTTTTCTCTAAAGAAGTTTTCTTCTTCAAAGTTCAGTTGAAGTGAGTTGATTTAACAGCATATAAACCATTACCCCCTTAAAGCCTGTACCCTGTAAAACATGAGGTACCATAGACATCTTTGCTTGTAGCAAAATATCCATGTGTTTTATGTTTGTACATAACTTTCTGTTAAGCTGCATTGTGAAAAGCCAGCCTTGATAGTATCCATGTAAAATATGAGCTGTTTAAAGGCCTGGTGCTTTATTGTTTGAACAACCACATGATTAAGATCCTGTGGTAATGGGAGCTTGGAAGAAGCAGTAGAGCATGTATTTTGGCATTTTCAAACTATTTCAAGCTTTGATATGACTCAGTCTCCTGCATTAACTCCTAGAGGAAAAGGAGGTAAGCAAGTGTGCTTAATAAACTTGATATTCAGCAATTAATGCAAAAACAAGTTTGAGGGCCTATGTGTAGGCCTAGATATAGTGTAGTTAGCCTGATGCTAGGGCTTTAATTCTAGGTGTAGAAGTGAATGGCATTTTTATTTCAGCTGTTACCCCTGGTATACAGCCTGTTAATCTGCTTATAAAAGCATCTCTTAAATTGCTGAAACATCAAATCATTTTAGGGTGAGAATGGCCAAAATGGGTATTTTCTCTTGGGAGGTGAGAATTGCTGTAGAGATCTTGTATTTACTATTTGAGAGATACATTTCTTTCAACAAATTTATTACAAATCAAGTCAGCACATGAGGGAGTGTTACTAGGTGTATTTTAGATGTATTTTTCTTCTCTTGACTAAAAGTATCTCTGGTAATACAGATGCTGTACAGTGAGGTACTTTGTTGTGCTGCTTTTTATTTGGTTTGTTCAGTCTACCCAGAAGAAAATATAAGATCTTAAAAATACAAATAGTCAATCTTGGCCTTTAAATAAATGAAGTACTTTGTTGCTTAGTTGTGCTATTGTCACATATAGACAGTGTTTGGTGACTTGCATATTCCCAATATGTGGGATAAAATGTTTGTGAGTGTCAGCATTCACTTGCAAAAGAATCCAGCCCTTTCCTTTTTGCCAGGAGAACTGCAAC
Source organism: Oreocharis arfaki (assembly GCA_013398015.1). NCBI lineage: Eukaryota > Metazoa > Chordata > Aves > Passeriformes > Paramythiidae > Oreocharis > Oreocharis arfaki. Next base: position 175,796 of record VZRR01011969.1, read on the forward strand.
TAAGACTTACTGAATTTTAGAATCTGTAGCTGAATAATTAAATACTTGTTTTTCTTTATTAAGATTTAGCTTCTGGGTTTATAAATTGTCAAGACTGAAGCTTTAGAATTTGCTGATAACCTGAAAGTCCTGAATCTGGGAGAAATTTATAGGTAATATTTTCTGGATATAGTTTTGGATATTTGGTGGGTCAGCCTTTGGCTGATTTGTCCTGAGTGGGTGTTAATAAATGAGAGTGAAATTGTAAAACAACAGTTTTCTGCCCAGGCATCTAAGAGGGAGTTAAATTAAATATTAACAGATTGTTGATTAAATGGGTTTTGAAACTTCATGTTGTGTTGAAAGCATCAGGCCAGTTTTGATCTGAGTACTGAAGCTCTAAGTGTGAAGCATGGAATAAGTAAGTCTGCTGTCTTACAGTTGTACTGTGAGTGTGATTAGGTGGTAAAATGTGTGGACAAAACCTTCTTTTGGCTTTCTTTAGGCCTCAGAGAGGTAAGGCAAGTGGTGCAACTGATTGCTTGCCAACTACATTGCTATTTTTTATGATCTGCTTTAAAGTCTGGCTTGGGGCTGAACTCTGTTCATCTGTGTGACTTCTTTTCTTGAAAGATAATAAAATTTTCAGTCTCATGGCAAAGCATAGACAACTGTTATTGGGAGTTGGAAGCTGTAAAGAACTTCCACTTATTTGCTTAATAAAAGTATAGTAGGTTTTTTTGTTTGCAAAAGGGTGTTTGAAGGAGCAGATGAATATCTCTTAGTAGGATTCCCTGGTTGTGATTTGCAAAATTTCTTCTATTTGTGCTTCATTTTTACTCTTTGGTTGTGGTGGCTGCTTTTCTACCAATGACACCTGTGATTTGAAGGGCCAAACAACTTATCTTTTGGAGGAACAAAGTCAAACAGTCTTGTTACATTCTTCCAATAAGTTACATCAAATTGCACAGCTAAACTTTTAAAGTCGGTGTTGCAAGAACTGAATGTGTTTTATTGTTCCACCTCCCTTCAAGCAGATGACACGTGTGAAGGTTTTTTCCTTCGCTTCCTACTGAGTGGAATAAGGTAACAGTGCCTGATTGTTTGTCAAACGTGGGGTACTTCTTCCTGCATTGCATATGTTTTGTAATTAATTTTGCATTTTGAAACTTTTATTTGTTTTATTTAGATGGCTTCTGCTTATGTAAACTTAACATTTGAACTAGTGATAACCCTGCTTTCCTTCTTCATTTTAGTGCAAAAGATGATATTGATATTGATGCCCTTGCTGCAGAGATAGAAGGTGCAGGAGCTGCAAAGGATCAAGAGCCTCAGAAATCCAAAGGCAAAAAGAAAAAAGAGAAGAAGAAACAAGATTTTGAGTAAGTTTGGGGTTTTTTCCACCTGCCTGATCTTATTCCATTATCCAAAAACTCAGTTACTTACGTGCCCTAACTTCTTTCTTGTTCTAGTGAAGATGATATCCTGAAGGAGCTCGAGGAACTGTCAATAGAGGCGCAAGGAGGGAAAGTTGACAGGGAACAACCTTCTACCGGAAAGGTGAACACTGAGAGGGAGGTGGGCTTTTTAACAGGAAATAGTTAAAATATGAGACACTTCTGTCCCGGAGAACTTCTGGTGTTGCAGTGTAGTTGGACATCCTGTGTGAAACATGTAGCTAGCATGTTCTTTTAATTATATTTGATCATATTTTCATAGGAAAGTCAAACATGAAAGAAGCCATGTCTTCATGCTAAAAATTATTCAAAGCCAGTGAGAATCAGTCTTAATTGTGGGCTGAAGTATGGTACACTCAGCAGGAATAGTTATTGCTTTCAAACTTTGTCTTCAATTAGAGAGGTTTTTCTTGATGTATCTCTGTGGTGCTGTACCCCCTCTTACTCATCACTTCCTGCCCTCTCCATGGGGTCTCCCTCCTCCCCCTGCCCCTAGTCCTGGCCACTCCTTGAGTACTCCCTATTGGTTCCTGTATCCCAACTCCGCCCATGTACCACCCCTGTGCCCTGAAACCATTTGCCCATGTGCTCTCCCCGCCCCCCTGGTACCCGGGTAAACTGAGGCTCCAGGCCATGTGACTCTCTCCCTCCCTCCCTCTCTCTGCCCCTGGGAGCAGCCTGCCAACAGCTCCTCTCCTCTGCCTTTGGGGGCCAGCCCGTGTGCTGGCCCCAGGCTTTGGGGAGGCAGCATGGAATAAAGACCTTTGCAGTGCCATGAGGAGAGCCTTCTCACCTCCTTTGCCATCACTGAAGTTGCAGGCTGGCAGCTGGAGCAGCGGTGCAGGGTGTCCGAGATGGACTGCAGGAGGGCAGAGAATCCCTGCCTTGTCCCAAGAAGCCCCCGCTGCGCTCCCAGGGAAAGCTGCAGCAGCTAAGCAACACCCAGCACTGCTACATATCTCAATATTACCTCTTAGCTCATGATGGCAAGTAATTTTTCATGGCTGATTATTGAATTGTTTAATTACCAGGTTGAAAATGACAATGAAGAAAGCTTATCAAAACAAGATAAAAAAAGGAAAGGAAAGAGTAAAAAAGCCAGTCTGGAAAATGACTATGACAGCGAGGAAGTGGAAGATAAAGATAAAAAATCCAAAAAAACTCAGAAAGCAAAACAAGACATGCTTTCTGGCAGTGATGATGATGATCATGAGACACAGCTTAAGAAAAGCAAAGGGAAAACTCAGAAGTCAAATAAAAAACATGATTTGTCAGAAGAAGATGAAACTAGCATTAAGAAAAGCAAAGAGCGTGGGGGAGGAGTGTCTACAGGCGAGAGTGGTGATGAATCAGATGAAGTCTCCCAATCTAGAAAACGACAAAAGAAAAACCAAAAGCCAAAGTCTGCTCCTGCTGCTGAAAGTGGGGATGATGAAGAAGAACCTTCATTCAAATTAAAAACAGCAGCTCAGAAGAAGGCAGAAAAAAAAGAACGTGAAAGAAAAAAACGTGAAGAAGAAAAAGCCAAATTAAGGAAGCAGAAAGAGAAGGAAGAACTAGAAGGTGGTAAAGAACCAGCAAAGCCAAAGGAATCTCTAAAAAAAGCTGAAGAGAAAGCTTCTCCTGAAGTTACAGCAATCCCTGGCCCTGGGGAAAAAGGAGAGACTCCTGCAGGAACAGAAGGTTTGTAACATGGTTTCTAAAACTGTAATTTAAATACTGTCATTTTTATAAGGCCAGAGAGGTGCCAGGCAGTGAGGATAGTTTGTTGGTTTATTTTGAATTGTGAATACTGGATATTTGGTAGCCTTGTCCGCCTCTCTGTGTTGGCTCACAGGTGCTGTGTTTTCTGGCCTGTAGTCTGTTCAGGTACATGGGAAAACCAGCCAGGTGGTGAATTTTCATTACAGTATATGATTACAGTTCTATATTGCAAGAGTAGTTTTTTACTTCCCTGTTACTCTGATGCTTTAAGACTTCAGGCTGTGTCTTAAGAGACAGTTTTATTGTTTTCATTGTGAAATGTTTATGTAGAAGCCAGTGAAAATATTCCTCATTTGATGTTATTTATCATATTTGAAACATAAATTGTACTCAGAGTATCTTTGAAATTTCTGGGATCTTTGAATGTATGCCTTTTCTTTCTGTAGCTGATGACAATGAGGGGGACAAAAAGAAAAAAGACAAGAAAAAAAAGAAAGGTGAGAAAGAAGAAAAAGAGAAAGAGAAGAAGAAGGGTCCCAGTAAAGCCACAGTTAAAGCCATGCAAGAAGCCTTGGCTAAAATGAAAGAGGAGGAGGAAAGGGCAAAAAGAGAGGAGGAAGAACGCATAAGACGACTGGAGGAACTTGAAGCAAAACGCAAAGAGGAGGTACCGTATATCTCATTCCTAGGATAACATAAGGGAGAGAGTAACCTTAATCTGTCTGCTTGCTGGTGCAGTTGGTGAATTAATCCTTAATATGTTTCTCATAAAAGGAATATACTTGGGCAGCTTTTGTGTAAAGAATGCTTTAGAGTTTCTGCATGTTTCATTTTCTTTTTCTAGGAACGATTAGAGCAAGAGAGGAAAGAAAGAAAGAAACAGAAGGAAAAAGAGAGGAAGGAGCGTTTGAAGAAGGAGGGAAAGCTTTTAACAAAAGCTCAACGAGAAGCCAGAGCCAGAGCGGAGGCTACTCTTAAACTACTCCAAGCTCAGGGTAAGCAGTAAAGTTTAATAGTAATTAAAATCAAACCAAACCAAAAAACCCAACCAAACTTTATATCTGCTATTGCTCTGTGTTTATTTTTTTTCCTCTCTGGAGCTAGGAGGGCAAGTACTGAGTGATTCCATGTAAAGGTGCTCTGTTGTCAAGGAAGGCAGTGTGTGCCCTCCCTTCTCCTTAATTTCTGAAGTAGGTTTAAGTGTCTGTATTTTCATCTTACACTTTAAATATACAACTTTTTAATACTGTCTACTTCCAGTTAAAGATGTTAGTTGTGGAACTTAGGAAAAAGCACTTAAAGAAGTGGTGTAATCCAAAGGTCAGGAGAAGCAGATGGGCTGCACTGAAGGTCTTGTAAGACCGGTGATCTGGATCTTGTTGAATTAATTCACGTGCTCAGTTAGGCAAGTGCATTGTTTTGCGTCAAAAACAATGGGGTAAGTCCATGGGAAAGATGTATTTTTCGCTGGGATTTGCAGGAGTATGTAAGAGCATTCCTACTTTTCTGTGAAATATGATCTGTCTCCATTGCAATGAAGCAAATTTGTCCAATAAATTGTAAGTAAAATGTCCTAAATTGCTCTTCGTAACTGGTTTGTGGGTAAAAAAAGGAAGTAATTTGTGAGTGCTGAGTGTCTTTGTATTTGTAGAGTATGCTATCTGAGACTTTACTGGTAGGTGGATGTATAAACATAGGAATCTCTGTAGCTAGTAAAATGTTTGGAGCTCTTAAACATACACAAAGGCTATTTCTCCTTGATCATTGCTGTAGTTATTAGAATCTTTCTATTTATGTGCCCCTACAACTGGATTTTTGTTAAATCTGCAATATAAACCACTCAGTACCTGTAAAAAAATTGAATGTGCAGCAGTAATTAAGTTTTTAATTTATCTTTGCATGAAACTTCTGTTTTTGATTGAATCCCTTCATACATTACAGCACCAGCTTCCTGGTGGCGCAAAGATGAAGCCAGGGAATTGAACCTGGCATTATTTTAATACCTGAAACCATCAGTGTTGTAAAATTAAAAAAAAAAACCCCAAACAAAAAAACAACAACAAACCGAAACCCAAACCCCCAAACAAACAAAACAAACAAAAACCCGTGACATGGAGCAAAAGGGAAAATGCTATCTGCTGAACACCCTTAAGCATTTAAGAAGACTTGTGACCCTGAACCACTCCAAATTGTCTGAAATTAGGACCATTGGCAGACAGCTTTTAAGTGAGTTTTTGCATAGCAGACCTTAAATCGATAAACTCGAGGTGTGTGTTCATGACGTTTTATGTAGGTCTGTGATAACTTCAAACCTGCAGTTGTAGAATCCGAGTGGATTTATTGTTTATTTCTTGTTTCATTGCCATCCCCTTCTTCCAGTTATCTGACTTTGTTTTGAGGGCAGTCAGGAGTCTGAAGACCTAGTCTTCACTCAAGCTTTCTAGCTTTTGAATTCAGGCTTTTAAAAAAGATAAAATATGCATCAAACCTACTTTCTAATCTTTCTTCCTCCATCTTCCAGTTTTGGAAGACTTGTTCTTATTTAAACCAAAGTTTGTTTATTAATTACCTGGATTTTCTTTTTAACAATTTTTTTGTTGTTTTGCAGGTGTTGAAGTGCCATCCAAAGACTCTGTGCCAAAGAAGAGGCCAATATATGAAGACAAAAAGAGAAAGAAGCAGCAGCAGCCAGAAATTAAAGAAGGTGTAGTTTGCATAAAGGGAGACGTAATAGATTAGTAGCATTTCTAGAAGAATTTCTGAAATAAATCAGCTAATCTTAAGCTAATTGCACTTCAAGGTGCCTCTGGGGTTTTTTTGATATCTCTGCTCTTACATCCAAGTGCTGATGCATTAGGATCCTGAAGTTATTTTGAAGGCTGCTCTCTTAATCCTTTGTTTTACAGTCTACTTGACTGTTATTTTTTCCTAACCTGGATAGTGTCTTTAGGTTTTCTAAATGTTGGAGATTTACAGGGTGTAAAGGCCTTTTATGAATGTGACATTGAATGCTTTGTGTGCATATGTTGGTCAAATATGAAGTAGTTTAAGTAATAATGACTTATGATTAGGTCTGAGTTTGTCCCAGGATGAAAAGGGATTGATCCTAGTTTTAGTACTTTTAAATTGGAGACAGTTTGTTCATTTGTTTTCTTATACATAAAAACATAAAACCCAGGAGATTTCAGCTCCTGGGTGCAGGTTGTTCAGAGTAGTTCAAAGAGCTTGCATTTTTGAAATCTTAGAATTTATTGCACTGGTTAGATGTAGGTTGACTGTGTAAGTTTTTTATATTTGTGGTTCATGACTTTCCTCTGGAGGGACTATGGTGGCTCTTCTCAAGACTAATCCTTAGTTTAAAAAATTTAGGTGTATTTCTTAGCTATTTTTTCTCTTTTTCTTCTTTTTTTTTTTTAATTTGGCATTAGTTATGTGCCTGCTTTTCATTTATGGAGTGTGTGTAAAGAATTGAAAATGATGCTTCTCTGAATTGTATCGGTGATTTTTTTTATTTTATTTTTTCAGTTTATATTTTTAATGGAATGGTGGGGGAAGTATGGGTAGTTCATTTGTATTACTTCATTTTCTCTTGTCTTTTAAAGAAAGTGGGGAGTTTTTAATGTCAATAACTGACCTATCATATAAAGTTATTCAACTGCTTAGAAAGCCAAATATTTTCTGAATAAGCTGGAGTGGAGCTGTATATCTGAGTAGGTCAGTTTGCACTTTGAAAGTATGTAGCAACCAACTTCCTGTCTCGCAATTTCAGTAAGTGTGGAGGTAACTTCCCCAGCTGAAGATGCTGTAGAACTGGAAACACCAGTGAAAGAGGAGACTCCTCTTCCAGTAGAGCCAGGTTGGTAGTAATGCTAATAAGTTTCAAACACTTAAGTCTGTGTGTCAGTGCTGCATGATAGTTATCATACCTTGTTGGATGGGGCTAAATGGCCATCCTTTCTTGAGGTAGTTGCCTTTTTTTCTTTCTTTCTTAAGGGAGGAACTGCTGAAATTTTATGGAGTAAAAGGCATGAAACCTCAAAATGAGTGTATAAAGGTCCCTTATTCTGGGTGAACTCCTGCATTCAATTTGCTTAAGTCAATTATCTCCAATAAGCACATTCAGTGCCTTATTTGCTCTCCTGACTTTTCATTTGCTTTTACAAGTCTGTTTTGTCAACAGTAAGGTGGAGGTAGAGAGGAAGTATTCTGCTTCTAGTATTGGTAGTGCAATATTCACAGTGATTGTTTTCTTTATTCCAGATGTTTTGCTTTCACAAGTACTGAATGCAGAGGGTATGTGTTAGCTTGTGGAACTGAGTTATCAGCAAGTGATTATTGCCCCCATTTTTGCCTACACACAGTACTTGCTTTATCAAAATCACATTGTACTGGACTTCTTCCTCAGCAAGAAGACTCTTTCAATTTTTACCCATATTGTTAAGTCAGACAAATACTGACAAAGTGTGCAGCTTTTGAGAACAAAGCTGAATGTGTCCTGTGATTCTAGCTTGACTTATCTCATGATTGGCATTCCACTGCCATAAGAGAGGGGCTCACCGGCAGAACGTTAGTTCCTAGCTAATATTCTAGCAGTGTGGAACTCAGTCTTCATTTCAAAGAGCTGAAATTTATGACATGTGCTGCAGTAAATATACATTGTATAATGTTTCTTTTGGAGGGGATTGCAAGTTTGCGTTTTTCCATTTGTGTCTTACTAAGAGCTGCAGTCTTTTCATGAATCTTACTGAATTCCTGCTGAATGAATATGTTTAATGCTTCTGGAATCCATGGTATAATTATTTTAAGGCACCTGGTGTCCTTTTTATAGACAATTTGTATTTTCTCACTAGTTAAAGTTCTACTGTAACTTGTGTTCTTGTTTCTCTGTCACTTTGTTACACGTGGTGACTGTTAATTGGGCAACTCCTTGCAAGGACTGTGATTGTGGTAGAGGTTTGTGTGGCAGGCATTATGCAGGCACTGGCATGATATTCAGACAGGAACTAGATGAGTAGGTTTTCTGTGTCTTTCACAAAAGAGAAAGACACATCTTTGTCTAGGCAAAGATGCTAGCACTACATGATTTTTGTGGAGAGAATTGGAGATTATTTCTTGAGTATGAAGCATCTTCTCTTTATGGAATGTGGAGATAATTGGATAGAATTATGGTAACAGCAAACTTGTAAATTGCAGTTGTCAGTATGTCAAAAAAGGGGCATCTAAAAATGTTGTATGTTGCTGGGCTGACTGGTTTTTTTAACTTCGGTGTTGGATTTCTTGGTTTCAGAAGAAAAGGAGGAAGAAGATGAAACAGAAGATGCAGGTCTGGATGACTGGGAAGCTATGGTTAGTGATGAAGATGGAGAGAAAGGTGGGCGTGTAAATACCAAATGTGTGATTTTTCTGGTTAAGAGGCTTTGGGCTGAGTTTTCTGTTTCTATAGAAAACAATATTTTACTTAGATTTTTTTTTTTTTCTCTGCTCTGTTAGATAAATTGTGAGGTAAGTTTGCTGATAAATAGATGTAAGAACCTCTTCTCAAAAGCAGAGCTTTCAGAAGCCACACGAATACTGGTTAAGACATCCCTTTGGAAGTACTCTTATGTGCAGTTACCATCTAAAATAAATGGGTTTCAATTTTTTGTTCTTTTTTATGGAAGTAAAAATCCTCTTCTCTAATATGTGCTTAAACCACCTCTGGGAGTATAGGGAAACCTTTTACCTGGTATTGTATTTCTCTAGTAATCGTTCCAAAGCTGAAGTATTTTTATTACAGGAATCTGGCAACATCTAGGAGAGTATCCCTGAGAGAAGTTTTCAAAGAAGTGGGGGTCTAAAATGGTGTGAAGGTTAAGTGTGCATGTCTTAGAGTAAGTTCTCTCCTACAAGGAAAGGCTGAGAGAATAGGGATCGTTCGGCCTGGAATAATAGAGAAGGCTTTGGGGTGACCTAATTGCAGCCTTCCAGTATCTGAAGGGAGTCTGCAGGGAAGATGGAGAGAAACTACAAGAGCATGTAGGGACAGGACGAGGGGAAGTTGATTCAAACTGAGAGTAGGTTTAGTTTAGATATTAGGAAAAGATTCTTTACTGTGAGGGTGGTGAGGCACTGGAACAGATTGCCCAGGGAAGCTGTGGATGGCCCATCCCTGGAAGTGTTCCAGGCCAGGTTGGATGGGGCTTTGAGCAACCTGGTCTAGTGGAAGGTGTCCCTGCCCTTGGCAAGGGGGCTGTAAGTAGCTGGTCTTTGAAGTCTCTTTCAGCCCAAACTGTTGTGTGATTCTGTGATATGCTTCTTTGAGAGGCAGGTTTGGAAGGAAGGAAAGAATTGCCAGAATATCTGTATTCTTGTGCATGTGTGCCAAAGGCCATATTCTGTCTGCACTCAAAAACAATGTTTATGGGGAACTTAAAACTGTGCAAGAGTGCAGGGATAATTTCTTAGATATTTTCTTCCAGTGGTGGAGAAAAATGTATTTCTGTGAGCCGTCCTGAACAGGAGTTTTTTACTGGACTTAGTGCTTCCATAGTGTCTTCATTGTTTCTTATGCTCAAAGACTGTTAATTCATCAAGTACTTTTTACTTGCTCAGGCCTATACTTCTGATGCCTGTGCTTTCAAGTGTAATGCTTGATTTACAGATACATACAGGAGAATGGGTTTCATTCCAGCACAGGTGTGTTCCTCTGGTGCTTTTGAGTTCTAAGCGCTGCTCACCTTCTTGAGTGTTTGTTTTAGTCTGGTACCACTGTCCTGGAGAGGACATAGCACTTCTTACTGCTTGAATTTGAAGGCTCCACCAATGGGATCCAGAAAAAGAACCTTCCTGAGAATTAGATTTAATGTACTACTAAGCTGATGGACTTAGAGTATAGCAAGGAAATGTAACTAATCTTCAAGAGCAGTGAGCCTGCCAGCAGAGCTGTAAAGAGAAGAATCCATGGTTTTAAAGTGATCATCAGCTTGCCTCTTACGATTTTAGAGGTGATTATAAATGGGAAGCTTTCAAAGAAAGAAAATTACTTTTCGATAATTCTTTTTGTTTGCTTATTGAAGAATTCCTATGAAAAATATTTAATCTTCTCTGAACAGTCTAAGAAAACCTGAAGATGAGACTTTTTTATAGGCATAAAAGAGACCATTTGTTCTGGGTGTTATATCTGCTTCAGTGTGCATTCCTGATCAGTAGTGTACAGAATCCATACAGTAATGATCTGGAGTATTTTGGCTTTATTAAAAAGGTGTTGGTGCATTATTTCTTTATGAAGTGCTCATGATTTAAAGAATGTCTGACTGTTTGCAAATAATGTTAAACATAAGTGCGCTGATAATATTGGTCTTCACCCTACCCCAAACTTGCTTTGCTTCTGGATTTGAAATACAAGGCAGCAACTGTGAACATGAAACAATTTTTTTTTTTTTTAACATTGGAAGTTGAAAAATGGTCTTGACAAGCACTTATTGTAGAACCTCCTCTGTCTTCATTCTTCTCTAGTAGTCTCTTTTGCGTTTTGGTGCTATCTCCCCCATGAATGTGAACTTAATAGAGAATTTTTACTTGGACTTTTTTTTTAGCTGAGAGCAAACCTGTCCATATTGAAGTCAAAGAACAAAATGAAGTGGATGAGGAAGAGGAGGAGGATGATGATGAGGAGGAAGAGGAAGAAGAGAGTGAAGAATCTGAAGATAGTGAAGGCAGTGAAGATGAGGATGAAAAGACTTCAGATGAGAGAGAGGCAGACTCCCAAGCTATTGGAAAACAATCTATGGAAAAAAAGCCCAGCAAGGAAATTAGCTCTGATTCTGAGTATGACTCTGATGATGACCGTACTAAGGAGGAACGTGCTTATGATAAAGCTAAAAGGAGGATTGAGGTATTAAGATATGCTTGGATTCCTGTGTTGTATAATAAACAGATTAATTTTCAGTTAATTTTGTCAAAATGGTGGCTGTGTCAGGGCTAATATTAAAGTAGGTTAATTGTGTTAATTAAGAAAAAAATACTTGGTTTTCTCTGAAGATAAAGTACTTGTTTTTTGGTAACTTGACCACAAAGATGGCAATTTCAGTGTTGGTCCCCTCCACCTCTATATCCCTTCTGGAGAAAGAGGCTTTTATCCTTTACAGATAGATATTTTCAAGTTTTGAAAGATGTGTCTAAACTGTTCAGCACTTTCATGGCTGGTAATGTTCTTGGTTTCCTCACCCAAGGTGCTTGTTCAGAATGCACCATCAGCAAAGCTGCTGTTAGTCGATATAACAACTTAGCCTACTAGACTGTAACCAGAACCAACCAAACAAAAATTTAATTGTTAGTGGAAAGGTTTTGATTTACCAAAAGAGGAATGACAGACCTTAAATTGCCTTGAAAGTGTAAGTCTCACAGTTAACTGTTTTATATGTATGTAATCAAGTCAAGAGGTGAGCTGTGGTTTTTGTTTATACTTACCAATTTTTATGGGTCTTTTACATAGAAGCGGCGAGCGGAAAACAGCAAAAATATGAACACTGAAAAACTCAGAGCACCAGTTATCTGTGTCCTGGGGCATGTAGACACAGGCAAGACCAAAATTTTAGATAAGGTAAGGTGTGGAGTGTGAAAGAGGCCTGTGCCTCTTGTTTGTGCACGTATTTTTTTAGATGAAGACAGAAAGAATTAGAGTGTGCTCAGACATAACTTTAATCTCTTACATGTAAGTATTTCTGGTCTTTTTTTGTCTTTAGCTTCGCCACACTCACGTGCAGGACAGTGAAGCTGGTGGTATCACTCAGCAGATTGGTGCAACTAATGTTCCTCTTGAAGCTATTAATGAACAAACCAAGATGGTGAAAAATGTAAGTTACAACACTTCAACAACTGCATCTTAAAAAATATGAAATGTAGATTAATAACGGCCTTGTGGGATTTCCTGACATGGACAGATACTTTCACCCCTCTCTAATTTTGGGGCTGATTGTTTTTTAATTCCTATCATTCCCCCACCAAAGGAGAGGATGTCTCATTTTTCATACCTTTGTTAATTTCAGTTAACGTATTGCTGTTTCTCCAGAAAAATATGCAAATACTATTTACTCTATTCTGGACAGTGCATATATGTACATACACTGCTTATTTGTCAGTATTTTGATTGTAAATTGAGAGTATTGAAACCTTATGACTCTTGAAACCTCTTGAGTATATTTTCTGTTAAAAACTTACCCTTTGCTGTATGTGCAGAAATTTGGCCAATTCCTGGATGATTAATTTTGTCGTGTTACAGAAATAGTAACTGTTCTGTATTGTTTGTTTCGGATACTATATCCTATTTTGCTTGCAGAAGCAGCTGGCTGAAAAGCTTTGGTGTAATAATGGCTTTTTCCAAGATTTTATTCAACTTATTAAATATGTAAAGTTAGGGGAGAGGAGAAAATTGTCGAGATAAGGATGGTACATCTCACTACCCTGAAATGTTTTTTTCCTCTGTAGGCCTTGTCTTAGAGATTTTAAGTTAGCTCATGGGCAGTTGATACCTGGAGGAATGTGCTGCATCATTTCTTTAATGTTGAAATGACCGGTGACTGATTTGGTTTATAGAGGGTGCTGGCCTTAAAATATGTATCTGAATTTTTAAAGTGCACACTGTCAGTAACGTTGCCAGATCTTATTTTGTTTTTTTTTCTTCTTGTGTAATCTCTACAAGATGGCTAATATTTTGAAATGTTAGTTTGACAGAGAGAACATAAAAATTCCAGGCATGCTGATAATCGACACTCCAGGACATGAGTCTTTCAGGTAATGTTTTCTCACAATGTTGTACTTCTCAGAACTGATGGCTAAAGCATCTGGAGATATTTTTAGCAAAGTGCGTGGTCTTTGCTTAATTTGTTGTGTTAGTTCTCACTTGAAAAAAAGTCCAACAAAACCAACTTAAAGTAGAGGAATTAAGTGGATTTGCTTCATTTGCAGGTGCTTTTTATATCTGGTTAATTGCTGGCCTTTTATAGCTGATTAATTTTCTGTCTTCGTGCCAATTGAGCCATGAATATCTGAAAAAGCATGTAAATAAATAGTTAGTGTAAGAGGAAAGATGGAAGCAGGAAGCTAGCTGGAGGAAAAAAGGTGAGGATTTCAGGTGACCTAAGTACTCTGCTATGAAAAATTAAAACTTTTGTCCTAGTCTCTCATTCAGTGTCCCGGTTAAGGTAACTGAGTTCGTAAGAGTGGAAGTTACTAATTGCGTAAGTCATCTGAGTCTTAGCAGAGATCAAATGCTGTCTAGGAACCCCAGTGGCATGCAGGCAAGCCACTAAAAAGCTTTTAAGGTTAAAACATGACATGCATAACTGAACTCACTGAGGTGAGATCTTGGGTGAAATCTCGAAACAGAAGGGATTAAGACTTTGATGTGACTTTTTCAGTATAAACCTTTGTAAGCATTGAAATGCTGTGTTGTGTGGCCCTTGGTAATGTTCAGATCAGTACCTTGGCATCCTGCCTCTTACAGCTCTCCATCTTCTAGCCAGGTTTTGTTTGGCAACAAAGATGTGATAGTCTGTTTACACTGTATTGTATAAAATCATGATAGTCTTTGTGTTTAGTTTATAAAAAAAGTCTTGTTCAGATTTTACTCCTGCATTTCACTTTAACTGTCTCAATTATCGCTCAAAAAATGATCGTATCTTATATTGTAAAGCTGTATAATAATATGAAAACTTTTGAGAGAATAATAGTTTCTTAGTTTTGTTTACACATTCTTTAATGTATTCTGTTAAATGAAAATTACAAGGTGTCATTTGAATGGTTTACATTTTTGAGGGGAAATAACTAATTGATGAGCTTTAGCTTTTTGTTTGTCAGTGTAAGTTTGACATTGTACTTGGTGTTTTTATAAAGGTTCTGTTGCTAAGTGACTGATTTTCTTTTTTTCTGTCTTTTAATGTCACAGCAATCTAAGAAATAGAGGAAGCTCACTTTGTGATATTGCTATACTTGTAGTTGACATCATGCATGGTTTGGAGCCACAGACAATTGAATCAATAAATCTGTTGAAATCAAAGAAATGCCCCTTTATAGTAGCTCTCAACAAGGTGCGATAGATTTTTATTCAAATAGTGTGTTTCTATACTCTAGTAGTGTATTTGGCTTTTGACAATTGTCTGTTTTCTTCCTTGAACTGGAATTCTTTTGCGTAAAGTCTGAAGGGGTGGTTCTTGGGTCCTCTGTGTTGCATTTTTTTGTGTCCTTGATACCACAATGGCTCTACAGGAGCTTTGTGGAACAGTCAGTTCTTCTTGGAGTCCTTACTGGTAAATTTTGTTGCCTTATGTAACTTCTGTATATGATTCACACTTCTGGAAGTTGTACTTTGATTGTGGGTTTTTTTCCCTTGTGCCTACTACTATAGATTTGTGTGCATTTTCTGATAAAATTCCAACACAAGCTTCACGTTGACAAGTCATACTTTATTTTAGCCACTGATACTGGTTAGTTTGACTTGAAGACAAGCTGACTTTAAGCCCATGGAGCAGTAATGTTCATCACTGGTGGGAAGTGTTTCGGGCTTTGCAATATTAGGTGGAAAATTAGTCAGTTATTTTCAGCCCTGTTTTTAGAAATGCTGTGAATGTGAAAGTATGCTGCCTGTTTGTGATGACTGAATGAATTATACAATATATATATATGGAAATTATTCATGTCCAATGACTTTGGAAGCCATCTGGCATGCTGACAGAGAGCTGTCAGAAGGCTATTCGTTTGCAGTGTAAAAATTGCAATACACTTCCAAAAACGAAAGGAACATTAAGATTAAGGTGGTTGGAACTGAGTAGGCCATTATCTCATTGCCAAAACCAGCTACTTTTTGAAAGAACCCAAACCACCTTTTGGATGGAAAGGTGTCCAGGCCTTACGGCAGAGTAGTATAGAGTTCTGTCTTGGTCAGACCCAAAGATCCAACTGTCTTTCATTGCCATCAAAGGCCTATAGTGAGCCTAAAATTAAATAGCTAAGAGCTCTTGCATTTTAAGTTATAGTTGTATTGTTTGACCAGGTTATAATCCATTTTCTTAGGATGTAGTTTTGATTTATACAGCAAATAATTTTTTGGGCTAAGTCTGTCCTGCTTTGGCAGCTATCTTGGGGAAGTGTTTCTGAAATACAGTTGTGTCTTTTGAACAGCTGCACTGTGGTTCATTCTCTGTAGCAACATGGGGAACGGTCCATATTTACCAGTAAATTTTAAAAGTTCTTTGTAAAACTAGTGTAGTTTCTTTTCAGAAAAAAAAACATGAACACCTCCATGGTTTTGGGTTTTTTTGTGTGTATGTGAATCTATAAACAGGTCTCTTCTGAATTTTTTATTTTAACCTTAATGTAATTTATGCGTATAAACTTCTTCCATATGAACCTAGATTACTGTAGCTTGAATTTTTAAAATCTAAAGTAATATTGCTATCCTGTAATACTGTGTGACATAAACAGAGCTAAATATAGCAGCTAAAGCAAATAAAACCTATTTAATTTGATTACTGGAGCATATAGATGGTTGGCTAAGTTGGCTGATAAAGTATTTCTCACTGATGATGTGGCATAAGCATAAAGACACCCTTAGTAAGCTGCATAAGATGACATACTGCTGTATTTTCAAGATTGATAGGTTATATGACTGGAAAAAAAGTCCCGATACAGATGTAGCTGTCACCTTAAAGAAGCAGAAAAAAAATACAAAAGATGAATTTGAAGAACGTGCAAAAGCTATCATAGTGGAATTTGCAAAACAGGTAAGTGGGAATATTCAAGGTTCTTTGCTTAACAGAAGTGATAGTAAAGGGGGATGTGGTTTGTTTTGGGTTTGTGGGTGTTTTTTGTTTTGTTTTTTCCTCTTTCCTCAAAACAACCTGGGATATCAAGAAAATTGTTGCATCTCTTCTGACACATTGGTGTTAACCTCTCATAAACCAAGCTCTATGTTTTTACATTTTACATAATTTTAACTGCTCCATCCTTAATGCTGGTTTGGAGTAAAATAGCTAATTGCTGTGCCTGGTCAATGGAGTCAGGAATAGCAGAT
This sequence comes from Oreocharis arfaki, assembly GCA_013398015.1. NCBI lineage: Eukaryota > Metazoa > Chordata > Aves > Passeriformes > Paramythiidae > Oreocharis > Oreocharis arfaki. Next base: position 191,984 of record VZRR01011969.1, read on the forward strand.
GAGGTTTTCTGTCACTGTTCTTTTTCTCTTTGGGAACAGCCTGAGAGAATCCCATCTGTCTCTTTTTTCTCTTGGATGCTGGCAGGGTATGAATCACATCAGTTCTGGGAACTTCCTCTGTTGGTGACATACAATGCTGTCTAGAAGCTAGATGGGATAATTAGCTTTGTAGAGTTATCCCACACTGCTTCCAAGTGTGAATTGAGGCTTCATGTTCCATAGCATGCTGTCAGTAACAGCATTGGTTTTTTAAATTGGGATTTAAAAAATGCAGTGGTATTTGGCTGGGGTTGAATGTTACTCTTAATAATGTGTATATGTGTTTTTCCCTGTGTAACTGTTAATCCTGATTCCAGGGCTTGAATGCTGCCTTGTTTTATGAGAATAAGGATCCTCGCACTTTTGTTTCTCTTGTACCTACCTCTGCTCACACAGGGGATGGCATGGGAAGTCTGATAGCTCTTCTTGTTGAGCTCACACAAACCATGCTGACCAAGAGACTGGCTGAGTGTCAGGAGCTGAGAGCTCAAGTCATGGAGGTAATACAGCAACTCTTCCTTGAAATTCATACAGAAATTTCTCCCTTCCTTCTGGTAAAAAATGAGTATTTGAAGTGCTTAAATAGGAAGTAACTTTTTTCCCCTTTCATTCAGGTTAAAGCACTGCCAGGCATGGGCACTACCATAGATGTTATTCTGATTAATGGACGTCTGAGAGAAGGAGACACCATTATTGTTCCTGGGGTAGAAGGTCCTATTGTAACTCAGATTAGAGGTCTTCTGCTGCCTCCTCCTATGAAGGAGCTACGAGTTAAGGTATGGCAGCTGGTTACCGTACTGGCTTTTGGAACCAGGAAAAAAATAAATCAAGCTTTATAAAAAGAGAATGTAGCAGAATGTGGTTATATTAACAGTATCTAAAGGGGGCTTCAAGGGGAATTCAGGGCGCATCCGGTGTCTTTTGTGAAAATGTACTTGTATGTTCCTGTTGGGGTGTGTGTTGTCACAGCAGTGCAAAGAAAATGATCAAGGAATTACCTTGCAGCGAGGATTAGGATGTGTATGCTTTAATAAGGGATTCAAGTATTTGGCTATATGTGAGAGGGAGATATCCATCTTAAATGGAAACCGGAGTGTCCTACTACAGTGACATCTGAGTTAAAGTTGTAATATTAGTAAAATTGGTTTTTTAGTAACAAAAATCATATACACATAGATTTGAGAAAAGTGAACACATGAGTTTCTAGGACTGGTTGGTGAGTGACAGTGACCATGACTTCCACAGGATCTGCAGCTTCTTGGCATTTTCAGGGGTTGTTGGAGGTTTGGCTGCCCTAGTCTTATTAGCCTGGGAAAAGACCCTGAATTTGAGATCCTTCCTGCATGGCTTTCCATGAAATGAGGCGGAGACACAGAAACAAAAGACTGTAAATAAATTAATGCATCTATTAAGATTAATGATTCAAAGATTCAAAAGAGCTGCTTTGATGCTTCTTGTTTTAAAGTTTAAAGGGAATAAATAAATGTCTGCACAGATTTTTTTTAAAGCAAAGAAAAGCATACAGATAACCTAGGTGAACGTAATAGGACAGGCCTCTAAGGTTGGGGAACCTTAGCGTGGGGAAGTGGACCTAGAGTTGCTGTTCTGCTTTTTGATTCAGCTTGTTCATGTGGAATTGTCATCCTTGAAATAAGACCCAAATTTTGGGGTGGAGGGCTAGAGGTTTGCAGGAACAAAGTGCTTACTGAGGAAGGAAGCTGCCTTGCAGTTTTAAGAAAAGGATGGGACATCTAAATAAAAGAAATTAAGAAACAAACCAGAAAATCCTTCTAACATAAATTTAAAGATCTTCAGAAATAACTGTTTTTGTTATGTCTAAAAGCTGTGCCCTGAGTGTAAGATCTTTGAGGTTCCCCTGGATGAGGGGAGAACCTGGGAAATTGAACATGGAATTATGCATATGAGAAGGCTGGATGGCGTTCAGTGCCAGAGCGAGACAGCCCTTCCTGCACAGAGCCTTGGGCTGTGTGTCAGCTAAACTTTAGTGATTTTGTTAATCTGTTGGCATCTTCCCATCACTTGCCTATGGGGCTGAATTTGTGGGGTTTTATTAGTGAGTAGCTGCCTATTGCTGCTTGCTCTTTTCTATTATATGTTCCTTTTTGCCCCCCTTCTCTTCTTTTAGAAGATTTCCTTGTGCCCTGCCCACCTTGGAGGGGTGCAGGGGGTATCTGAAGAGAGAGGAGCATGAGGACTGAGACATGCAAATGCAGAGCAGAGACAATCACTGATGAAAGTTGGGAGCTGCTGCACTGCTGCTCCCCACCGTGTTCTTCAGCTGCTCAGCACTGTGTTATGTTGCTCTGCACCAGCACAGAACTCTTTCCTATTGTGTATATTCTCTTTTTCAGAACCAGTATGAAAAGCACAAAGAGGTTGTTGCTGCTCAAGGTGTGAAGATTCTTGGGAAAGATTTGGAAAAAACCTTGGCTGGTTTGCCATTGCTTGTAGCTCATAAAGAGGATGAAGTCCCAGTCCTTAAGGTGAGGTGGCTGGTGTTGAAGTACAACACACTGGGGGTAACTTGAGCTCTCTGGTGATGCAACTCAAATGTTGAGAGCTCAGTTTGCAAATATCTGGGTTTTTTGGTTGTTTTGAAAACTGTTCCAGTAACATGTTTTAGCCTTGTGCTCATGTGAAGCTTTGGTGGTGTGATGTTTTTAGTATCTTGACTGTTAGGTTTTTTCCCTGGCATTTTGCTGGGGTGTCTCTGTTGCTAGAAAAAGGTTTGAACACAAGCATCTTGGCATAGTTTGACTCTGTTAATTACTGATTTGGTATTTGTAATAAATTATGGATATATTCTAATCAAATTATATTAGGTACATACCTACTAGTTGAGTTCTGCAAACTCTCCTAGTTGCAAAGCTAATTTAAGATTTTGTAATAAATTTCTTTTGTGACTTACAAATTAAAAATGGCAGAGGAAAGGATATAGCTATCCTAAACCCAAAACTGCTTCGTGTTTTCCAAAGGCAAGAAGTTAGTTTAGAAAGGATACTCACACATTGCTAATTTACTTCTAATCATAGTCTTCCTTTGGTCTTCTGTCTACTTATTTGTGCCTCTGAAGGTAGGTCAAACTTTTGGGATGTCCATACACAGACTTTGTTGCTGGGTACATACGAGTATTTACTTAAAGTGTACACTGGTAGTAGATACAGGATGGCTAAAAGTCAGTGGCAAAACCCATTCATCTGCCTGAGGAAGACGCTAGGTGTTTGGGGTTAAAAGGCATGGGCTCTGAAAAAATGTGGGATTTTGACTTCTCTAAAAGCAACAAAATGGCTTTGCTGCTCTTGCATCCTGTTTTGTACCCAGGCCTAAAGAGCGTTGAGGATCCTTTCCAGCTCATGGTTTTAGTTGTCAGATTTGTCATTGATCCTCAGGCAGCCAAAGGCATTCCCATACAATGTGGGCCATGTGTTTGCGCAGCCTTGCCAGCAGAAACTTGCAGTGCTGGGGAAAGCCATGTACAGTCTGCAGAGAAATGTTACGAGCTCTGAAGGTGGGCATCTGCCCAGTTTTATATGATCACCTTCCTGCAAAATCCTCAGGTCTAGTTCAGCTCAGGCTTTTCTAATGCCAGAAATAGTCATGAGTCTCACAGGCTGTGTGTGACTTACACTGCAGGTCTGTCAGGTGGGACCTATCACCATGGCTGTCACATATTTTCAGCAGCTCATGAACAGGAAGATTTTGTACCCTGAGGCATCAATAGCAAGAGAACTAAAACTTGCTTTTTTCTCTCCTTTTTTTTTTTTTCCTGAAGGATGAACTAATACATGAACTGAAGCAAACACTGAATGCAATCAAATTAGAAGAGAAAGGTGTTTATGTCCAGGCTTCTACGTTAGGCTCTTTAGAGGCATTACTTGAATTTCTTAAAACATCAGAAGTGCCAGTAAGTACTACTGTGCTTTATCTGATGCCATTGATTCTGTGTTTTAGTCGGTAGCTGTTTCCTTTTGACTCAGAAAGATTAGTGACTTGATTTTTGTGGCTTTCTTCAACAGTATTCAGGAATTAATATAGGTCCTGTCCATAAAAAAGATGTTATGAAGGCATCAGTTATGTTGGAGCACGACCCACAGTAAGTAACTTTGCTTTACTCTGTCGATGAATGTGCAGTGGTGTTGCAGGAGGGGCGGCCGTAGCGCTGGGTCCGTGGTGTGCCTGGTGACCTGTTGGGCTCCCTGTTCCCTGCAGGTACGCCGTCATTCTGGCATTCGATGTGAGGATTGAACGTGATGCACAGGAGATGGCTGACAGCTTAGGAGTTCGTATTTTTAGTGCTGAAATAATTTATCACTTATTCGATGCCTTCACAAAATATAGACAAGACTACAAAAAACAGAAGCAAGAGGAATTTAAGTAAGTATGAGCAATTGTATTCTGGATGCTTCCCAAATAAATGTCTCTCTTAATTTAGTATAAATTAAGCTGTATTTAACAACTTGTTTCCTTATTATTACTTAGCATGTAGTTCTGATGGAAAGGGAGGAGAGGAGGAAGATGGTAGGACAAAAAGTTAATCGTTTTCAAGAATTCAGTGCTCCAGTCTAATTGTTTAGATCTGGATTAGGCCTAGTAGGGTGAGAGCTGTGAAAGCTGGGCGGCAGATACAAGATTCAGCTAGAACTGTTGTATAATATGGAGTGTTTTTATTAAAGTTTGCTTTCTATACTTGGCATCTCTTCCTAGTTTGTGACAGGTGGGTTAGTCATGCAGAGTTAAAAAACCCCAAAACTAAAGGGATTTGGATTCTATTGTTTCATATTCATGCAATTCCAGTGTAGAGGGTTTAATTCCAACTGCAGTAACATGAATATGTAATCATTTAAAGATTTACAGGGACCCCAAATTGATTTTTGGAATCATGTGTCATTGGGTGGTCTTCAGTAGAATAAGGACAGTCAAAATAAATGAAAATGTATTTCATTTCATATTGATTCCAACTTGAGTTTGTTTAGCTCAGCATTTAAATGTATTTGTTCACTTGGCAAACAAAAATCTTAAAAATTTGGAGTCAAGGCAGCAATATTTCTATTCCTGTGCTCTTGTGGGGCTCTAATTACACTGTAAAATTACTACTCCTCTGGTCTTGGTCTAAGTTGAGCGCTCAACTCAACTCAATTAAAATCCATGCCAGGCACGCACGATTATTGTTCCCTGTAGTTCCTGAAGATCAGGTATTGCCTAGAATTAGCAAGATTGGAAAAGAGGTTTTTTCCTGCTTGATTTTTCTCCAAGTAACACTCCTAGAATGAATGCCCAAGAAGTGTGGGAGAAAGCAGAACTGTTAATGTTACATACGCTGTCCCAGCATATCTTTCAAAGTGCCTTTTTTTGTCATCTTCCAGGCATATAGCAGTATTTCCATGCAAGTTGAAAATACTCCCTCAGTTCATTTTCAACTCTCGTGACCCAATAGTGATGGGTGTTGTGGTGGAGGCCGGCCAGGTGAAGCAGGGGACTCCCATGTGTGTACCTAGCAAAAATGTAAGTAAGGGCCTCTTCCCACTGCATGTTTGATCCAGCTGCTAGTTCCTGGGGTGATGTCCCATGGAGCGCTTGTATGCGTTTCCTCAGTGCACAGATTTCTGGTAGGAGGCGAGGTTCAGACTTGTAGATCAAGTCTTTCTTCTGGTGCTCAGATATCTCACTGTTCTCTGCCAGAAGAGTTGAGCCCTGGAGTGGGGCACTGGAAGTGTGGCTGGAGGGCACCTGCCAGCCAGCCACTCTCCTTCCTTGCTGCCAGTTCTGTGCTGTGGCATTGAATAACGGGCAAAATTGTCATTCCTGGTGGCTAAAAAAGTCAGGAGTTGGTTGCTTCTATTTTAAGGGATAACCAGTTGCTATCCCAGATGAGCTGTGAGAGGTTGGTGTCCCTGCCCTTTTCAGGATGGAGCACTTGCTGTGCTCTGTTTTGCTTGCCTGTGCCGAGGCAGCAGCTCTGCCGGTGCTGCACTTCCTGCAGCAAGCCTGTGCCTACAAACAGGAGTTTAGAGAAGGGTGTGTGCACAGAGGTTTGGTGGATGTGTTACAGCTGCTTCATTGTGTTACAGTTCGTTGAAATTGGAATAGTTACAAGTATTGAAATAAACCACAAACCAGTGGATGTTGCAAAGAAAGGCCAAGAAGTCTGTGTTAAAATAGAACCTATTCCTGGGGAATCACCTAAAATGTATGGACGACATTTTGAAGCAACAGATATCCTTGTCAGCAAGGTAAGAGCAATCTGCATTTTTGGAGAGGGCTTAGGACAGAGTGGCAGCTTGCTTGAAGTGGAAATGTTGCATGAAGCCTGAAAAGCATGGGAGGAGCCTTCTGTCACAGACTGACATTCACTTAGGAGGGGGTGTGTGTGTGGCACTGTGCAGCTGAGGGCTCTGGAGCCGTGGTTTCAGGTCTGTAGCAGTATCCCTGCAGAGGCCCAAAGGAATGAGGGGCTGTGGCTGGAAAGACCTTGCAGCTCAGAGTGCCTGAGAGGGCAAAATGCCACACAGAGCTGGTGCTCAGCAGTCCCCCAGGGCCTCACAGCCTGTGCTTGAAATTGCACGATAAATAGCAATCCTCCAGCTGCTCTGACTCTGGAGCACTGGGCTTGGATGAGATGATCCCTTGCTCCATCTTTTGCTTTTAGAAGTAAAGCCACAGCTCCCCACCCTCCCAGCTGCTTTCATCACCATGTCATAGGACATCCCCTGCCACACATGTGCTGGGAGTGTGTTCCCACAAATGAAGGGCGAGTAGGGCCTGGTGTAGGGACAGGGTGGGGTTGCCGGTCCTGTGGGCCCCGGTGGAAGCAGGAGCCCTCTCCAGTTCTGGCCTTACTGCATAAGGTGGGGGATGGTCTGTCCAGCTGCAGCCCCTCAAGACCAGATAAGGGGCATGGTGTGAGGAGAAATGAAGGGAAACAGGGGATGGGTCACACAGCTGATCAGGAGCGAATGTGGGCTTAGAATGAGTTTACCTGGTGTGCAGACTGCCTGTTCTTCAGATTAGTTTGCAATGTGCTCAAAGCTGCCTTTAATACCTGTGTGTTTCTGATGGGTTTGTCTCGTGTGTTACAGATCAGCCGTCAGTCCATCGATGCTCTGAAGGACTGGTTCAGGGATGAGATGCAGAAGTCTGACTGGCAGCTTATAGTAGAACTGAAGAAAGTGTTTGAAATCATCTAGATAACTTTTACAGCAATGGGGAGGCAGGAATAAATGCACTCTTCCTGTTCTAAAAAAGTTACCAACGAAGTCCTGTATTGAAGACAGTGTTGGATATATGTTTGGGAGGAAAATATGTGGATAAAATGTTTTCCATGAGAAACCAAGAAATTTACACTGGTTTGACAGTGGTCAATTTACATGTTCCCATGGTTCCAATGTGCCTGTTCACCTCTCCTACTACCCTTCCTACTACTGGCTGCTGTTTTAAAGTTTGCCCTTCCCTCTCTTACACCTTCCTTCCACCCTTTTTCCCTCCTTCTCTCCAAAATATAATAAAATAAATTGAATTTTTATTACAGAACTAAAGCTCTTTCACTTTTATACTGATGAGAGCAGTACTGCAGTATTTGATTAACTAAGCTTCTGCAGACTTTGTGATTCTCGGGACATTTTTGATGTAAGAAATACTTCTTTATTTATGCATACCTCTTTCCTTGACTTTCTTTTCTGACATTCTTATGCTTTGTGCCTATAGATTTTTTTTTTTTAAATAGGAAATTAGGCAATTGGATATCTCTGTATTTGCTTTGTGTGAAACAACGTTGTAAAGCATAGCTGCCCACCTTTTACTGCTTGTACAGTTCATGGAAGTCAACCTGTAATCATTATAATGCAGAGCCACAAATAAAGGAGATGGATAGAGCAGCCCATTTGTTTTACAGTTTGCTTCAGTAATCAAAGTTTCACTTCATGGGCTGTGGCAGATGTGGAAAGGCCAGGCAGAGGCCCTCTTGCCTCTCTCTGCTTGGCAAAAGGGTGGAGGCTGTTCCGGCAAAGGCGTTTCCTCTCTGAATGTACTTCCTGTGTGCTCAAGGTGGTGATGTCAGCGTTCCCGCAGCACGGGAGGGGCAGGCCCGGTGTTTAGCACGGCACAAGTCCCGCAGGAGGTCAGAGCTGGCACCTCTTCCCCAGCTGCTGCTCCGGGGTGTGAGCACCTGCCACCAGCTGCCGGCCCGGGAGCTCTGACTTCGGATGCTGCATCACAGCTGTGGAGCCACCTGGCACCGTGGGACTGAACCAGCTCCAGCGTGGATGTTTGTGATGACCAGGAGTCAGGCTCTAATCCCAGCATTTTCCTATCCCCCTTCCCTTCTGTCTCCCTGCCTGGGCTGACAGCTTGGTGTATTCCTACTCAGGCTGTCTCTGGGTAACTCACACCTCATGTTGATGGGAGCAAAACAAACACTCTTCAAAAGCACAAGCTGGAACAAAATCGAGGAGCGTTTATGCAGCTGAGATTTTTAGCATTTAAGATACTTACAAGAGTTTAACAGGCAACGTGCAGTTTGATCAGATTTCTTCTGTCACTTGGATTACTTTTTGTGTTGGAAAAATCTGAATGTTATGATTGAGACTATATGGACTCCATTACAAAGGAACGTTTAATAACTCATCTCCTTTGCAAATGGAATTTAATTTTTTGGATTTTTTTTTTTTTGTTAGACTTTAACCTTGCCATTGAAAAGGACCTTTTCACTATGGTTGGTGTGTGCTGCAAATTCTCATCAGTGGGTGAACAGAATGATCAGAGAGAGGAGACTGCATTTAATTGTTAAAATTTTCTTTTGCAAACTATGCAATCATGAAAACTACACTAATAAAAAGTTCTTAAGAACACAGATGTCAAACAGTGTGGTCTTGGTGTATTTATTGTTTCCTCAAACATGTAAAGGTGTTCTTCCCATAGGTAAAAACTCTGGGAAATGGATGTGCTACTTTGGCAGGCTCGTGTTGCGGAAGTTACAAAGAGCCTGACACTGTTAATTAAGGATAAGTCCTTTTAATGATGCCAATTTTAAATCTGTCTCAGCACCAGTTCCAAAGGCAGGACTGTACCTGAAACCTGACTGGTAAAATACCAGCTTGAATTTTGTGCTGGTTTTTCTAAACCAAGGGGAAGAGAAAAAAGCAATTTCAAAAGCAGGAACTGATGGGGCTCTGAAAGACCCAAATGAAAAACTAACGGGAGAGATCTTGATTCAGATCATGTCCATCTCTCTCCAGACACGCATCTCTGACTGGATGCAAGCGAACGGGCACCCTCAGGTGTTTGTACACATGGATCAGGTTCCCCCAGCCTTCTCACGGTCCCAGCTGTCTCAGCCCTCCTTGTGTTGTGGGAGAAGCTCCACTCCCTTAGGCACCACTGGGGCCTGGGTTGGGAGTGGCCCTGCGTTTCCCTCGTACGGAGGAGCCCAGCCCTGGCTCAGCACTGCACGTGCCTCTCAGCAATGCTGACCAGAGGGCACAACCTCCTGCCTTGGCTGCTGGGGCCGATCTTCCTCGTGGAGCCTGGCAGGGTGCCAGTCCCAGGCCTCACTGCAGCGCTGGGAGCAGAATCTGGCACCTCTTTGTGCTGCACTTCCCGAGGTTCCCAGCACCCGCTGGGTCTCTGGAGGCAGCACCCACCCCCCCCAGCCCCCCCCGTGCCATCAGCACAGGGCTGAGGCTGCGCAGCCCCATCGTCCAGGTCTGTCACAAAGGTGATGAATAGGACCGGGCCTGGTCCCTAGCAGGACTTTGTACCATTGACCACCACAGCCCGGGCCGGCCTGCCCAGGGAGTTTTCAATAAACTTCTCTCTCTGTCCAGCCTGTACTTCATCAGCTTGTCCCTGAGGATGGTACAGGAGATTTATTGAAAAGCTTTACTGAAGTCAAGGGAAGTGACATCTCCGGCCCTTCCCTCATCCGTCACCTGGCTGTAGAGGGCTGCTAGGTTGGTGCCTCTACCAGGGTCCAGTATGAGGAAGCCAAGGGCACAACCTGAAGCTAAAACCTCGCTGCCACTGCTGTAAGCTGTGCTGCAGCCAGAGATGTGACCACAGCATTCTCTGCCCCAGCTGTACCGTCAGCTGCAGCAGCTCCTGCCCTGTGCTAGGCAAGGTGCTTCCAGCTAAGCTGCTGGTGCAAATCCTGCTCCAGGGTTAGCTCCACTTTGCATTCCTGCTCTCAATTCTATGCCCAGCAGTATATGGGACACTTCTCACCTCCCTCCATCACTTCTTCAGAACAGATTTTTCTTACCACCTTGGTGTCCATCAAGTGGTCTTCATTCTCTCCAGGTACCTGAACAGCCTTGCTTCAACGTACTGGGCCAAGTACAACTGCGCGAGGCTGCTGCACGCCTGGGAAAAGCAGACTTGCCCGAAACACAAACTGCAGGGATGCAAGCACAGCCCCTGAGCAGGGACACAGTGATGGCACCCTTTATTTTGCTTCTGCCACTCCCTACAACCTATTTTGTTGTGCTGCATGAAGGAAATGCGTGCCACAAGCTGGGGAGAACTGGGGTGTGTAACACGTGGCTGTATCTTGTGTGGGAGCAATGCAGAGGACGGATGCAGGCTTGAACAATGCTCCGTGCTGGCTACTCCCCTCCTCCTTTACAGGGCTACTTCAGGGTGACTTTGCTTTCCTCCAGAAGCACAGCTCCAGCGGTGAGAGGACACCCAAGGCCAGACAGCACCCAGGCTGCAGCTGACACTGTGGGCTTTGGGCCACACTGGCTTGAATCTTTGAAGGATGAAACTGAAAATGAACTAATATTCTTCCCTCAGCTTAAAATCTGTAATAAAGTTAGTGGAGAAGAAACAAAAAGTGGCCAGGTACACGTACAGCAGCCTCCTCCATGAGCTGAGGCAGTGCCACTGTGTAAAACTCTGTGAAATGAATCAAAGCTGCAGCTTTAGTAAAAGGGGTTCACTATATTCAAACTGAAGCATGACAAAATAGAATCAGTACAAAAATATACATACAGTTCTTTATTAAACAACTGTAAACACTTCACTGTAAAAATCCATAAAACTTTATAAACAAACATTTTGTAAATAGATTCTATACTACAATAAAAGAATTTTAACACAATTATTTACATGCAATACTGACAAATTTGGCACTTTCTGAAAAGAAATGTACAAAACACTTTGTTGTTTAAAAAGAAATTTGAAATTATAAAAACTCAGGGCATTACTATCATGCACTTTGCAAATACCTCACAAGCACTTATGGCACAGCTAGCAGAGAGCTCCAGGCTCTCATCAAGCTCTTTACTACAAGTTCAGATAACTTTTAATGTGCTTCCGTAAGTTTGTTGTAAAACTACCTGAACATTGTCAAGAATGAAGTCAAATGCCATATTCCAAACTGATTCCACAGATGACTGCATTAACCTGAGGGGGAAAAGGAAGAAGATGTTGAAAATTACCATTACAGAACCAGTCTGTTTTACAATCACTTTTGGTCTTCACACTGGAAAACAACATCACAACAGTTCTCCACCAATGGAATTTTGATTCAGTCCCGGTAAAGCCAACCCTCTCTACTTAAAGACACCAAGCCTTACTTAATGCCATGGGTTCCTGGTGTGAGCAGTGTCACAGCAGTGTGTGAATGCTTGCATCTGGCAGTGGTGTGAGCCTGTGAATTAAGTGGTGGGTGACCTTCCACCAACTTCATACCAAAGACCAGGAATGGCAAGCTTCTGAATCCTGATCTTTGCTTCCTCATCCCAAGAGAGAGATGCTATTTCTCTTTTTCCAGCAAATGCCAAGTGCAATTGACATGCTTAAATAATAGGGTTTGGGGCACTATATTATTTTTTATAGATTTATTTTTTATTGTTTATATTTATTGCTAAAAACACAACCTAATGATGAAGACCCACAGAGAACTACAAGCTCCCCCTATGATGTGAGTTACTCTTAAGATCAGCAGCTACTGGAAGCGAATGAAGGAACTGCCCAAGGGAAACAAAGCAGCTCTGTACTCTCAGTCTCCCTTCTAGCTCGTTGTATTGCAGGAGAGCAGAGGGTTCCTACCCTCAGGGCTTTGGAGGGTGTAACATCAGTATGACACCAGTAAGTGTGCAGTGCTTGGAGAGACACACTGCCATCAGTGCAGATTCAACACAGCAATGGGACATTCTGACAGTTCTGAAGAGTTTTATAAATAATTTACTATACAGATTTCATAAAACAATTCTTTGCATTTTCTAAGGCCTGAAGATATCCCATAATCCAAAGCCCAGTTTCTACACTGCTGTGTAGTCTTTTTGGTGTTGATTCATTTTGTGAAACGTATTTTGCAGATCTAAAACACAGAGAGCTGAGCCCCATGGTTAAGCATTAGTTAGTAAGCAAGTCATAAATGGATTAAAAACCCATAAACTCATGGGAAGTACAACAGGAGCACAATAACTAAGTACCAGGAATGGATTTAAAGGGTGGAGGTGAGACAGAATCTGGATACAGCAAGAGAATGAAATCAGGTCTAAGATACCATGAAAAAATGAACAAAAAAAGGATGAAGAAAAGGGACAATGCTGATGAAAACCACAGTCTTTGTCTTGAAGACTGTTGCCCAGAGAAGCTGTGGATGCCCCATCCCTGGAAGTGCTCAAGGCCAGGCTGGATGGGGCTCTGAGCAACCTACTCTAGTGGAAGGAGTCCCTGCCCATGGCAGTGGGGTTGGGCCTGGGGTGATCTTCAGGGTCCCTTTCAACCCAAACCATTCTGTGATGCTATGAAATACTACTAAATGTTACTCTTAATTTTTCACAAATTCTCTATTTTAACACTCCAACTTCTTCCCCGAGCCCCAGTTTTTAAACTTAAAAACACTCATCAATGGAATGTCTAAGGAGCTTATGGCTTCACAATGAAGCATCTAGTGTATAAATTTTAACAAAAATGGTCTAAAGTTCATGAACACTAGCAATTAACTTGCCTTTTCATGTACTTAACAACCAGATCTAACTTTTCCAAGTCTTTTTCTTCTATTAGATCAGTACAGTATTTCACAACCTGTAGAATGTCTTCTTCCATAGGATCTGTAATAAAAAAAATTTTAAAAAGAGATCTCTAAGTATACTTATAATATAATCACAGAATAATGGGAATACAATAGAAAGAAATTCTGCAGTGTCAGCATATCAGGGGCCAACCTGACAATTTCTGTATTTCCACACATCTTCCTGACATCAGAAGCTGTGCACATAGAGGGACTGCAAGGTCCTGAAATACCTGTCTTGTAGTCCTCTTCTTTTATTTCAGTAAGAACAACTGACAGCAAAACTAGCAGTACCCAAAGGGAAAAGAGACTGGGATTTAAAATAGAATGGCTGTTTGGAAACTCTTAGGAGAATAATAATGTCCAGGCTAGGAAGGCCAAACTTCCTGAGGTTTTAACAAATTGCTATTTGACATAATTTAAATCGCAATTTAGCAAGAGTATGACAGTTCACACTTTTTTTCCTAGGGCTCTTTCCAGCATTTATTTTGACAAAAACCCAAACCCTGCACTCCTTTGCCTCTAAAATGACATCTTCATAGAAGAAAATTAATTCCCTTTCAAGAGCTTTCATCTTAGTGGTTGCAAGATGCTGGAAAAATACAGAAAACCTCAGACACAAGTAACATCAAGGCATAGGACAAGGGCCTGACACATGGGTTGAGGAGAGAGCATGTATATTTTCATGATGTTAAGCAAGACACAGGAGCTGGCAAAACTGCAGAGTAACAACTGGTAGAAAGAATCAAGTTCTTCCAAGACTGCCAAGGCAGTAAGACTTCAAGAGAACTGTGAAAAATAAGCAGCAAGAGGAAGAGTGAAGAAGGCAGGAAGAAAGCACAAAAAGCCTACTCCAGGCAGTTTTCCTTGTGATGCATTGCAAGACCAGCCCCAGCGTGACAGCCCGCACCTGAGATAGTTGTGATCCACTCTTTCAACAACGTCTTCACATCGTTGAATTCCACAGCTCCAGCGAGGTTTGGGGCCTGAGGCCGGAACAAGCCCGGCTGCCGCTCTGTCTGCAGAGCTGAAGGGCCTGATGAGTCCGAAGTTGATGGAACTGCTTCTGCCTGTTCCAAACACAGAAGTGGATAATGCTCAGTCTGACAAATATGGGAACACCACGTACATAGAGAGGTAAGTGTCAGTAAAGAATCCAGGAAAGAAAAACAGTTGCTTTTGTGAACATGAACTCAGTCTAAAAAAGCAGACACAGCTTTACGGAAAAGTAAAGTCCTGTTTGTGTTAAAAGTACCTGAGCAGCTGTTCCTTCTTGTTTCAAGAAGCCATCTATTAGCTTCTGTGGGCTTCCAGATGTAGCTGGCATGTTTTTTGCAGGACTACCAACAAGTCTGTTTTTCAAAGGACTCTGAATCTTTTTTACAGGACTGACTGGATTTTTTTTCCTTATTTTTTTCTTATTTTTCATAGTTGTAGGCTTCAGGTGTAGGAAAGGATTTTTTGAGACTGAAAAACATAGGCACAGTGGTTGATACATTTAATACTTTTCCATTGAAAGGGGGATTACGTATCTTCCACAAAAGTCTAAGGATCACTTGAGAAAATACAGCAAAGATAAAGCAACTCTAACACACACACCATTCCAGATCCTGAGAAGGTTTTAAGTGTTTGAAAAGCACTGTTAGACTTTAAGTGTACTCAGAGGATACTCAGCTATTCATAAGCTTTTTAATGTATTTCAGTACTTTAATATAAGCAGCTGGTGAAACCTGAATCTACTGGACAAACTGCCTTGCCTCAGTCAGAGCACTGTCCCACCAGTGTTATCAGCAAAGCCAGCAGTGTAAAGCCCCCACAATGCTTTTTTCACAGCTGATGAAGGAAATCGCTCTCATTCCGTCATTCCAATGTATCTGCATTAGTCCACTGGCTATGAAATCAGGGTGTGATTATAATTACAGTGCAGTGTTTAACTGGCAATCAACCCAATAACATTTACAACCTATTTTTATGACAAAGCATGCTCATGGGGAATTAAGTCTTATTTCTTTCTACTGATTACAAAAAGGAGACCTGGATGATCAGCTCAGAGTAAAGCCACCTGAGTATCAGACATACAGTGAGATGCAGCATATCTCTCTCTAGCTGCCCAAAAGCCATGCCAGTGCTATGGGTTTCAGGGAACCAGGACAGTGCTCCCTGACCACAGTTTAACTAAGTTAAGAAGGTGCAACACTTTAAATCATAAGACACATAAAGTTTAGATTCCACTCTGCAAACATATGGATGTGGGTAAGTTTAGTGCCACAGTCCCCAAGAATTGAATTACTTGAATTAAATAACCCATGTGAGGAAAGCTGGGCACCTGTTTGCAAATGGAAACCACAGCTGGTCGTAACTGACAGTCTGTCAAAAATAAATACAGAAATTCCATTGAACACAGCATCTTCAGAGAAGTTCTGGTTATATTTTCCAGTTTGTTACTTAGGGTTGCATAGCTGTTTGGATAGTAAAAAACTGCTATACCAGAAGACTACTGCACAACTATATATTCTCACCTAAAGTGTTAGCAGGCTGCTGCTCTGATTGCTTTTGCCTTTGCTCATATGCATCTTTCAGCTCTGCTTGCAACTCAGCAGGTAGTGCAGCAAAAACCTCGGGGTCCACCTGAACAGTAACAAAAGATTATTTTCATTATTTTAGCAGTGAGCAGCACCATTTGCCTCCTTCTAGGTCACTCACACGAGGAAGGTATTTACATTTTATGCTGAAACACTGTAAAACACATTGTACATTTTCTTTGTGCATTGTAGTTTGTAAAAACAATAAAATTTACATTTAATATTACTCTTAATTATTAAATAAAATTACTATTATGAGCACATAATGCACTAATCATCTTTACTCGCCTATTGATACCCAGTACAGCTGCATTAAGAGCAGGATTAAGCCTAACTTAGAGAGTGCTCCCTTCAAATTTCAAAACACAAACATTGTGACCATCAGACTTTTGTTCCTCATTTTCTTTTGATACTTCTATTTCCTGCAAGCTGCTATATAACTCAATATTCTTGGAAATGGTCTCACAGGAAAAGCGAAGTCCAGCTATGTCATATTTTGAACTAGCACAAAAGCATTTAATCTCTTTCTCCCCTAGTTGTCCACCACTTGCTTGACTGATAAAAGCACAGTCCCTTGCAACTGTCCCAGGGACTTGAATTCTAGGCAGGAAATAGTTTGATGCCAGCTGCCAGACACACTCATGGACAAAATAAAATTTCTTGTATTATCAGTTATTTTTTCTCATTGCGTGTCTGAAGTAGCAAATCAGTGACAGACTCATTTTGTATTCAGAGTTTCCCATTATTACTGGACAGTGTTTTCAGCTCATAATCTTCAAAATCTATCTGAAAAAAGCAAACCTATCATTTAGTAGATTAAATCCGCCAGTGGCAGAGTGCCCTTCATTTCACTGGTAAAATTCAGAGATGTGCAAAAACAAAAATTAGTCAAAACTACAGTTACTATTCTGAGGCCACAATGCCATTTCTATCATTATCTGAGATCCTGTATTTCTTACATGTCAACCTGCAATGGCATTAAAATTTATCTCTTATTTTCAATAGAGAATTCATTTTTTTTTAAACCAAAACATGTATGCTATGACAGGGAGATACAGTGTGCAATTCACACGCATGATGTCTAAATAATACAGATCATAAACACGAATGTGCTCTTACAGGTTAAAATTCATCAATTTAGCACAAGTTTTTTCCCCTTTTCAGAACTCCATGACTCAACACAAATTTTTCACCACACAGAATATGCACTAACTGAAGGAGGAAACGAGAACAGCTCTGACCTCAATTACCATATACATTGTGCAGAACAAAGCACTGTAGTGGAATGCAGCCAATTACCTCACAGGTGTAAGTTATCTTTTTAAATAGAAATTTAACTTAATAAAACTTTTTCTAAAAGGTCAGTGTTCTCTGGTAAAGCATTTGAGAGTCGAGGATTTGGAATGCTCTGAATTGACACTGTTTTTTGTGTCCGTCACTCAATTAATGCAGAAATAATGCAGTACACAAACTGGATGCACTTTTGTTATTCCCCCATCACTGCCTTCTCAGAGAGTAACATGGAAAAATTCAGTTAGAGGAACCATCAGTAGAATTCATACAAATTCTCCATTAGCTTGAGTTTCGGGTAACTGATTGTACAATGTCCTAACACAGTGATACAGGTATGTGAAAGCTTTCACATTATGGATTACCTTGGTTTTATAAAGTCATGGATGACCTCAGCATACAGCTACCAGTATTTCTGATTACATCAATTATATCAATTATCAATATCAATTATATCAATTTCCTTAAGAGGAATCTGTACCATGTCAAGACAAGGTAAGGATGAGATGAAAACTTGCCACCAATAACTAACACTGCTATTACAAATGTCATTCACTTCCAGGCGTCTGTAATCTACTTTCTGCATCCTACACTTCTACAGGATTCAGGCTACAGAGATATACAGTAGCTATTCTAAATTTTAAGATTACTTCAGCAACAGATGGAAAGGAATGCAACCTATCTGGATTCCTTTTACAGGAGAACTTTACGTAACAAAGGAAATTTTCCACATTTTATAATGAATAAATCACTATCAGCCAATTAGCATTGCAGCTGATCATAAAACCTCAGCTCAGACAAAAAGAATGAAGAGTTGAAAAACAAACCTTATGAAGCTATAAAAAGATGGCAGGGCATAATTTACATCTGCTGTAGCTCAAGTACTCGTTTTGGAGTGGTTGGCAGTATTTCTATACCCAAAACCTATTACTACTGATTTCACTGCTTCATGGGCCACAAAGCAGATTTAAATGTTTATGTGCAGTCATAGCACACACACTCCTACAAAGACTTTAGGAGAAAAAATGTGTCAAACTATACAGTAAGATGGTATTTTTGAATTAAGTTCACATTTGATGTTAACACAGGAAAAAAATCCTCCTGTATTAATGAACTGGGTTTAGCCTTTTTTTTTTTTCCTCACCAAGCCTACAGGAAGCTTTTCAACCATACTACTCTAGGTATGAAACTTGGACCTAACTCAGAAAATGAAAATTATAAACATTAGTCCTCTTTTTGCCAATAAAGAAAGCTGAATGGCTTTCAGGAGAAAATCTGGAGTATGAGCATAAGGCACTCTCAAGTACATAGTATGGATATCCCTGACAAATAAACAGGAAGTACTCAGTTCTTCTTGAACTACATCTTCGAACAAAAATGCTGCTCTACTAAGTTGCATTTTTGGATCAAGTAACTGGGTCACAAAATACATTTGTAGATAGAGACAGAAAAAAACAATGCAAAAAACTAGTGAAAACTATGTCTTTTTAAGAAAACGTCAAAAAGTAATGCTGTTTTAAAAAATAGCAATCAATTCTCGACTACCTACTTATTAGACAGATAAAGCATAAACAAACTAAAAGGAATTTTTATAGAAAGCCATATGCAGTTACCATTCACCCTGAAAAACAGTACTGAGTGGTAAGCCAAGTGTGGAGGGCCATACTTCAGAGCACAGCCTAATTTAACACACATCTTGCTTGTGGACAGATGTAACTACAAAATTTAAAACAGCTGGGGCGGAGAGAACTCAAATATTATTTGCACACTAATCCACAGAGGAAACCAAACTTCACAGTTCAGGAATCAAAATTGACACAACTGTTTCTGAACCAATGAACTTGAATCAAAGTGAAGAAATTTTAGTAACAGAATAGACTACATATTTTTTAAAATAACAATTATGAACTAACTATTATGGGGAATTTCTACATGATTTTCTCTGGATTTTTGTCAGCTAAGCAACATTATGCCTTAGAAACAGCAACAAATCTCTATAAATGTGATTAAGTGGTATCACTTCATTTGAGAACAGCAAACGTGCAATGAAACAGAAAAATAAAAACACTGCTCCATTTTAAATGATGCAATGCAAGATAGTGTATCTCTGGGTGACCCAATCTTTGATTTTTTTTTTTTTTTAATTTTAATTTTTACACTACATTTGTTCAGCACCATCTTGGACTGAAGAGCGGAACAACATTAGAAGCATCATTACTGTTACGTGCTGCCCCTTCAGGTCCCTGTTTTGACAACCATCTTTGTTCTTTTCTCATCCTGGACATGCTATGTATGAGTCCATTTAAAAACTATGGAGATATGCACAACCTTTAGCCATGACTGTCCTTCTCTCAGGAATGTGATACAACAACCACATCTACAGAAGAAGCTAGCAGAGGTTGGCTTTACCCTATCAGAACACACACTTAAACAGAGTGAGTCTTCTGTGACTTCGCTAAGCAGATTTTATGACTGCTGCACACTTATGGTTCAGTGTAACTCAGCTGCAATACAGAAAAAAAAGCTATTTACAGACTGGATTGCAAAGTAAACTGTATTTGAGGGGGTTTTACATTAAACAAAAGCAAAAAACATAGGCATATTGATGACTATAATCTTCAATAAATATTATCATACTATATTTCTGACAGATAATGTAACATTTGAGAGCAGACTTTTAAAATACATTAAAGGACCAAGAGGGATTTTGGGAAGTCACACGTCCTAGTTAATGCTGTCTCAAGAAAGAGCTTTTAACTTCCTATAGATGAAAAGTTGTTTATTGATACCGTGCAAACATCCTACCTGTGAGAAAGCTGGCAAGGCTATTACATTGATTCCCATATTGGTATTTGTTTCTTGGAGCTCTGGTATTTGTAAAAGCACTGTTCCAACTGGTTGTGACAGAAGTGCAGTGTTACATCCATTTATTGGCTCTTTTTTGCTCTCTCCGTAACTCTCTCCTTGCTGAACGGCGCATATTTGCTCTACTTGTTCTCGGAGATCAGGTGGCAGAGCTTCTAGCACAGACTTATCTAGCTACAAGTATAAAAAGGCTTTTAGATTTTTCTAAGGAATAGGTAACAGAGTTATTTTAGTGACAAAATTAGTTATACAGTTCCTAAATTTTACAAAACCCACTACATATTGTGTATGCAAACATCCTTAGGAACCTGAGAGTTACACTGCAGCAGCAAAATGTCATTTACGACTAAGCAGCTCAGTAAATAGAATGCTCAGTTTTATCTTTTCACAATGATCAGTCTTCTTACCAAAAATCATAGATGAGGTTTCCTCTACAGCTACCTAATGATACTGAAACCCAAATCCTGAGTTCAAATTATACAGGCAATACATTGATATGAATACTAAACTGACATCGGGCACAAAGCTGTAAGCAATTAATTTCTTCCTTTCTGCAGTTCTAGGGTACATTACTGATTTACTTTAGGGGTATTACGTATGTTTGCACACTGTCAGACTTGCCAGAGCTGGATGATGAAATAAGTGTTTATTTACTATCAATTATTCACTTGAAACAACTGAGATAACCCCTCAGTGTCCAGAAGCTGCTGTGTACAATGACAGCTGCACAAGTGACTGAATGAATACAACTGACAAGCAGATGTACAGCATCACTTTTCTCACAAGTAAAATTCGAATAAACTGTGTAGAGAAATGCCAATGTTTGCCTCTAAGTTCTGCTGAATAAGACTTCACAGCAGTGTTAGAACAGTTAAACTTTTACCTTTAAGATGAAAATTTGAAGTTTATGACCAGATTCTGGATTTACAGAGAAGAACCACAAATATCTATGAAAATCTACTTGGCTTGGTATCTGAGAGGTTTTGATGAAAGCTGTCTGTACTGTTAATCACTTTGGTGACTTTTCCATGTTCTATTTGTACTCACTCATTTTAAATTTGCTGCATATATAACTCTATAATCATTTCCTGGGAATCCTGGGTGTAAAATTTTTTGCTCTTACTTTCCTAGCACAGTATACAAACAGCAGTGTGGCACTAACTCTCACCACTCCTTCTCTGCACTGAATTTTTTATTACATTCCAGAGTATAATATGGTTAAAAGCAGAAAGAAAAATATTGCACCATAACGCCACAAAAGTTTTAGGAACTCTACTGCACGGCTAGTGCATTTTTCATTTGTTTATACATATTCCTCTTGTGGCAGCATCTGAGTGTACAGAGCTTTGCATTGTTCAGTCAAGTTACTTTTAGATCCTGAGCTGGCTTGGGTATTGCATTATAGGAACACGTTTCCTGCCAGAAGCATAATACGCTTCTTAAAAATGGACAAATGGTTGAGAAAGCTGTTAAAAAACCCATCACAAATGCTTTTACAGATTTAAATTACAGACACTTAAATTACAGATTTTTACAGAAGAGCAAGTAAATCTGCTTATACCTAAAACACCTGCAGAATTCTGTGAGGCTGTTTCATAGCAGACCCTTCTAACAGATGCCTACTTGAACAGAATGTGAGGTGGAAATAATGAAGGCTGTCCCTTTGTTAAAGAAGCCCTAAAAAAAAATCCCCAAATCCCACAGAAATATTTTACTTAAATAAAGATTGCCCTCTTCTCATCTAAGTAGTGGTATCCTGTACAAATGTTAAGTGTGCATCCTAAATTCAACATTATTTATTTTATTAAGGCAAAATATTTTTGCATCAATAACAGTTACTGCGCACTGTACTTTACTAGAACTCTTTATTTCAGAAGAGCTCCTTTCGGGTCTATCCAAATAAGACAGACAAGCTCAAGTTATGACAATATATTGCAGATATTTCTTATTCTCAGGTTTACCTGGGAAGCAGATGGAACCTCAATACTCAAATTGAGCCTGGATTTTACACTGATAGGAGAATGCACGCCATTCCACTTGACAGCAGACTCGGTGTTGTTGGCATTAGAATTGAGACCAGGTGTGAGATTGGTACCACGAGATGGAAGAAAAGTGCAAGTTCTTGAATTAGAGGATATTTCAAGGTCCATGGCAGCCACAAATACTACACATATGGAAACAAAATACAAAATGATAATGTAACAGTTAAAAATAATCTGAAGATTCAAGACATAGTAAAAGGTAACTTCTAGCATTTTTTGCTGAAGAGTTTACACAATATACAGCACAATCATAACACCTTCTATTTCAAAGTATCCTCTGTTACTATTAACTAGAACAACTAAAACAACAACAAAAAAAGACTGGACTAATCCTATACAAAGTTTAACTAGCAGTGTTTTCATTTGCAGCAGGAAACCCCACTCTCAGCAGGTTTATGCTGCATGATTTATACTGTTAAAATATTGAGTAAGTATTCCACAAAAGGTGATCCACGTTTGAGTCCTTCAGAACTGATCATTATCACACATGCCAAGTACAAAGCTTACTGACCTTCCTTATGTTCTTCTTCCGAGCGCTTTTTTGCTTTCTGAACATGAAAAAGATCAATAACTGAATGTGATCCACCAGGTAAATGTCCAGATTGTACTGCTGAGTGAGCTGAAGTTGTTCTACTGATGGGAACTAGCTGCTGTACCTGAATCCCAACCTAAATCAAAAAACATAAATGCATTCATCTAATGAAGTTTTAAATAAATAAAATAAATTTTAAAAATCCGTAATTATATCATAATAGCATTGCCTTCTTTGGAATTGGCTGCCTGTTGTGGGTGGGGAGAGGACAAATGAAAATATATTGAAATACACATAAACGGCCACTTAAAACATCCCAAACAAATCCCAGGACTATCCACCACAATCCAACAACTAAGAAATTACAAATATAATACCATAACTTCTCTGATACAAAAAAGTGCTGTCAACAGGATCATAAAGCAATGTGTTTTTTATGAAATTTCTTAGATACTAACAAATTCAGGAACAGTGACAAGAATGTGTTTAGTATTAAATCTGGCTAAAAAAGCAATGCTTTTCCCCAAGGACAATCTATATTAAATCCATCACTTCAGTCTACAAATGAGAAAAATACTACTGTTTGACTTGTAGACACTGCTTTTGCAACGTCTCAGTGGATGAAAGTACTTTTGTAGAAGTAGACTTTCTTAGATGAGGTGTTCCTCATTTTTCAAGACATCCTAGTTTTTCATTTAACTTTTAAATACCAAATCAGCAGGGTTTCAAAATGTGTGTCTAAGTAAGAATGCGCTGGTGCGCTGTGTGAGTTTATTGCCAATCCTCCATAATTTTAAAGAAAAAAACCTGATACTTAGAAAAAGTTGTATATGGGACTCAGAAGGCATGAAGAAGCTAGTGTATCTATTTCCACCAGGTTTTCTTCTATAATTACATAGTAAGATTTTTGTTTATTAGCACTTTCTTAGTTGCAATAATGGGATATGACATCATCACTGTAAAAGTTCTTTGTGCTTTTATCTTCTTGCTTTGAAGTATTTCAAAGTTTGAGTTCTAGAACTTAAATGAAACCTTTGGAGTAAGTACTGTGTTTGTTGTGCTATACAACTTTGCCTTGGAATTTTTTTTTGTCTTTTAGGACAAGAGTTTGAATGTTATGTGAAGTCTATGGGACAGCTGAGTGAATTTATCTACCCAAGTGTGGGCAAATAACTAAAGGTATCAGTTCAGGATCTTTTCTAGATAGTGACAGAAAAAGAAGACTTTCAAGCATGACTCACCTCATGTATAAATAAGGCTTAAGAGGACTAGCTCCCCCATAGACATATACACTGGGCATGCCTGAAATCATTTGAAAGGAGAACCACTGAGGGACCTGGACGGATTTGGACTTGATTATATAATCTAGAACTGAATGGCCCCTCCAGAACTCAACAGAGCCACATGGTTAGCAGAGGTACACTGTTTTGTAAAACATCATGTCCAAAAACTAGGGGATACTGACTTGAAGAATCGAATCCTCTCCAAAGAAATCAAGTGATAGAGAATGACATCACAAATCAAAGACAGGAAACAGACAAGAAACCAGAAAAAGATAGAGACAGGATGGTAAATATTTCCTCAACTCCAAGCCAGGGAGCCGACTTTGCAAGGCAACATTGTGAATCAAAACCCTACTTCTACATCCAGATGACAAATTAACACAAGTTTGTTTTAGAAATTCTCTGTGTTCCATTTCAACACATGGCTGATGCCAAAACAGTGGCATTGGGGGGTCACATTGCTATGACAAAACCATTGAGACTAGCAAGAGTTCTAAAATAAATCATGAATCAAAAGAGCCAAAAAATCGCCTTCAAAGGCCAAACCATGGGCTGGTAACTTTTCTTGCTCTAAGACTTGCACTCTAGAACAAAAGCTCCTTTAATCTCTATCTTTGATTGGCAATACAAACGCTATTTGTATTAGTTACATAATTAATGTATAGCAAAAGTTTATAGAAAATTCTAAGACAAAATAAAATTTACACGATAGAACTGTAGAAGACAGTCTTACTTTGTTACCTCAGGCTGTTTTAAGTTGTGGATTAATTTATACCACAAAAAATTTAATTTTTTTACATTTATGGCTGTGTAACCATGCTTTTCAAAGGTGACAAAACATAATATGATTGCATACACTAATTTACATAAGCTTTGTATTATCTACACTTTTGTTTAAGTTTGTTTACCATCTACCATGGGGAATTGAAAATCCATGAAGGACAATAAAGCAGGTTGATAAAGAGAATGAGTATAAGTTTTCCCATTAACTCACCCCTCGCATATCGGATATGTTCAGTTTCATCGTGTGAAACATGTTCAGAGTTTCTTTCCCAATCACTTTTGCACTGTCTGTTGCATGGTCTAGAGTCACAGTCCTAGAAAGAATAAAGAAGTATGGTTAAAAAGGAAAGTGTTTCACAAATTCTGTATTTGTTCCAGAGAGGACCCGAAAAAAGACAGATCATAATTTCTTGGCATACAGAAACGGAACACTGTTTATTTGTTCTGTGGTTTCTTTTTAAAGGTAGTTAAAACTAAGCATTATCTACAGAAAAAATAAGAAAAGCAGAATACTTACTAATGAACATTCTCAGTGTGCAGTCCACACATTAAAAGGTCAATTTTAGTATATATTTATATGCATGCAATCTATTGAAGCTAGACAAAAAGTTTCACAAGAAGTTTACAGTTTGCACAAAAACACACTCATACATTTCTGTCTTTCACTCAAGCTTGGTCCACAGAGAGTTTGCTCAGTACTATTTCAGTTGTAGCTTATCAAATGTCTACAGCAAGAGTTTCAAAAGGAACTCAGAGGGGAAGCAGATATAGGCATGTGCATGTGGATTACAAACAACAAGGAATAGAATTAATGTCAAGTAACTTTAAACACCATTCCAAATTATCTTAAGCTATGGGCAATTTTTTGCAACAAGTCTCACGAAACAACCTGGCTGCAAGTTTTACAAATTACCACTTGAGAGTACGGCAGGGCAGCAGCAGTGCTTGGTAGTTCTGGATTCTCTAATGGCCTAGCCTTCGACATAGGTAAGGACAGAATTTCAAGTGACTTGTGAAATGTATGTGAGCGATGTAAAGTCTTCTCACTGAAATGACTGATGCAGTTTTAGCTCTGATGGAGTAGTCTCCATAAACAAAATGAAGTTCGGTGTTTTGACAGGGTGCCATCCTGACAACTTACTAAACAATTTGATGGTGTTACTCTGCTTTTGAATCTGTCAGAAACCACATGAACAACCAAGAGATCTCTGGAAAGATCTAGTTCTGCCAATATGAAAACAAAAACCCCTCCTACCATGAAAAATATGAAGATCTCCCTAAGATTTACATGTTAGTATTTTTAAGAAAAAGGGGACCAATATCACCACAAGTCTAAAGGTACACAACATTTCAGAAAAATATTTTTATAAGTTTTGTGCTGAACTATCGGGACTGGGCTTCAGAGATGCAGTAAAAGTACCATTTAATCTCAAAAGCTGAATTTGATTTTAAGTGTTTCTGCAAGTCTGAATCCTTTGCAGCACTATGATTATCACCATAGGGAATCTTGACCTGTAGGATAAGAAAGCATAGCAAACCATTCACCTGTGAGGTAAGGGGGCAAGAAATGGGTCATGAGCTATAGCTACAGAGAAAATCCTAAACTGAAGAAAGAAACCAGTCACTTGGGGGAACACCACTCTGAGATTCTAATCCATTTGCTTGGATGCAACTTTTGGAGTTTACCCTTCTACTGCTAGAAAGCCTTTCACTGGGCTGAACAGAAATGCTCTAATGATGACAGAAATACAGCACCTACAGCACAACCTGGACTGACTGGAGTTAACAAGGTCACTGGAAAGCCAGAAGCAGAAATGGAGACACCATCGAACAAAATCCCAGCATCTGAACCGCTTTAGCGATGTGTGAATAATTCTGCATTCTTGGGTACCCCCTCACCCTATGGAAGACTTCCAGAATTAGGGAAATTTCAGGGCATGTGTACATTAGTATGCCTGACCACAGAAAAGGGGTACAAAGCACTGATCTGTTCACAAGAAAGCACTCTGACACTAGCTAAAATAAAGGAGGAATAAAGCTCTATCTCAACACACACTCAATACTACAGATACATTCTTAGGTTGCCAAGAGTAAATCTTCAGCTTGAAAAATTCAGGACAGCCAGAAAACAAAAGCATAGACTGATGGATTTTCTTCTTAATATATATACACCAATGCTAAAAAGTGATGAGCTTCTCATACTGAAACATGAATTTTGTAGTTTCAGTTTTTATTACAGCTGAATTCTATGTAACAAGATCACAAGCAGGACAGGCTCTATGCATGCAAGTCCTACTGTGGAACTCTAACCCACTGAATGAACTCCTGGGCATGTGGATGGTGCTATGCAGGGCCAGCACTTGGACTTGATGATCCCTGGGGGTCCCTTCCAACTCAGCATATTCTGTGATCTGTGAACTCCATCACCTCTTCTGTTATCAGCAACTCCAACCAACTGACCCTTCAGTTCAGGAGGGATTAATCTGTTACACCACCTGAGATGGAAGGAAAAGTAGAAAAGACCTATCGTCTCTCAAAAGCCAGGATCATCCCATACTGAAGGAACAACTGCTTTGATAGGGAAGTGTATGCCTGAAGAATAGATGTGTATTTAGAAGGTTCCATGACAATCTTATGTGAAATCTCGTATGAAATAGCATATGATACCCCATGTCTAGATTATATCCCTGTGTTTTCAGCATGCAAGTATATAAATAAAATCCAGATTAAAAAATATTTAGTCAACATCATCCAGCTGATCAATAAGGAACAAAGAACAATGAATTGGAGTAAGAGCACCGCTTGCGGAAGCTGAGGGTCCTACTCCTTTGACAGCAACCTATCAGCTGACTACCCAGGCAGAATAATTGGGTCATCCCACTTCTTCAGGGATGGGCAGCCACTACATGGAGCATCTCTATGAGATGTGCTATGGGGAGCCCAGGCAGAATGAAACTTTATTACATTGATAAGGATACATAAGAAAACAAAGGCACCTCAGAGGAGGAACTTAACCTACATGAAGAAATGTAACTGCGAAGGTCAAGAGACCTGAACAGATTGCCTTCTTGAACAGCTGAAACATGGGGCACTAGTCTTTGACCTTGCGATTTTGAGATTCAACTTTATAAGCTCCACTTCAAGAACTCCATTGTCTCTTCTAGGACCAAAAAAATTCTCTGCAGATTTATTGGTAAAAGAACAGGAAACACAAGATTCAACACTACCAAACTTGTCTGTACTGAGATGAATGACTGCCATCCAAGGTGTCTGATACCACCTCCATCTTCAGAACTCAAAGCAGCTTCTCAGTCTTCTGCAGCAAGTCATCCTGCAAATATTGCCACAGCTTCCATGCACTCTAGACTTGAAGGACTACTGTACTATCAGACATCTTTCCTGACAAGAACAAAGCACAATTTTCTCTGAGAACTGACTCCAACTGTCACAATCAGCAAGAGATCTATCAAGGAACAGCAGAAAGCCTCTCAAGAAAAAGGAAAGTACCCGACATCACACAGCTCAGGGAGAGAGAACACTATGCAGCACCAGAACCTTTCAAGCTTCGCTGGTTACTGAAAGAAATAAATGCTGCTGCATGTGTGTCATAGTGCAGGATGTAAACATGTTTTCTTCAAACACTCTAAGAAAACCCTCATCTCCAATACTGAGCAAGCTAGAGAAAGGTACGCCACAAATATATAAGCATATATGTCTTACTGATAACCAGAACACCACAAATGTACAATCCAAACACAAGACGATTTTTGATAATAATATTCTACTTCTTATTTTGGTGCAAGTTTGATACATAGACAAAGAAGTACCAAGCACTTTGAAATTTCTGTCCTGTCTTCCTATAAATTTTAGATCCTGCAGAAGTGTGTTCATGCCTAGTAGTTACCTGGCAATATTATCACAGATTCCATGACCTCCATATTTTGCAGGCTCCACGGGTGCTCCAGCCTTTCTGACCATAATTTTAAGGGTCAATCGTTTACCCTTCATACCAGCAGCTTCAAGTCTACGCTGGATTTCTTCTGAGAGGCTCAGAAGGAAAGCTTCTGCTTCCTTAGGCTGAAGGGGAAAAACAACATGTTTAGATAATTACTAGTTTTCAAATACTGAAGGTAAATTATTAAGGGTTAATACAATCCAGATTGTGTAAACTGAAAAGAGCAAGCTGACTCTCAAGCAATTGTCTCATTTAACTTCAAGTGTTTTGTTTACATTTTAGGTTGCTTAAGTTAGGCGAGATGGTAGATTCCTACCCTAATGCTGAAAGAAGTCTTTAAAAAATGTGTTTAGAAACCCCAACACAGAATTGTAAGTCTAACTTTAAGCACAAACCTAGAAGATGAAGAACATAGGACTTAAGATCTTTTTCACCATAAGGAAAGTCAAGCAGTGGAACATGTTGCTCAGGGAAGTTTGCAGTCTTCCTTCTTGGAAATTTCCAGTGCCAGACTGGATAAAGTCCTGAGCAACTGGTCTGATTTATTAGCTTCCCCTGCTTTGAAAAAATGTCTGGACTACGCAACATCGTCAGGTCTGTTCAAACTCATTTTTTTTCCTACCATTTCTATAAATACTTTAGATCTCAACAAAGTGCTGAGTTACCTTTTAAATACAGTTTTGTTAATAACACTCCCCCCAAACAGTATATGTGAAAGTCTAATAAAAATGTTGTACGGGAGCAGCTGGTGATAGTTTCAGGCACTGGCATCTTCGAATAATCAGCATTTAAATGAAAGAGAATGCTAGGTGCTGACAAACCTACTGCAGTTCTCTTTTTCTGTACCAGACTTGTATAACGAATGCAGAATAGCCAGCTAATTTTGTGCAAGCTTCTTTTCAGTCCAATACTTTTGCAGTCTCTCCTCCCATTTTATCGTTTGGTCTCCTACTTCTTCATTTTCCATATTTCTATTTCGTGGCTAAGATGGTGCTCTAACAGATCAAAGTGTAAGCGAAAATAATCAGAATACGAGAAGATTCTTCTACAGCTGAAAGAAGTCACTGCAAAAAAGAAGCAAGTTTAATTTACCTGTGTAAACCTTATTCCATAGTTGATTTCTGCTGAAACAGATTTTCTTTCTTTTTCTGTACGAACAGGTCGGTCATCCAAACCACGACAAAATCTGTAGAGCATTTGTCCTGTTTTTGGACCAAATTCTTTTTGTAGTTTTGACATCGAAGCACACTGCAGATCTCCACAGGTTTTAATTCCCAAAGAAGCCAGCTTAGATTCCATTGTCCTGCCAACTCCTAACAACAAATCAATTAGTTCTGTTAACCTTATACAATTCAAAGCCAGTTAGGTTCTGATTACATAATTTTTTTATTTTTAAACCTATATTAAGTCATATCAAATTAACAAATAAATACATAAAAAATAAACTCTGCTCCATAAAACATAGTTTGAATGGAAACTTTTGTTGTCATCACCGGTGTATCTTTAATCTGTTTCATGTATTTAGTTTAAGATGTCACACTGCAGCATGTTTGTTTATTTTTAGGTAAAATATGAATGACTTCTGCTTGGAAATTGTCTTGACAAGGTACTGCCTGTTACAGATTACATCGCTCTGAATCCCCATAACAACTCAGTCCAAAAAGAGTGTCCAACATATAATATGTTTTCCCCTCATGTACAAGCGATTTAATCTAAAAGAAGACCAAGGAATATTGTGACCACCATTACACTGCTTCCTAGGTAGAAAAATAGTATTTCAGGTAGAAGTGATAGCATACCTGTATCACTTGTGCTTTGAATTACCAAGCACTCGAAATTGTAGGTATCCATGGCAACGTCACATATGTAAGTGTGATAAACTGAAGTATATTTCTGGGTGTTGGAGAGGTGGCCTGTTACTTCCAGAAAATATTAATCCTATGAGTTTACACTACCAAAGTCAGCAAAAATCAGAAATCTTTGGTAATCGGATTCAATTTTTGGTAATCTGTTTCTCTGCCAGGGTGGTATTACTAACACAAGCACTAAAATGTTTTTATTATGAACATGGAAGTGAACTCTGAAAACTTTAAAACATTAAAGTCAAAGCACTGTACTATATGAGTAATATTCTGGAGGAAAAATATCTCCTGTAAGTTATACCGAAGAGAAATGGCACTGTGCTGTAAACAGCGTTTGGCCCCAGAAGGAGTTACATAAAGAGAATTTTGGCAAATCTGCACCTGTCTGTGCATGCAATTTCAACCAATCTTCCACTTCAGTGTCTATGACTGCCTGTTTACTACCCTTCCCTCCTTTTTAAATCTTAAACAGATAAAGATGCTATTTTTCACATTTAACACTAAATGTATGTGGATACATGCAGGCTGAGGTCAGCTGACCACTAAAAGCACAAGTGAGTGCTTACTCAGCACTTCTTGCATCATGTCTGTGTCACATTATGTACTGAATAACAACACAGAGTCACGTGCCAGGAAATGCTTTATGTTACAATGCTTTAAAGTGTTTTCCTGGAACAATAAAAAAAAAAAATAAAGCCTATTTTCACACAGGTGTATGCCATATGACTTTACTGTCTATCACATTTTGGATCATAAACACAGAATAGCAGCTAATCTTGTTTGATCTGGAAAGCAAATTTTTTAACTAAAACTGGTTTAATATTAGGAGGCAAAATGCCCTCTAAAAGACAGGAGTACCTGGAAGACTGGTAACAAGTTGCCCTCTGATAAAATCATCCACTTCTTCAGGTTTTAAGTGATACTGTCCATCTGGTTTTGCTTTACGAGTTGCCATTCTGGCCAGCAGAATATTGGAACCTATAACAACAACAAATTAAAGCATGTCTGTGGTAACTTCCGTTGATTCTCAAGTAGAATGCCACAGTTTAACACACAAGGAAAAGTGCAGAAAGTACAGTCAAATTCTTTAACTTTTACCAAGAACTTAATTAAATATCTTCATATATATCTGCAGTGTCTACTTTCAAATTATCAGGCAGCAGTACTTGCTGTAACAGCAGTGAAACTGTAGTGGTAACTGCAATTGCAAAGTTAATAAGGGAAGAATTCTGCTTACAGTCATGAATTTCAGCTTGTCTCACAAGTGGATTTCACACACATACACTCAATATAGGTATGTACAGATACTCAACTCTAGTATTAATTAGGAAAAAAAACAAAAGGAAAAAGGAAGGAGCTAAATAAAATCAAATCAAGGAAGTATTTTCAGATGTGTAATTTCGTATACAATACCTACTACAAATCACACGAATCTTTGTTTTCAATACCTTCTAATAACTACACGAAATCACGTCACCATGTGAACTCTTACTGCTGTCTCCATTAAGGAGCACAATCTGTGCTCATTTTTCTTTTTACTGGAAAAATACAGTAGCATTTCATAAAAATGAATGCAAGAGTGGAATCTTAGCGTAGTGTCCCGGTAACAAAGGAGAAGTGATAGCTGGATGGCCATTCACTTAAGAATTGGACTTGATGATCCTTGTGGGTCCCTTCCAACTCAGAATATCCTATGATCTGTGATGTGGAAATTTTATAAATTCTTGCTTAAAACTTTCCACTTACGAAAATTTTCTTGCATTTTTGTTCACACTAATTTAATGTAAATGGCAACATATTCCACAAACACTTAGGAGTTTTAGCAAACTTACATAAGTTTGATACATTAACAAAAGCTTGTAAACAGAAATGAAGTTACTTACCCATCCCAACAGAAGCTGAGCATTTAGTTTGGTCTTTGATTTCGGTGCGGATAGTGTTTGCAAATTCATCAGGAGTCAGTCTGGTCTCTGTAAGGATTTCAGTGATATCTACTAGTGCTTCATCACAACTGACTGCTTCGATGTTATGAGTATAGCTATCAACACAAAGTAAAGGAGGTGAAACACCAGCAACAGCTCACCATCTGTTAAAACAAATATGTAGCAAATAAAGTCTTCCTTTCGTGGTGGCCATTTCCCTGCCTATCTTGTATCACACATCACTTAGATATTAAAAATGTTAAAATAGCAAATAATAGTAATATTACTAATGTAAGACTAATTTCAACATGCATCTTGATTTTAAAGGAACAGCTGGAAAAGGAGTTGAATATTTATTTTTCATTGACAATAACAAATTTCCAGTTTTATTCCAAGTGCATTTTAAACCAGCATGTAGCTTCTAATAGATGTTACTCTAATAATCACTTAAATTCTTAAATTACTCAAAAAACATCTCTTGAAAGGATCTCCCTTCTAAGCAGGGATCTGCTTCTCACTACGTAAATCAGTAAAAAATTTAACAATGACTCATTTGGAAGTCAGATGTTGATTGTTTACAGGATTTGGCTTCAAGATAAAAGAATGCTCAGAAGCATGGCGCTCCAAGTAACAAAAATACTATAAAGGAAGACCTCAAATTGGAATAGTTTCATTGAAGCTGAAGAGTAGGAGATGAAGATATAAAATATATAACAGCATTCAGCAGTGGCAAAGAAAATATGCTTGATAACCTTACCATGAAGATCATGCAAACAAACAGCACATTACCTTGCTAGTATTTCATATACTGTCCGTGCAACTTCTTTGTATGCATCAAAATCATATGAAACTGCTTGAAGATTTGGACACAACTTTTTTGCTTGGCCAAAAAACATTCCATTCTTTATGCCAACTTGTCTAAAATTAAACAAAATAAACCCCAAGTAAAGACAGCGCAAACTTTTCTACAAATTAATAGGGAGTATTTTCTAATTAATTATTTGTCTTTTCCCACAAAAATGGGAACAGGAATTCAGTCAACAGGCAGAAACTTAATAGGTTAAAAAAATAACTGCAAATAGAGTATTTGAATTAGCTGTGTAATAGACAGCCATGGAACATGAGAAAACTGCCTATAGGAAAATGCTAAATACAAAGATTCCAGAAAGCACACTTGCTATCTTCTGTTTCAAATTAAAACCACACATATACTACATAATTTACATATATGCTACCTACTAAGGTATCGAGATCTTATTTTCCAAAGTGCAAGCTTACATAATTAGGCTTCTCTTAATAAATAAACTCTTCTTGAGATACAAATAGAAGTCTGCCTATCCTAGAAAGCCTAAGAAAGGTTCCAATGAAGAAATAATTTCTGGAGTATTATTTCCATCAAGGAAAACCCCCTGTATTTCTAACACAGTGCTTATATTTATAAAAGTTGTTTCATATTCTAAACCTTTGTAAGTTAGGTCAGTGGAGATGGCCAGCAAAGTCTCTGCAAAAAACGTTTTTTTAAGTTCAGTACCCACATTTTCTGCTTGAAGCAAAACCTTCAGAATGTGTCATTAATTCTATAAAATACTGCAACTTTGACACAAAGACATAACGATAACAGGAAATCAACAGTATCCCACTGAAAGGCGTAAGTTTTTTCTTAATGGGCTTTATTTCAAGTTATACGTAGGTTGGGTTGAGAGCTATTGAGCAGCATCTACCAAGCAGCAGCACCCACAGGGAAGACTCCCTGTTAAATCCTAACAACCTATATAATTGCAACTTTTGAACAGAAACTTCTTCTCCAGATAAATTTAACCACTAATAACCACTATTTTTGGACATCTTATGCCTATCTGTGCGAGATTTTCAAGCAAACTACTGCCTAACTTTCACCTACCTGGCTTCATAACTACAAGAAGCTATTTCAGCCATGGACAGAACAGTGAGATCAAAGTCAGCTCCATTCACGTGTGTGGAATCTGGCTGCTCCCAGACTGAGTCCAACGGATCAGGTACTCTAATTTCTGCTTGAAAAATAAAATTTGTCTTTATGTTATTTTTCCTAAGTGTTCAACAGAACGAATGCAAATAAAATAAAAATTACAGATTTTATTTTATACAATTTCTATACTGTTATCTGTTGACAAAGAGGTTCTTAATACCATATTTATTCATATCACGGTCCAGAAAAAAAAACCAGACCCCTTCCCCAGTAACGTCTCTCAGGCCTGTACATACTACCGAGAACAACATTAATAGAAAAATGGTGCTTCTATTTCCCCCAAAATTCCTAGACAGCACCTTGTTGGTGACTACATACACCATACTGTAAAGTAAGAATGATCTTAGCTTTACTGACCATAAAAACAATCAAACGCTCGTGGCTAACTGTTACAACCATATTCTGCCAACAAATACAAGACATTCAAAATTATTTACCAACTGCTTGACTAAACAAGAAGACACTTAGACATGTTCCTTTTTACAAAAAGCACTCCCAATACCAGAACACTGAAATTTCATACAGAATATAAACTCACTTCATATCATACTTAAAACTATTTTTCTAATAGTCTCAATACCACAAAGTGATTTTTAAGAAGTGAAAACCAGAATGCGAATTAGTTTAAATAAAAAACACCAGCTAGAAACTTTTATTTCCTTTAACATTCTTATGGGGATATTAACTGAAAAAACTTCTGCTTTTACTTACTAATAATTCTCTTACTAGGATATGTCAATTTCTTTCAAACATTACCCCAAACTTTTCCAGGATCAAAGCAATACAATTATAAATACTGCAGCCTCAGACTTAAAATAAGACAGACTTTCCCTAACTCCATAAAACTTTACTACATATTCTTACATAAATTTTAAAGGATCCTCCAGGCCCACTGGGTACTAGGTACTAGACAGAATTCCATGACACTGAATAATGGAAAGGAGCAAAAGGTTGTCTAGTTCTTTCTATTTGGGTTTTCAAAGTATATAAACCTTGAAATACTTGCTACACTCTAAACATGGATCAGCTTGAAAAAAATCACTAGATGCAAAAACTACTATGCCCACCCAAACTCCCATCAGAATCAAAATGAGGTATCATATAGATAAAATGCCTCTATTCATTTAAAATGAAATCCACTACACAGTTCTTTTTCATTACTGTAGTCTACTTAATACCGTACACCTTTGTAATAGAATAAATGGGGAATTTTCTGCAGTGCCACAATGCCTAACTATATTCCACAGCACTAACAACTCGCACACCGACAATCTGACTGAAAGGAAACGTGGTGCTATGCGCACGTATGAGTAGCTATCAAACCAGAGAAAGTGGTATAATGGGCAAGTGGAGACACCAGGGGTAGAGCCTGACTCATGTGGAAAACTGCTTTCATTCAAAATTTCTGCTAAATTTGTGCACTTTTTAATTTCTTAAATATTTTAATTTATGATGAGCTCAATAAGTTACCTAAGATGTCTGCAATTGAAAATTAGAGCAAAATTATGCCCCAAATAAAGATAAGAATGACAAGAACAACTTCTTTAGTCCATGCCTTCCTGTGCCCTGGCCTGAGATGATGCTGTCATCTTGTCTATCTTCACTGGATTCGTCGACTTTTTCCACATCGCAGCAGAGCAGATCCCCCCATGAGCTGATGGAGTCACTTCATGTGAAATTCAGGGCAATGCAGAACACATTGTCCTCAATGGAAGGCAAGGTAGAGAACCTCTCATCAAAAGCTGGGAAACTAGACAGGCACATGGTGAATGTGGAGCAACGGATGGAGAAATCAGAGGCCAGGACCCAAGTCTGTGAAAAAGAAATCGCTGAGAATAAATCTGTGACTAATATGATGGTTAAAATCTGCTGCTCTTTAGAATGAAAAGGGAGATTCTAGGGTTGAGGGAAAGGAAGTCTAGAAAACATTCACATCTTGGGCATCCTGGCCATGGAAGAGACCCCAAACTATGAATCCTGATTAACATACGTTAATCTTTTATCTTTAGAACATGAATGTTAAAGATGGCATGTATGCAGAGAAGCAATTTCTACTATCTAGAAAGCCTATCTCCAACGTGGTGATTTAGGGTGAGAATGATATCAAGTTTTTAAATTTAAAAGTTATGCATTTTTAGATGAATTAATACAAGAAAAAGAAAGTACTTCATAAAAGACTGAAGATTCTATTGACACTAGATATTTGTCTAGCAACGCAGATCAAAGTCAGGAACCAGTATCATTAAAGAAGTAATTAAAAAAAAAAAAAAAAGAAGTAGCTGAAGCAGCAGAATTCAGTATTTGGTCAAAAGTGATTCATAAGCGTTTGGGGGTTTTTTTGGGTGGGTGGTTTTTTTTTTGGTTATGTTTTTGTTGGGTTTTTTTTTTTTTTTTTGAGGGGCTGAGGTGCTCTGTTTCTGTGTTTTCGGTTGGTTTGTAATTTGGAAGCTTTTTTCAAATAAACAAGACCTGGAGAAGGCAAAATCAGAGAACAGCCTGGAAAGTATGAAGCACCAAAAACTGAAGTGGGTTCCATGTTAAAGCATGGATGTAAAAATATGCTCATGCTCTAAGTTCCTTCCAACTACCTTTCTATTTCATTTATATAACATGTCCCCATTGTGTCTGTTTTAACAGCCTAATTTCCCATTCCATATTTTTGATATTTAAGAAAAAGCATTTTTGCCTGTAATGCTTGTGCCTACTGGACTGTATTTCCCTCTGGCACGGCACAATTAAACACATGCTGTGAAGTGTGTCACTTTCTAAGATACTGTGATGTCTGAGAAGCCTAATCAGCAATTCCACCTTCACATCTAAGACTATAACTAACTGCAATTTCTTTACCCCAAAAGGAAGACAATAATAATAATGTACTTATAAGAAAATGCAAGTAGAAACAACAGGTTTGGGGTTTTTTTTAATTGGTAAAATGATTGTACATGGAGATAAAAATAAACAGAGACTCAAAAATATTATGAACTGCAGCTAATGAAACAGAGGCTATAAAAAGAGCGTTTGGAAAAAATCCTTTCACCAAAACAATGGGCTGCACAATCAGCCTAAGTATCAAGAAAGAAAGAGCTAGCTGCCTGCCTGCATGCAAGCCAGTTGAGACTGGATGCTGAAGTTAAAGAAATGAATCTGTGATAGCTAGAAAAAGCTGCCACAGTAAGGAACTGAGCTTGTTATACAATGAGGTTGAAATCTGCTGTACACTTAAGCAATAAATACAATAGAAGAGATACTACTGCACTTGTGAAGCAAAAGAACATGCTAGGTATCAGCTAAACTTCTGTAATTCAACCATCTAACTCTCCAAACCACTGAATTGTATAAAGCCACACCCTTATCAAGCTCAAGACCCTAATAAAAGTTAGGACATCACTGAATAAACTAAACTACCAGTTAATACTTCATACACAAGCTCTACTACAGAAAATCCTACTCCATAAATACCACAGCTATCTTTGTCTGAAGCATACTA
This sequence comes from Oreocharis arfaki, assembly GCA_013398015.1. Lineage (NCBI taxonomy): Eukaryota > Metazoa > Chordata > Aves > Passeriformes > Paramythiidae > Oreocharis > Oreocharis arfaki. Next base: position 229,667 of record VZRR01011969.1, read on the forward strand.
AAAAGTCCTTCAAAGCTTAAAGGCCAGTGGGTTCCACAAACATATATTCCACCTCAGTTTTGAAGTGTTTTTAAACTACAGCAAAAAAGACAAATGAAATGGCATCACTTCCAGCAATACCTTGCTTCTGAATGTCTTAAAAAACCCCCAACAACCTGCCAATTTCCAAAGCACTAATATTTCATAAATAACCATGGAAGAACAACCTGTCTTTTGTCCCCCCTTGTATCACCAAAATAAAACACTAAGGTGTAAGCTTTGTAACAACAGTACTTACTACCACAAGTTTGGTAAAAACTGCATATACGAAAGGGCAAAGGAGAAACTCAACTTCCAAATCTAAACCGAAAGTAAGTAACAGCTAACCCTTGTACATGCACTTTTTACCAACCCTGTGGTAAGAACTATGCTTCTAGATAATTAAGTAGTTGCTGGCCACTTTAGTTGCCAATGTTTAGCAATATATTTTCTCATACTAAATACAGTTCAGGCAGTATAATAAAACTTATTAATAAAACTTTGGTTTATATTAGTACACTACTACTTAAGGTCACAGAAAGTAACAAATTTCTAAATTACTGCAGGCAAGTATGGAATTCTGAAACTACAACAGATGCCCTGGTTTTGCGAAAACAAAGTATTGAACAAAGAGAACTCACGAAAATTGCAAAGACTTTCCAGAAACCTAAAATGCTCTAAGGACCACCCAAATTAACTCATTGTACACAGATATTCTATATATGCAACTCAAAAAGCACCTTCAAACAATCAGTTTCTCACTGGCCACGTGCTGTTGTTACTACTTTTATAGTAAAAAACTCCTGTAATAGACTTTTAAAATTTTTATACCTTCTCTATACACGACTTTCTGAGAAAAAAGTGATCCTGGACAATCTGTATTTATTACTCATTTTAAATAACTAAACATTCTATCTTACACTCAACCTCAAGAAAGTGAGTAAAACCTAAAATTACTCAAAACTAATTTACCCATACTGAGTAAAACTAACAAGAAGCCACAGTGGCCTGCTATTACTGAGGCCAGAGAGCACGATGTTGTCCAAAGGTATTTCTTTTCTGAAATCCCCCACATGAAAGAAATAAATTTATCCATGGTACACTTTATCAATAATTTTAAAGAAAAAGTCTTCTATAACAACAGTTAAGAACATACATACAGACAGACTTATCTGTACCTGCTTTGCCATTCAATAGCTTTTTCTGGTAATATTGCTGTTCAAGCTGGGGGTTTGCACCAGGGCGCAGCAGTGCCTTTCCTGTACCTCTGTTACTAGTAACAGCTACTGGCTTTCCTGCGGAGAAAAAACGTATATACTTACAGGTCAATACCTGTAACAGCTTACATTTTAATAACAGCACAATTAGGATAAGATAAGGACTTTTAATTGACTATTTATAGTTTCTTTCAAACTTAGATGCTCTCAAGGCACTAAAGAAGGAACAGCTATGGAAGTGACTTGGAACTGTGACAATGAATCTGTCTTAACTGCAGTCACATGTAAAGAAGAAAAGTTTTTCAAGAGTGAAAATACAGCCAATACTAGTTTGTCTTTAATAACAAATATAAATGCAAGCTTTGAAATTTCACCAACGACCTAATGATTCATTAGTTTAAGATACAGCAAACACTGGACTGATTTTAAATACTTCAACATGTTTATTAGCTTAAGTAAATCAGAAAAATATATACATGCCGAAACACTTAGTTTAACTGTACGAACCAAAATTTTCACTAAACTTTTGACTTTTCCGTAATATCAACGCCTCCATAGTGTTGCCAAAGAAAGCTAATTTATGCACTGAAAGTTCTGGCACACTTCTGCGGAACAGAAAAAGTATTTGCAGGGAAGTCCTACATTCTTTATGTTCCAATAATAGAATTTGAAACTTGGCAGGAAATCAAGTTTTAAAGAACCAAACATAGGAGGAGTATCTTTGATACAGCTGCTCCTTCCTTTGGACAGAAGAGAGCAATGGAACCACATACAGAGCTTACTCCTCCCCAAGGTCTGTGAGAGCTGGGAGTGTGAGACGGTCACCACTGCACCAAGTCTTCAAACTTGTGCACCCCTAAAGTTCAGTGTTTGCACAGAACTAGAATCTCCATTTCTGAACGGTACACTTGTAAAAAACAAATCCACCAAAGTTTGCTAAGGTGCTCCACTAACTCTCCTATGTCTTAAAGATGATCACACAACTCAGACTTCTAAATACCAACTGAATTGTTCCTGAATCCTCCAGGTCTAACAATATTCACGTGTAAGAGCTTAGAGAGGGAAAGGAAAGAAGCAAATTTCTCTTGAAAAATATGCATCAGACAGAGACAGTTAATTCTCAGCCTTGACCTTTCCAATTTTCGAATTAAAAAAAGCCTCTTAAATAGGAAGATTATTAGGATATCCCATTTTCTTTTATTTTCCTTTTTTTTTAACAAACAGTGCCCAAACCCCACTTTTAGTACAACCAAAATTCAATTTCTGATTTCTAATATGGTAGAGTAAAATCTCAGTAAGATTATGTACATTGGCACAGAAAATAGTTACTACAGATTTTACTTCTCTCTTCTTACTTTAGATACTGAAAGGAGATACCAAGAATTCCAGTTCTCTCTTCCACTTGCTTTTGGATTGTGAGAAAGTAAACAGGAATATGAAAGTTGCACAGTCTAACTACTGAAGATGCAAGAAAAAAGATTAATACGTCAAATTAATTTTATAATTATAAAAGTCCAGTTTTCAAAAGGCTTAACTCAGTAAACTGTAACACACAGACTTAAATACTGACCTTTGAGATCTGGTCTATTTCGGATAGCCACAGACACAAAGAAGCAATCCATATCCACGTGCATTATACAGCTCTGTGGCTTGGCTGAGCTCGCAACAGACACATTACCTAGTATGAAGATACACCAATAGAAAACTTGAACCCTAATTTATACACTTTAGTACTACTCATAGTAGTCATCAAGGTCTATTATCAAGTTTTTACTACCTCTAAACCATAAATATTTTTATTTCCTCTCACCAAGAAGGTATTTACTCTGAGAAAAGTAAACACAAGCAGCAGACAAACAGCCTGAACAATGAATTAACTTTAGAGTTTCTATTTTTTATTTTCTCATGATTAACACCTTCTACCTAACAAGTTCTCTGAATCCAAGGGGATTAATGCGTGGTGCTGGCACTGGATCTTAATTTTGCTGTTAACACTGAATCAGGAACAGAACTGTATTCCTTTTCGCTCATCAATCAGAAGACTGTTTCAAAAGATAAAAATGTAAGCTTAGCTGCACTAAGAACTACCATTATTCTTCATGAAACACACCACAATTAGTTTTAAAAGTCCCATGCAACTGGATTTTGTCATTACTGTACTTACACACATGCAAACATTCAACAAAGATGAGCAAGGTGACTCCTCACTGAAAAACATACATGCCTAAACAGCTACAAATACTTTCTAGAAGTTCAAGTCTGCATGCCTATGTTGCTGACCTACCAAAGGTGGCAATCAAAAAAATAAATTAATTTGAACAATGCATAAAGTGTAACAGTGAAAAAGTACTTCAATACATCAAGTGAACCGTTCCACTTAACATGTGAGTTAATTACTGAGTAATGAGAAAAATATCCTCTTGGTTTTAATAATTTACAATTTGAACTCATTCTTTGAAAAATAAAGACTGTCTTATAATGGGTGTATTTACAAATCAAGCAATCAAGTTAAGGAGCTGCTACTTGTCAATTGAATCACAGGCATTAACTATTGGAATACTCTAGGCCAAATCAAAGAGAAAATAAAAATATATTAGCTTATACCACATTTTGATTTTAAAAAATACACATTAGGTAGTTCATAAGCTAACATGTTTGATAACTGGTGTGTCCTAACACAAACACAGAATCAGTTAATTTATTATCTAACAATTTTTTTGATGTGGCAATTTCTCATCAAGCATATTTTATGATTACAAGTGAATAATTTTACAGCACAGGAGTCAGAATCTCTTTAATGGTACAGAGCTAACCTTTTAATTTAATAAGACTGTAAACCAGAGATTCTAAAGATGCAAAATATTTTATCTGTAACATTTTGACTCTCATGAATTACACACTTTTTTACTTTGGCCCTTGATGCAACGACATAAATATTTCTCTTCGAGCCAGGTTCAGAAGTCTCATATGACACTACTACCCACTTTAACAGATCCAGAGCTATGTAAAACTCTAACAAAAAAAAATTTAGGTTTTAACTCACATCCAAATGTTACTCATCTTTTAAATGCTCATGCTGAACAGTATGATTTTTTCTTCTCCTTTTTGCCCCTGCAGATTTTCACACAGCAACTATAGACTTGTGTATTTAGATATACATAGTATTTTTCTCCCTTATCAATCCATATATCTAGGTAAAGTCAGGAATACTATTTCTACATGGAGGAATTGAATATAGACCAGAGTATCACATTAAGTAACATTTTAAGTAAAAAAAAAACCAAACAAAGCCAAAAGCAGCTGGATCCATTAGAGTTCACTGCATCAAAGTCATCAAGTTTTTCCAGATAGTCTGACTATAACATGAATACTCAATACTAAACTACATAGTCTCATTTGGACATTTAATGTACAAAGATACAAGGCATCTTCTTAACATAAACCTTCTTAAACAAGTATCTACCTGTGTCAGTTTTAAGTGCAGACCTGCCTGCTTTCCATTTTTTTAATTTTTCCCTTCCTGGAAAGACACCGCTGTTTTTTCTCTGCAGACTGTTGACAAACTCTGTCAATTCACACTTCCACGTTGATATATGATGCAGTCTCGAACGTGAATAAAAGTCAGAAATAAAACTACAATCTGAAGGTTTGGACACAGGTAAGGAAGCTGCCTTGCTAGGAGCAGGTACAGAAGTGCTTTTTGTGCTTGAAGGCCCCTGAACAGTTGAGTGGTGAGCACCATTTATTTTAGCATTACTGTGCAAAAATGATGATGAGGATGAGTTACTCATAGTCCTGTATGGACTCCATGAAAAGTCTGTATTTTTGTTGCTTTGCTGCAACTGCTGCACCGTGCAGCCTCTAAAGTCAACCATGCCTTTGTCAGTCTTCCCCTCCTCCTGCACAGGGCCTGGAGAGAGCCTGCTTGCAACACCGTTGCCGGAGGGCACTAAGCAATCCTGTGTCTTTAAGGCACTGGTAGAAGTGTGGGTGTGTCCATTAAAAAGGGCAGTGCTGTCTTTAGGAGGCTGAATCCCATTTTGTTTCCGTATGGGAAAAATCTCCTCCAGCTCTGTAAATCCAATATTGTCACTTTCTTCTTCCTCTTCTTCATTCCAGCTGCTTATTCCATTGCGTATGATTTCATTTTCCATTTCAAATTTTTTAATATGATTTCTGAAACAGATACAATAATTAAATACCATATCTTTCATAAATAAAGGCACATTTACAGGTAATTTCAAGCTTTTTCTTCCTAATTGTTCTCAATATATACTTCAGTTACAGTCCCAAGAAAATGATCTCAAATTCTGAGCCACATCCTTTCAATGGCACAAAATACAAAGCCATACAAAAGATTGTACAGATTTCATGTATTATTAACAAGGAGTTTACATGGGAGTGACCACGCTCACATTAGAAAAGCTATTTCCAATGCTTTAATCTGGCAGGCGGTCTCCAACTGAATTATAAAAATTATTTATTTGTTAACAGAACTGTACTGCCATAGATAGCATCAATGTTGCAAGAATATGCAAACCATCAGAAGGAGTTGTCCTTTTCTCAAGAGATGTGGTTTTCCTTAACTAGTTACAAACAAACAAAAAGAAAAGAGAACGTATACACAGAGAACTGTTTTTTTAGAAAATTATTTTAGATTAATGTGTTAGATTAATTTTCTCTCAATGAAAAAAATCTGTTCAAGCTCTAAAAATCAAATGTATACTCAGCTTTGATAAAAACCACAAACAAACCCCTTCTCAGCTTTTAAGCATATAAACCAAAATATTGTGTGACAAGTGCACTAGCACAAAGACAAAGCTTTCATTCAAAAAATTAACTCTGGAAATTAAAACCAAAGTCTTCAAGAGTTCTACATACTCCTGATCTGCTGAAAAAAACCCCAACAAACCCAACCATCACTCCCAACTCCCAAAGCCAGCAATTTAAGTACACAAAGAAAAGCATGAAATAATTAGCTATTCAGTATGCCACTGAAACCAGAAAGCCAATTATACATGACAACAATTCAGTTAAGATTACCACAAACATAAATTGCAGTAAACACAGTATTTTTGAAGAGTTGTGTGGTCAAAAATTGTATATTCAGTGGTACATACCTAGTGGATAGGCAGGCTTTTAAAGTCATGTTTTTCAGACTACACTGAGATTTTGGGAAGTCTGAATATTCTTATTTAAAAATCTTTAACAATGCAATAGTAAGAGGTGATGGTGATTGTATCACCCATTGTTTAAAACATGGGTATGAAATACTGGTTAAGATAATTAATTTTGTGGGACTGGTTTTATTTTTCCTAAATGTAGACAAATCCCACTCATGTGGTAAAGTCTCCTCAGCAGTATGCATGTCTGGATTTTACAAAAATCAGCAGACTGTGGAAGAACTCAGATCACCAGTATAAATCAAAAAGTATAGTATCTTGCACAGTATCCTTGGCCTCGTTTGAGCAGTAGTGTTGAACCAGATGACATCCAGGTATCTTTTCCAACCTAAAAAAATTCTATAATGTTATTATTCTTGCCTATAAAGAACAAACATGTATTTCTCAAAAAGATGCAGGAATCTTCTTCTTAAAAAAAAAAAAATCTATAAAAGAGTTCAAGTGGAATGTTTCTTTCAAATTCCAATTCCTCTGCCAGTTAAAAAGTCTCACTGGTGCTTTCTCTTCAGATCTCTTCTCAAGGTCTTAGGTCTCTTAGGATACTTTTTTTATATTGCAATTTCATTTTTTAATCCATCTTCTCTCTCAAGCGTGACTTAAACCTTGGTGTTAGCATACATAATGTATGCCGTGACTTTTTTTTTTAAGAGGCTAAAGAATGAGATTTAACAACTAGTATGCATTTATATTCATTCCCAGGCACCTCTAGCAAAAGTAGTCACCAGCTTTTTATTTTTGAAATAAAGACCTACTTTTCAGTGTCACCAGTCAGAATCCTTTACTGCATGCCTGTTGCTTCCATAAGATGTATTACATCCTAGGACTCCTAGGTCATATCATCAAGCAAACTGTGGTCCAAAGACTAGAGAGAGACAAGGCTTGGAGTCAAGGTAACTGAGTTCTGTCCTCAACTATTTATACATCTATACCTTATGTTTAAATTTCAGTGCCTCAGAGCTTGCTGAAATTAACTTCAAAAATGCTTTATATTTACAAATGCAAACCCATTACGGGTGAATGATGAGCATCTGCATTACAAAATCAGAAATACTTACACCCTGTTGAGATCTTTAGCGATATTGCTTGGACCTGGCATGGCATCTTCAGGTTTGCATATGCTGTTAAAGTTGAGACCTTTCTGAACACTTGACTGCTTGGTGTAAAGCTGATACGGAACGTACGAAAGGAGACGTCCAGCTTTAATGCTGAAAAAAAAAAGAACAGGTTACTGCTTAAGAAAATTTTAAAAAATCCCAACCTTCTATGCCAAAAAAACCCCAAACCCTGTATGTACTTGAAGTTCCTTCCACAACCCCTTTCTCACCTCTAACTGGATTGAATAGAAAAGTAATTTCTGATGTGGTGACTGGTACAACAAAAAATATTTGCAAAGATGTGTTGGTCAGTTGTCTACAGCCATTTCTCTTTCCAACTGACACACATAAAACCCCAAATATTCAATTTAAACAAAACAGCCAAAAAACCCTTGGTGACTGGTCCAGGTTATTCTACCTGAACAATACTGACTGAGCTCTTTAACATGGAACAAATTAGGGTAGAATTTGAAAGAGGTCAGCTAGGATGTGCTTCACTATTAAAAATTAACTACTTTTCCAGTCCACACGGCTGATTACCCCTTCTTGTAAAAAATTCACTGAGGCAAGCTAAACAGAAGAATAATTTCCAAACAGACCTTCCATAAATATCTACAGCAATCAATCTAGTTATGTCCTACTGTGTTCCAACATATCTACCTCTTCTTTCTCTTCCTCCACTGAAACTGCAATTATGTTTGAGTAACTGCTGAATTCCTTAGGGAAGCCACACATTTGGAAGTGAAATCATCTCAAAAATACACCACAGGATGATTTCATCTCTCCACCCCAACACCTGTTGCTGGCAGTAAGGATAACAGCTTTCCAAGCCTACACTTCACCTCTTCTTTGTATACAATTCTTCATATTCAACACTGGGTCAGAGATGCTGAGGCTTCTTCCAGCAGAGGAAGCTCTCCCATATCAAAGCAGATTAGTATTAGTATTTAGTTCTGAAGACAGAACTGGAGCCAAATTTTAAAGATAATTTAGCTCAGTGTTTTTCTGTCCTTCAACACCCAAATGCTTTCTCTTGCTCAAATCTGTACTACTGTCAAGGGAGCTGGACAGTAGAATGAAAGCCCTTAGGAACTTTCTGGCTGCAATTAGAGAGAATATAATTCTCCTGTGAGAGCAGGAGATCACATTTCCCAATTAAATTGAAACTAGTTAAGTGTATACATATACCTAATAAGGTTTCTATGGAAATGGGATAGTAAAACAGCCCCAAAAATATATCCATTAAATACTGTTTGATACATGAATACATATCATTCATAAAGGAACATAATTTGCACTAAACATTGCCAGAGTTAAAAATACACTTTTGGAACAAGAGTTCCAAAGCTTTCTTGTACACAAAGTTTTGATGCAGCAACTAAGCTTTTACAATGCTTGATTTGACTGTTTCTCATATGACTGTTTCTCATATGACTGTGTGAACCTGGGTACAGAGCCACCTTGGTAATAGTTCAGAGTAATTGCTACAATTTCAACCTGATTAAACAAACCTGCATTGATGTACAAACTCGTGCACGACTTCAAGGTTTTAGCTACTGGAGTAGCTGCATTACTAGATCAACAAACAGTTGCTTTTTTCCAAACTGTATTAAGATGCAGCAATAGGAATCTGCGTTTAGATGCATCATTCAACATCCTTCCCTATTCCACCCTTCCTGTGTCACAAAATTCATAATCACTAAAAAAAATTAGGTTGGAAAGGACCTCTGGAGGTCTCTAGTCCAAACACTGATCAAAGCATTGTCTTTCAAGTCAGATCAGGTTGCTGAGGACTAAGTCCACTCAAATTTTGAGTTTCTCCAAAGACAGAATTTTCACAACTCTCTTCTCTAGGCAGCTGTTTCACTGCTTACTCTCTTTTACTGTGAAAAATCTTTTTCTTATACTCAAACTTTTCTTTGCTGCAACTTGTGACTATTGCCTCTTGTCCTCTTGTTGTGCATCTTGAAGAAAAGACTAGCTCCATGCCCTCTGTAACCTCCACACAAGTAATGAAAGACCATCATTAGACCCCCTCCTAGTCTTCTCTCCAAGCAGAACAGAATCAGCTTCCTCAGTCTCTAGTTATATATCACATGCTCATATCGGTGGCACTCCTCTGAATTCACTAGTTATCAGTGTTTCTTTTACTGAAAAGCCCAAACTCTGACACACAACTCCATATTTAACTTCAGAACTCTCGAACAAATTGGAAGAATAACTTGCCTTGATCTGGACTGTGGTCTTGCTAATGCAACCCAGTATGCTGTCAGCCCTTACCTCCACAAGGCCACAACTGCTGCTTCATGGTTACCTTTTAGGGTACGACTTGAGGGTCCTGGTGGATTACAAGCATGTGTCCTAGCCATTGAGTCCCTAGCCTGCCTGGCTGCATGGAATTAATTCTGTCTTGTGTTCAGGACTCTACATTTTGCTTTGCTGAATTTCATCAAGTTTCTGCCATCGCATTCCTACAGTTTGTTGATGCTCTCCAAAGGAAGCCCTGCTCTCCAGTATATGAACTGTTCCCTTTTAAGTCATCCACAAACTTGCTGAAGCTACTTCCCAATGCATCACCAATGTCCATGTTGTTAGTGAAGACATTAAACTGCATCTGCCCCAGTATGAACCCTTCAGAAATGCCCCTTGTCGCCATTTGCTAGTTTGACTCTGAACTGCTGACCACTATGGTGACCAAGTTGGCAGCTGGGCCAGTACTTCCCTCAGCCAGCAGCCCACTATCCAGTTAATATCTTGTCTTCAATAATGCAGCAGGGGACTGTGTCAACAGTGCTACTACAGTCATAGCAACTGATATCTACTCCTCTCTTTTGCATTCAGAATCCTCATGAGAAAACTAGGTGTCATACCTGACAAATTTTTTAAAAAATTATTCGAAACTATTTTCTTCACATTTGGATTGGATTAACACAGTTCTTCAGGAAAAATATTCACCTAATTTGAAAATCAAAATAAGGAATCCACAGATCCTGCTGGTACCTCATGTTAGTTATCCTCAGTCGCTGAAAAGTGGTTTTATTATAAATGTCAAATAATGTTAAAAGAATATTCAAGTTTGGAAGTCAAGCTCTCAGAGCCCCTAAATTTGGCTTTCACTGCACAATAACCTTTCCAAGCTACATAATGATGTGGTGTATTTTTCAAATAAAGGATTATTGATTTAGGAAGGAGGCCTGCCTGTAATCCTCTTCATTTCTTGCAAAAATGGAGAGGTAGCAAAAACACCCAATAAGGGGCATGCAGAAAGAATGATTTTGTCACTACAGCAACCACACTATTACACTGGAAACTGGATTTTGCAACTACTGTTACATAGGATCTCTATGGGATGCTAATTAAACCAAAATTCTAGAGCTACTTGCATTTAACAACAGGTTTATAAGAGTCTGACTTTAGAGCATAGTTCAGAATAAGCAAAGCTTTTAAAGCAGCAATTAAGTTCTACATATGGCTTACGATCCTTGTGCAAGTAGCTCCACAGAATCTTACATAGTTTCCATGGCATATTCCAAATTATGAACATTTTTGGTGTTTTAATGTCTTTCTGGTGGCTCTCAAAAGAAATTAAATAATAGCCGTTGTAATGGTGCTATGTTATGTTCATTAATCTTTAGAAAGCAGACAGATGCTATAGCGATAAGCACCAAAAAAAGACAGGAATTAATTATTCTTTTCATTACCAGCAAAGAATTTGAGTCACATGCAGGAAGTAAGGAACAGGGTTATGGAGACAAGAAGCAAAAGCCAAGTCACTGTATTAGCAGTCCGCAACCTGAACTCAATCTTTTCTGTGCAGAGAATGTGGCACGTGCCATAGTGAAAAAAGATGGCATGTGATCATGTAATTAAGGACTAAATCATAATATATGCACATAAGAACCAAAACAAAGCTCCACAGACAAATGACTTCTTCATTTTGCAACCCTGAGTGACAAGACCAAAGATCTAACAACACTGTTTTACCAGCAGTTTGTGACAGCAACATTTTAGGGTAGATTCTTAACCAAACTGAAAAAATTACAAACACATCATATTCCCTACAAGAGAACTAGAGAGGGGCTTTTTACAAGGGTGTGTAGTGACAGGACAAGGGGGAATAGCTTGAAGCTGAAAGAGGGTAGGTTTTGATTGGGTAGTAGAAAGAAAGTCTTTACTGTGAGGATGGTGAGGCGCTGGAACACGCTGCTCAGAGAAGCTGTGGATCCCCATCCCTGGACAGATGAGGCTTTGAGCAACCTGGTCTAGGGAAAGGTGACCTAGTTCATGGCAAGGAGGTTGGAACTAGGTGATCTTTAAGGTCCCTTCCAATCCTATGAAATTGGAAACTCTACATCTACTACACTGATTTTCACCAAGTGATCTGCTGAGAACATAAACTGGTATTCCATATACAGAGATGGATTATTTAGTCACTGAGTATTCCTTAAAATTGTTGAGAAGAAGGGAAAGAAAAGAGAGGTGGTCGTGAAATGAGCTTCTATCCTAGATTCTGATATGAACCTTGTTGTGCTGAGACAGTGAATTCCCCATTTCCTTGTGCCCAAACTCATGTATCTGCCTACACTTGGTTCTTTTGACTTATTCTACAGTATAACTTTCCAGAACTAAGATGCAGAACCTGAACACAAGACATCAGAAGGAAGCTTTTAGATTTCATACATTAGGTTCTATCAGGTCTCTACTGAACATATACAAATTGATTTTTCCATCTTGGTCAAAACCACAACAAGCTCTAATGGTACCAGTAAAAAACAGTCACATCTTCCAAATAAAACCCCACCTACCATCAGTTTTCCAAGTGCTTAAACACAGGGGTGACGCCCTAAAACTGTTGGAAAAAAAATGTATCTAAAGTCTTTTTCAAACTGAGAAATTTATAATTTCTAACTAAAGTTTAAAAAAATTGACCATAAAGATACACGATACATGAAACAGCTGAATACAAAAGACTGAAAATCAGCAAACTGAAGGTAAGATTTCACATATACATTGCAGAACAGTTCCCTGCCTGTTTCTGCTGGACATCTAGGAAAGAGGCTACTTAAGAATAGCACGACACTGACGGGATAATTTCTAGAACATATTCCTGCCTGTTCTATATCCTGTGGGTTCCTCAAATGGAAGAAGACAGATGCAAGCCACATTAACTGCTCTGAGCTTGGTTATTGTCTTTATCAAGGACCTAAGGACAATTTCAATGGATTCTGTATACTCCAGTGCATGGAGAAACAGAAGAACATGAATTCTTTATAAATAAAATGTAGACTTCCCCTTTCGTTTTTATTATTTTCTTTCAAAGTCACAATACAATAAATGTTTAGATGGATTAGTTCCAATTTTATGAGAATACTTTTCAATTGACATCTTTCTTTACATACAGATGACATGAAACTTATGAAATACACAAGGCAGGAGTTTTAAAGAAAATCTCAGAGTAGTTATTTAACATCCTGAGATGACGTCTGGTCAGTTGGTTAGATATTAAATGGAATTAACAGAATAATGTTAATTTAGTTTAATGTTAATGTTAGTTTCCTAATATGCTTGAGAGACTTTCTGAATGCTCTTGGTGAAGTTTTGTATGGAACAATCCCTAAAGAAGCAAATCTTCAATGTAACAGTGGTATCTTCTACTCAGCTGTTCTACAACTTATTTATTTTAAGCTAAACCATAATCCCCAAATGCAATCTTTTAAACTTTTTTTCCTCCCCAGATTTTTCTTGGGTTTTTTTTTTTCCCCCCAAAAGGAGAAATCTCCAAATGCAAAAGACCTAAACTTACCTTTCCATGATCCACTCTGGCCGAACTACTTTTTCTCCTTTCAATTCTTTTATTTTGGCATTTGGAAGATTGGTGGCAATAATGTGAGTTGTTTTTGATCTGGAATAGTACACATGATATTGGCCTCCATGTAACATCATCAGCCGTCTTAATTCATCAGCTGAGGGATCTATAAAATTAAAACCAGAAATATTCCTGTTTAGTGTCAGTAAATATAGTAAGAAAAATAACTTTAATAGATAAATATGATGCCATGATCAGAAAGAGTGCAAACCACTGCTTCATGCCTGGAAAAAACTTGCAAGTTCTTCAAAGAACAAATCAGAAAAACATTTCCAAGAAATGTGGAAAACTGGGTTTTTGAAAACACTGATTTGAAATGTGAACATTCTACTTGCTATAGAGGATTTTCCCACGATATGTATGGTGGAGAGCAGGAAAAAGTACTCAAGTAGAAAAAACACTTTCCATCTTCATAATACAAAATAAGCTTATCTTTCTGCCAGAGCTCAGGAGAATAGTTTATATCCAGAAGCAACAGAAAATAATTAATATCAAAAGGGTTTAGCAACAGCACAGAACTCCTACTATATAATTTCTGATTTACTGAAGCAGTTAACTCACTCCTTCCTTACCAGGTTATTATTGAGCTGTTACAGGGAACAAAGAATACTGTAAAAACTAACAACTTTTCTGCTCTCCTCGATCGTGTTAAAGAATACTTATTTTGCAAGTGGAGGTGGGGAAAAAAAAAGAAAAAAGAGTTAGCTTTGAAAAATGTTTGCAGTGGTGTCACACAGGCACCAAAAGATTTGGGTCAGCACTAACACAATGTTTGAATAGCGAATCGAGCACAGGATACTTTACCAAAAAAAAGTTGAACAATACAAGAAGGAAGAAAAAAAATTTAAAGGATACACTTACAATCCCTTCCTGCCAATTCTCAAAACATGTCTAACACTTCATTATACCTCTAACTCTCAACTAAAAATAGCACACACTCGTCTCCAAGTGTTATGTTTCCTACTCCAGCCTTTTGGACAACCATCTTCTAGAGCTCTGTTTAGGGACTAGTAGCTTGAAGAATACACAAATGCTGGATTTTCACTAAAGAAACTACCTGCATTAAACAAGCAATCTAGATGTATTAATAGTTTAACATATCCACTTTAACCTTTTTCAATCCGTTTGAGCCCTGTGCTTAAACCAGCACTAATCTATCTCACAGAAGCTCTATGCAGCAGTTACATAATAATCACAACACTCCTGGCACAGATCCCCAAAAAAGGCTGTTGGGTAGTTTCCAAAAGGTTACTAAGCTGCTTTACAGAACTAAGGAGAAGTATGAATTTAAGAATGGGAGATTAAAAACCTTACTCCAGCTAAGATGCACTATCAGTCCATCACAGATGGTCCCTACAATGCATAAGTGTCTTACCTTTTCTCTTGTTCCTCCTTCCACTATTAGTAGGTTCTGTCTCACACATTATGCCACTCTGAGCAAGAAAACCTCGACGTATTCTCCCAACCGTAAATTTAAGGCATACAATCTGACCATCACTAATTTGAGGAATTAAAAATTTACTAAGTGTAGGAGGATGGAGGAAGTTAAAAGGTTTCATTTCAAATAATAGGATCACAGAAACATGGAAAGATCTACTCCTATTTCTACAAGTTATCTCATGTAAATGAGGTAATAAAGCAATATTTATATTCAGAATGTAAATCTGATTTTTTGTTGAAAACCTTAATCATGAAAAACAATGGAAAATACAAAACATATACAGTAATTGTCATGTATTTACTTAGTTGAAAATTCATGTGTTTTACAGTTACCTCTACTCAGGATGGTAAACACGAGAACGACACAAAACACATCCTTAAAAAAATAAAAGTTCACCTGTCAAGCCATTGACGTAGATGGCGACTCCGCTAAAGATACTTGATGAATTTCCATCCCTCTGTTGTTGTATGGCTGAATCTGACCGGAACTGATCCTCCAGTTTCTTAACTTTTGCTGACATGTACCCACCCTAGTTTTCAAATTAAAACAAAACACAACCCATGATGCCAGTCTTATTTCCTAATGCTTACATACCAAAATTAGTCAATGGTAAGACTGGAAAAGTAAGCAACATTCCTTCAAATGTGGTTGACACACATCCTTTTTTTAAATGAAAATCAGCAAATGCTCCACCATAAACCCTTATCTACAAGATAACTGCATCTTGTTACCAACGTGGTAGGATTTATTTCATAATTTTATCTTTTTCTTAAAGAAAAACATTCTGTATATATAAAAAAATCTTACAGAATAAAAAGAAAGAAGAAAAAAGAATGAGATGATGCAAATTTGGGTGCTAAATTGGTGGCTCATTGCCTAACAAAACAATATGGTTCCATGTAGTTTCAGTTCTTAAATATATACGAGACAGTAGTATTCTAAACATTGATGAAAATTAGGTGCCCCAGTTATTGTTTGTCCAACTACAGAATGTAGTGGAGACAACCACATAAATAGTTTTCAAATTACTTAGTTTATTTTTAAATGGTGATTTAAAGGTATTCAAGGGTCTTTCATTACTAACAATGAAATTTAGTGATTATTGTGAACACAGACTTCAAAACCTGGTAATTAAAAATTTCTTTTGAACTTAATTATGTGTTTTCAAGTAAAGCAAAAGGGTTTAATTTATAGCATCCCTTTAGCACTTATAACAAAACTGTAAGCCCTTTTTAACCACAGCGCTATTTACCTCTTAAAAAAAAAAAGTCACTAGGTTTTGAACATACCCATATTCCCCATCCGTCGCCATCGGCAGCTCGTTTCCGCCATCCACCCCGCCTCATACTGAAGCTTCTGCATAGGAAAAACAATGCTTGATCAATTAAATGTTTATAGCACTAGCATCAGTGGCCTTTCAAGGATGGCACTACAGGCCACTTACAGATTATCACAAAGATTAAATTTTTTCAACAAACTTTACTGAAGTATTTGAGTTTTACAGCCAATCTAGAAACGCAAAATTACATAAAAACCTGGGTTCCTCAGTTTTATAGTAATGCATACTGTGGTTCCTGCTATGTATCAAAAACCACACATGCACATTTTGCTTTATTCACCCTGAACATAAAGAACTCCTTACAACTAATTACATTATAATTTATTCAATTCTTTCTGTTCTTCATACATCTCCTATCAAAAAGAAGAATAATAAAAGGTTCTTAAATACAACTGCTAACATCCATGCAAAATATTGTCCAGGTCACAATCAATCTCATATTTTCTATACAATACCATAGACATGGTGTGATGCAGGCAACCACCTCCTGGTATTAGAGACTGGATTAATTTCACCAATGGATTTACAGCTGATTATAAAATGTCCAAGCACTTGATGCTGTAATGCAATACATCACATCAAAGCAAAAAACCAAAGGTGATCTTACGGTCAGAGAAAACCAGCTGTTTAAGTGACCTAGTATGATCTATAGTTAGGTTTGTGATTTGATTCTTTGGAGCTTTTTGTTTATTTGCATTGCTTAATAAATAAATAGAAAAATAAACAAACCCAACCAGTCAAATTGCAGTTTTCCTTTATGCAAGACACTTATCCCTGGACCATGAGGCTGCACACAGCCATGTCCCCAGATGAGCTATTAGTTGGCTAGAATACAACTCTCGGATAGAAAAAGAAATGCTTGGACTGTGGCCAACTGTTCACTGCACCCAAGTGATTCATATTTACAATAGCTGTTGTAACACTGATTTTAGAATATTGATTAATGATGTAGTAAGATCATGAGGTCACTGCCTGCTATTACATCTCTCACTTTCCAACCAAAATAGTTCTCTAAATAAAAAGAAAAAATAGTATTTTAGGTCTATCAGTTCTCAAAGGAGAAGA
The DNA here is from genome assembly GCA_013398015.1 of Oreocharis arfaki. Lineage (NCBI taxonomy): Eukaryota > Metazoa > Chordata > Aves > Passeriformes > Paramythiidae > Oreocharis > Oreocharis arfaki. The sequence goes on from VZRR01011969.1 coordinate 246,890, forward strand.
ACAAGACTGAAACTAAAAAAAAATGTGACTGTCCTAAGTCTTCTATTTCATTAAATATTTTATTTATATTCCTTAATCTTCCCTAAAAACTACCCCAAACTACAGTAAATACACAGAAAGAAGTCAACTGGTTTTTTTTCCATCCTTGCCTGCTTTCGAGTCTCTGGACTATCCACAGCATTGACCAGTACACCAAGAGCACAGAAACTTCACTCAGTATTCAGCTTACCAGAAAGCACATGCAGTTGTGGATAGAGATAACACATTCTGGTCATTTTCCTATCCAGGCCTTCTACTGCACTGCTCTGGAGACTGCCTCATTTATTGTATTAACATTCTGTTTCTTAGGAACCTAGCTGAAAGTAAGTTCTAGCTTTTGTCTCTTAAATCCCTTTTGTCCTAGAGGACCAAGCAGGCATACTGATATCCAGTTAAACCACCTTGGATTGCAGGCAGGTTTGACTGTAAAATAAGACACAGCTGCAGCAGAAGTTTTCGTAAGTACTATCATTTTCATGGACTACTGCAACTACACCAAATAAGGCAACCACAGAATTACAGTCAAAGCAGGCAGCAGGTACCTGGAAAAGACAAGCATCTGTTTTATGTTTCAGGACCCCTACAAACACAGAAAGATCATGATGCACCTGGTTCTATTCTAACAGTTACTCTTACTTGATACACAACCGACATACACATTGTTCTATGCGCAGTTAGGAAGATCAATCACATGTCAAGGAGATGAGCTCTAAACCAACATCCAAAACAAAGCAACCCCTTCTCAGATTGCTGTATTTTCTCTCTAGGTACCTGCATTTCTTACCCAGAGACCTATTTCCAAGACACCAGCCTTCTGAAATTAAGTTTCAGTGGTCTGGATTGTATCTAACAGGTAACACAGAACTCTTAAGAAGCACTGAGGAAAAGGAGAGCAGATGAGCTAGATGACCACATAAAATACAAAATTGACTTTTTTTCCTGCAGAGGACAGTATATACTGAAAATGGCTTGATGATTTCTTTCACATGGAAAATTTGTATTTTTCCATCAGCTGAAGTAAAACGTAATTCACGTCTATCACTTCTGCCTAAGAAATTCTTGGAAAAACCAGAGAAGTGTAAGTTCATAAAAAAATAAAAACCATTAATGAAAACGTCATCTAGCTTTTTTAGATACAACAGATATCAATGTATGAGCTCATAAGAGACACCAGAATTTTAACTAATGATTAGTCTTTCTCCCTCTTAATAAAGAATGACTAAAGTTTTAAAGGGTTTGGCTACAAAAACGATAGAGGCTCTCTCTTCATAAGGAGCCACATGGAGAGCACAAGAGGCAATGGATAAAAGCTGCACCAGAAAGTTTAATCTTGACATAAGAAAAATATTTTTTAGAGTGAGAATAATCAATGACTGGAACACAGGGACACAGCAGAGTCCTCATCTCTGGAGATTTTCAAGCTGCAGCTGGACAGGGTACCAGATAACCTCAAGCAGGCTTCACTACCCATGAAAGGTTGGACTAGATACTCTTTCAAGGTCACTTCCAATCTGGGCTGTTCTATGATTCTAAGACTATCAAACAGAAAGCCTCATACAAATATAAACTCTTACTCTGAAAAAAACCCAAAGACTGTATGAAATGCATACTCTAAATCACCCCAACTCCAAATCACAGAGAAGACAGGATTTGATAGGTAGTTAACTCTGACCCCTATACAATGACATCCTGCTAAAACTAAAGTATCTAATGTTTGATAAACTGAAGAACTGCCTTCATAAGACCTTTTCTGAAACACTGAAACACATTTCTTTTTTATTCAGAACACTGGAAGGTGAGGAAGAAAGATCTCTAGTCTAAAAGTGAAGCCAATTAAAATCAGAATCATGGTTATATGCCTAGCTTGATTAAAATTAGAAATCAAACAAAACTTCTTAGGTCAAGGTGCTAAAAACATGACGTATCAAACTGCACAGAAGTTGTCTTCCCAGAGCCTGCAAAACAAGAGAAATTAGGCTGTAATGCCTACTTAAAACATCTGAAAGTGATTTACCATTTCCTTAGCAGATGCAATTTTTGACTCAGTCCACTTAAATTCTAAACACACAGGTTAGGAACACGGTACTTCAGTGATTACTAGATGCCTCTGGCTCAAGTCTTCAGGGTCATGGATTACTTTCTTAATGCTGGTATGAAAACCTGGGAGACTAGTTTCTCCCTTTATAGTTCCAGGAACTGAATGATGAACCAAGGTTTCTGGACTACAGAGAAACTTCACCGCTAGACTTGTGCTTACAGTGTGAATTTTTCCTTGAAAGTGAAGGTAACCTCTTACAGCTGCCTTGCTGAAACCTAAGGAATACAAGAGCATGAGAAATATCTTGCACAGGATATATCAAGCCAGAGGAAAAGTTAGGCAAGATTTTAAACATGCTCACTGGTTCATGAAATAAGAAATGTAAGGACGGTATGATGCTCCCCCCATAAGAATCATGATGAAGGGATGAGTAAGAGAAACACTTTGTAAAGAACCTGTGAAGGTGGGGAATAGATGGGGTGTGGGTGGGTGGAAATCAAGACAGGGGACTTCAAACAGCCATCACGAACAGGCGAATTTCAAACAAGAGCTCATCTTTCTTCTAGTTCTTTCTCAGAGTACCTAACTTGTTTCAGAACAGTTTTCTCTGATTGCACAAGTTCAAGAGCACAAATTCACAGAGACTCAGCAAACCACCATAGTCACTAGTTTTTAGGTTATTTCTAGAGCCTGAAGGACAAGCTACAAAGTGACCCTCTGCCCAGAGAAAAGCTTTTAAAATAAAATTCAAATGCTCCTATTCTGGCCCTCTGTACATAAAGAAATCTTCTGTAATTAAAAAAAAAATAATCCCAACAAACTCTGAAACTCCACAAACCCCTGTAAAGATAAAAACAGTACTCCTAGGAATGCATTCCGGTTTATCAGTGCAAGATAAATAATTTTTCAAGCAAAAAAGTCAAGTTAAAAACTCCTGTGGTCAAAATTAGTGTAATTTGGCCCTGTATCTCCTTCTAGACCACATATAAATGGCAAAATCTTTACCCAACTGCAAAATAGGATTAGTTAAAATTCAAGTTTCTATTGGATGATCCTTTTCAAAACTGAAGCTAAAAGAGAAACAAAGAGTTTTGATGCTTGGTACATCACTAGTGGCTCAGAAGTAGTCAACACAGCCAAGGATATATAACATCCCTTTGCACACTGCTTCATAGGCCCAGTATTATACTTCCCAATCCACAACCACTTAGTAACCTCCTGTTACTAAAGACAGTTAATCAAAGCCCACAGATCAGGTAATGGAGTGAAATGCTAAGTGTACATTTTATAAATTCTATGAACATATCTGTGTGCATACAAGACTCACAGAGCAAGGAATGTAGATAAGAATGTTGATGTTAATATTTGTTTTAGTCTCGATTTCAGCACACACTAAAGAAAGTAATTTCTTTAAAATATTTTAAATTCAGGATGGTGTGATTATAAGGAAGTGGCTTTCCATTATCCTGGGCAGTTGGGATAACACGGATAAGGGTCCAACCCAGACCAAAACCACAAGTATTACGGAGAAAAATGGCTGGGAACACAGAATACAGATCTCAATGACTCTATAAAAAGTGAATATGGATCCTTATGAACTTCTTAATTCCAGCACAGTATTGGAATTTAACTCCCTGCTTCTGTCATACACTTCAGCAGTCTTTTTGCCAAGCATGTATACAGTGCAGAGGTATTTTTGCTACCTCTTCAAGTAGCCAACTTGAATCTGGCAGAATATAAACTTTATGGCTCTGCCCTACAAGAAAGCATATGAACTATTTCCAAAGACAAAACGAGGCTGCACTGTGACTCAACAAATAACCCTGCCAAAGTTGTGTCTAAATACATCATACAAGTAATGTTCCATCCAGATAATCCAATTTTAGGAAACGGAAAGCTGTATGGAAGTATAACATTATAACAGCTAGTCTGCATTTCTGACGAGAGCAGACACGCTGTCAATGTCCTCTGATGCAAAAGAACTTGATTTATTTAACATATTCACATGCCACAAGCCTATATAGAAGGTGTAACTCTAGCGGAAATACGGGTGTCTCGGGCCACTGCTAATGAGTATCAGAATCTTTTCCTTGCACTGCAGATTGAATCCATTCCAACTCAGCAAGGCTTAAAAGTTTTTCCATCAAGTGGGTATTTTGTGGCTTGTTTGAGTTTCATGCCTGTCCATTCCAGCTCCCACATCAAACTCACCACTCTGCTTGGCACTAGTCTTCAAGCTCTTTGAGCAAAGAGCTATCTTATGTGTTTACACATTTCTCAGCACAACAGTCCTATTCTTGGCTAAGTCTCCTGGAAAAGAACTGATGCTACAGAGTATAAAACTGTTTTCTACCACATATCGGGAAGTTCAGAATCCAGCAAAAAGAAATTACACAAAAAAAAGTCAGAAGCTTTATTAAAGATACTATATGCTTAAATGCCTGTGATTTTAGACAATTCAGAGCTAGCATTACTATTCCGCATTAAAATTACTAATTAGTAGATTGCAAAGCAACTGAATTTTATTCTAGGTGGGAAATGTAGTTTCAGGATGAAGATTCATAAGATGTCAACTTGTTTGCTGACTGCTGCCAAAAGGGATGGTTCTGCTGTTCAGCCTCTTCTGGCCTAATAGGTTTTATCCCTTCTTCCCTCTACATTACTTCCAAGCACGACCCCTATGGTCACACTGGTGCTATGTGCAGTCAAGCTCACTAACTCAACAGAAAATTGACACGATTTCATGGTTTAGCTTCCAGCAAATTTAGCCAGACAATTGACTTAAAAAAGCATCAGATAAAACCAAAGTGGATAGGCAAAAAAGGAGGAATGGATGGAATCTTTAAAATTATCTTAGCAACTTCTAGAAACCAGCTTTTGGGTCACGGCTATAACTGAGGGCAGTGTAAATGAAGATACAGAGTTGCAGCGAGCTGGCTACTCCTTGCTAAGGAGTGCTGCTTATGTTTCCCCCCCCCCGCAATAAACCAGAGGGATAGGCTACCTCACCTTTTCCATAGGGTAAGGGCTTTAAAAATAGTTACAATCAAAGAGCTCCACATTTTATGCCACCTGTCTCCATAGGATAAGCACTCCTAACTACAAGCACCTGATGTTACGGGGTCAACCAGCAAGTTCTGTTTTGCAGTTAATTCTTTGAGGATATTTTAAATCAAGAGAAATGAAATTAGCTGAAGGACACTTGAAAAAATAGCTGTCCCCAAAACCACCCAACACCACTTCCATGTCCTGTGAGTACAGCTGAGAGTGTAAATTAGGAAAGAAAAAACTTCAAAATCTTGGGCAAGTTAAATATCAGAAAAAACAGATAGTATGAGAAATTTAGAAATACCGTTTGTCTAAAATATGAGCATCCATTTGCTAGAAAGGTGAAATACCATTCAATTCATATAAAACATGGCAAAACCCCTGTATCCTTCATAATCAACTCCTTATGTACAGATTACTATTCTAAAACTATGTCCTGTGCATACTTCCATTTGAGTTTGACAGTAAAGAAATGATACTCTGAGAACCTTCAGTTCAATCAGTCCCCCAGAAAGAGATGGTGGAATTCTTTGCAAAACTAATGCAGTTTCCAAACTGACTATTTTTGCAACTCAAAATGGTCCTTATTTCAGATCAGTTTAGTCTACAATCATGGACTAAATACTTTACATACAAGTAACTACTAAGAAATTACAGATTTCTTTTCCTGGCTCAACATCACAATAATACAAAAAGCAGTTGTACAGCAGGTAAGTGTTTATATGAGAGCTGTACAAGACATAAGTCTTCGTATCTTTTCACAACTAATTTGGGAGTCTGAGACAGACATTTGTTTTAATTGTCACAACTTGAGGAAGCATAAGCATGAGGTCCAGAAACCAGGATCACTGTACAATCCAAACCAGCTTTGAACAATCTGCTTTCAGGATATCCTTTTTGCTTTTATACATGCCATTTGAGATGGTTAATTCTTTGAAAAATAGCAAGACAGATTTAATATGAGACCAACTGTCAATTCCCCTCTAGGAATAACACTCAGTAGCAACTACAGTCCATTTAGAGCTTGTCACAAGTAGTGGTTTGAGTTCTTCTTCTGCTTACAGAAGACTGGCTTTCACTTTCAACATTTCTGCACTTTTGGTAAAGTCATGACCTCCCCAGCCCCTTCAGAGTTCTTCAGTGATGAGTAGCTTTTCTTCACAAATGTTCATTGCTATATGTAACCATGTACCTAAATTCACTTTTTAGTTCAAGTATCACTCCTTTGACACAAGGGCTCTTAGTGCCACAACACATTGGTAAGTTTCAGCAAACTTCATCAACTGGCTTTGTCATTTCTTTTCTGTGCTTAAATTCTTCTGGGGCTTAAACCCCAAGAGGACATGGCACATTCAGAGTCTTTATGCCAGCTTCTACATGCCTAGAATCCAGAAAAAAAGCCATTAAGTAAAATCAGAACAAGGAGCATAGTTTGCAGAATCAGGACTCTAAACAGCAACATAATGAATGGATTGTAAATCACCAAAAGGAAATGCTCTCTTGGACTTCAGTATCTGAAACAATAAACAACACGAGCTTATGAGCTGGGTAGTCTTCCTTCAATTCCCTCTGTTTAGCTAGCTATAGTATTTGAGAAGAGAGAACTATGTCTCTTTTTTCTTTGAAAATGAAAACTGGGACGTTAATTTTCTACCTAACAAATCAACAGAACTTCTTTAGGTGTTTTTTAGTTTGTGCACTCAGTATGACAATCCAGTTCCACAACTCCTGTCTTCCCTAAACATCCTATGCTAAGGCATAGGCCAAGAGGTCAGCAGGTAGCATAAGTAAACCATGACCCCCACTCCCAAATAACAGTAAGAGTTACTACTGCTGAATGATTTAGAACGTTCTAAGACTTTCCAGGCACAACTGAAACATCCTTGTAAAGCTAAAGAAAAACTTTAAAAGGCAGAAAAAGTGGGTAAGTGGAGGTAAAATTATTAAAAAATAAACAACTGTGAAATTTTCATGCGGTGATCAAAGCAAGGAATCTATGGATGCTCTGAATTTATTAATATCAAATTCAGAGGAACTGTGCTTGTGAAAGCCTCTGATATATACTACCTTCAGCCTCCCCAGACTTCAGCCCAGGAGACGAGTGAAATCCTTCAGAAGAGACTACATATTTTTGATTGCATTTAGGTATTTGACTATACACATGTGTATGGGTATCTGTATGTACGTGCACAACAAACTGATCTTTGTTGCTGACCAACATGACTGCTCACTAGCCAGATTGACCACGTCAGCAGTACTGAATGGCATAGAAACAAATCCCCGCTCTGGGCCAGTGCCGTAACCAATGTAATGAGAGGGGACACGCAGTTTAACAAGGCCAGGCACAAGGTGCTCCACCTGGGTGGGGGCAACCCCCGGAAGCAATACAGGCTGTGGGATGAGCAGACTGAGACCAGCCCTGAAGGACTTGGTGGTGCTGGTGGATGAGAGGCTGGACATGACCCAGCCCTGTGCACTCACAGCCCAGAAAGCCAATCATCCCCTGGGCTGAGTCAAAAGCAGCGTGGCCAGCAGGATAAGGGAGGGGATTCTGCCCCTCTGCTCTGCTGAGACCCCACCAGGAGTGCTGCATCCAGCTCTGGGGTCCCCAGCACAGGAAGGACACAGGCCTGTTGGAGCAAGCCCAGATGAGAGGCACCAAGGTGATCAGAGGGATGGACCACCCCTCCTATGAGGAATCCTATGAGGATGGAGCACCCCTCCTACGAGGAGCACCCCTCCTATGAGAGAACTGGCATTATTCAGCCTGGAGAAGAGAAGAATTGTGGCCTTCCAGTATGCGAAGGGAGAATACAAGAAAAAGGAAGAGAGACTATTTACAAGAGCATGTAGGAACAGAACAAGAGGGAATGGCTTCAAACTGAGAGTAGGTTTAGATCAGATATTACGAAGAAATTCTTTTCTGTGAGGGTGGTCAGGCACTGGTACTAGTTCCCCAGAGAAGCTGTGGATGCCCCATCCCTGTAAGTCTTCAAGACCAGACTGGATGGAACTCTAAGCAACCTGGCCCAGTGGAATGTGTCCCTGCCCTGACAGAGGAGCTGGAACTAGACGACCTTTGAAGTTCCTTGCAACCCTGACCATTCCATGACAATTCTACGATGAAGTTGGGGTTTTTTTAGGAGACATGCCTAAGGCAGTTGTGCTTTATGGTCAATCCAATGTTATCACTGAGCAAGTGTCAATCCTGCCAGGCTTTTCAGGGAAAACAAGAGAGAAGGCATCCACTTCGCAAAGTGTTTGATGGTGTCAGACACTAAGGAGGACTCTTTACTCACATATGGGCAGCAAAACCCTAAGAAACAACTTTACCAGCAAAAGCACTGATAACTACAGTTTCAGTATTGAAATAGGTAGATTTTCTGTTCATAGCAGCTTTTGAATGACATTAATTTTAACTGACATTGCATAGTCAAGTTCCCAAATGCTTTTCTGACGTTGCCTTTGAAACTCTCAAAGCTGCAAAATCTTTTTTGAAGTAAAATCTTCACAACATAAGGCTTCTATGCTTAGCCTTGAAGTTTCAAGTTTCTACTCAAGTTTTCTACATCTTTTGTTAGTCCACTGATATTACTTTTTTCATCAACTCAGACCAACAAGACTAGGAAGAATCAGATGAAACTAGCAAGTGGAGAGATCAAAAGAAATGGAAATATTTTTTCCTCTATTGTCTAGTTTATGTGAAGATTATCTGACATTGGATACCAAGGATGCTAAAAGTCCGTATCTGTTGAATGGAATAAATGGAATTAAAAGACATTCTATTTTTTTAAGGTAACAAACTACAGAAGCTCAGAACATAAAGGGAAAGTATCTTGGTATGTTTGTTTACTGTTAACAAAACAAAGTTCTCATTTGACACAACATATCAAGTTTCCTCCTAAATTCAGAGAAAAATAAAAAGAGCACAGTGTTTTTGTGTTTTCCAGGAAAAATACAATTCTAAGATCTTGTGACAAAACAAAAATGCTCTAATTCTTCAAGATCCTTCAATTCAAACTCAAATCTGAATTGTATTCTTGGCCTGAAGTGGTTCTAAGTTAGTATTTTAAGCACCTCTAATATAAAACCAACAATGTTACACTGCTGCTTAGTGGAGACAGATCAATACAAAATGGTTACAGAGCAAAAATGGCCTATCCCAAGCAAACACAACACACGTAAAACTCGGGTCAAAAATCAATGATAGAAGTTACAGGAATCATTATGAAAAGACAACACTTAAAACTTTACATCAGCCAGAAATTACAGTACAAAATCATTGCAGCCTTACGTCTCCCCCACTATTGGTTTATTAAGAGGATTCTTGGAACTGCATACCAAATAATGCAATTACAGCACGAAAATCAAGGAATTGTGACTGAAAAGGCGCTATTAGAGGCCTATGCTCTAATGGTTCCTGAAAACAACAGGCAGATTCAGAAATCAGGAACAGTATCCTTTCAATATAGATCATTATTTTAGTTCTTTACTTCAGCTGGGAGTTGCATTCAATTGCACAGAATGGTAAAATACACTCACACTACTTGGAAAACTGCACTAAACACTACATGCCATGGGGTCAGGGGCTTTCCTGTTTGTAAGAATTACCAGCAATTCCATTACTTCCTTTAAAAAGCAACAGCTTCTAGGTTTCCGAAATGATTTAAGTGGAGTACAGCCATTTGTCCAAGATGCTGACTCCTCATGCGCTGAACAAACATCTGACCTGAGATAGCTCAAAGAGGTGAAATCATGAACATGGTGGACTGAACTTTATTTTACTTTGGATATTCACTGACAACTAGAACCTGACAAAACATACCATCAACAGTCTCCAGGATCCTGCCAAAATACACCACACACCTCACCCTGCCAGAAGACTGCCAATCTCTAAGTTAATGTAGAAAAACCTTAGAGCAGTTCTTGACCCTACTCTGCGCAGCTTCAGCACTGCTTTCTTGCTCTGGCATTCAAACCAATCCACCCACATTTGCAAGAACAACTCTGCAAGGTACCTGAGCAGTGCCTTCTCCTAAGAGAAACCACCTTTCTCTTTTCCAGGATTATTTACTTTCATAAATCAAGCAGCTGAAGAGATGTGCATTAATTGAGGCAAACCAAATAAGGAGGTTACAACAAGAACTCCATTACACTGGGACTTGGTTAAACTATTTACAGATAGCTGGGAACAGAAAGCAAAACCAACAGAAGAGTTAACCTCAGCATGGCTAAGCTTTACTTCTGCAAGTAACTGAATTTCAAGTCACCAGGTTCAGCACTACTAAATAGGTAGAACACCAACTGGGAAACCTGAAACTTTGAGATAGGAAAGGAGTTGCTTTCCCCAAAGGCTAACACTGAAATTTAGGGACCACAGGCTGCCTAGGCATTTAAAGCAAGGAATATGGAATATACAATTCTTGCTATGGGTATACCAAACTAGAAGTACCTCCTAGCGGAATTTCATGGTCACAGATTCCTTGGCTACAATAGCAGCATTCCTTAAGTCGATTTTGAAATAAAAGCCACAGGAGTGGAAGTTATCATTACAACCCATAATTTTAAGCTGTTCTGCACACTCACCTCTTTTCTGCTGAAGACTGAGAAAGAACTGTTTCCTAATTCTGACTTCTATCTTACGAGCACCAGATATTCCATATGAAATACAGAAGTGAGGGCATCACAGACATGGCAGGCCCTCTTCCCTCAAAAGATTTTTGTGTCCAATTAAAATGCTGTCTGGTTTCTGCAACAGAGAGAGCAAAAAGCTGCTCTCGGGGTAGACCACTACAAGTATCCATCTTTCAGAGAAAGAAACTTCCACAAGGATACTGTATGACACGTCTGAGAATTCCTTGTGATTTTTGGCATCCACTTAAGATGTGCTCTCTTACTTTCAACTTTTTTTCGTAACTCCATGGCCACTCTCATTTCTATTTCCAGTTTTTTCCTCATTTTGCTATGCTTAGGTAAACACATGGCACTATCACCAAATTAATCTACATTGTATTCTTGAAGAAGGGTTTCAATATTTGAATATTTAGCTCTCTTGTTATATATATACACCATGCAAACCTCCTAAGAGCTGACAGAGATCTCAGTGATAATAATATACTCCTTTAATTAAAAGAGAAAAATGTTGAATTAAAAAAACCCAAAACATTCTCTATGAAATAAACAATAGCTAACAAATGAAATGGGGAAAGCATGTGCCAAGGTCAGGCAAGTTATTTTTTTCCTGCTTGTCCTGAGTTATTAAAAACAAGTTATCTGTAATTATATTAATTTTTTTCTACCTACTCAAAACCACATTTCATTCTTACTTTTCTTTTTTTTAAATCTCTCTAGTAAATGAAAGGGACAGTAGAAAGATTGAAAATTTGCCATGAAAATTCTTTCAAAAAGTCATGTGGGTCAAGGGATCATAAATGACTAATGAAAATCGGCACTCTGTTACAACACACCATCACTGCACCAGAACAGGCTGTACGAGAATGTATGTGCTATTCAGAAACATGGACTGGTGCTAGGTTTGAAAGGCCCATTACTAAATAATGTACTAAAAACACACATACTGTACACAGAAAAAATGTACAACCACTTCACAACCGAGGCTTGAAATATACTTATGTGTTTTTCCTATTAGAGCTTTGCTTTTAAAACAATCTTTCTTCAAGTAGTTAAACATCAGTGAGTCACAAGGTAGGTGTCTGCACTGTGCCTCTACTAACACTGTCCTACCAGTGACCTCCAGTGTGACAGCTTGGGATTATTTACTAACAGAGATTTGGTACATTATCCAGCAGAAGAAATGGACTGAATGAAAGGCCAATATGGTGGGAATGGGTAATAACTACATGCTTGAGGCAAGATGGCAAGGAATTTGTCAGAGATTTGGATTTCTGTCTGATATTGGATTTCATTTGTGTTAAATGTCATAAACCTTAGTAAGACAGGACTATTCCATAAATAAATTTTAGCTGTAACTTCTTGCAACTAACGGTTATTAGGTAACTGTTCAAACCAGTTCTATTTGAGCAACAATTGAATCTAAATGAATAAAGAATTCAGATCATAAAACTACAATCCCCGGGTTTTGCTTGTTCGGATTATGGTGTCAAATTTGAGGTAGGACCAGGATTTTAGACCAAGATGAGTAACAAACATCAACTCATTTTTTCATTAAGACAGTTACTAACACAAGCAGAGTATTCACAGCCCTGCCATTCTGAAGACTGTGATGTTAATTTTAAAGCATCAGAAGTAATGGAACATTACAGCACAGCACAGATTTTCTACGAAAAAAACTAACATGCTTGTGATACTATGTTCCTCTTCCTTCTTAAGGCGCATTTCCCATCAGGGGCTTTCAGCTCAGTATCACAGGTCAAGTCAATGGTAACTGTACAGCAAAAAGCATCAAAATCAGACGAGGAAGGGGTCAAGATGCGAACACATCTGTCCCTCAGTGATGGTAAGCACGGGCTTACCCATCAAGCACAGGTCTTTCCTCTTCTCTTCAGCACACGGGTTATACCCAGCACTATTGCTCAGCAAATACAACTTGTGGCAAACACTACGGGAAACCGCAGACAAGATACTCGCTGCTACAGCGCGGGGTGCATTCCAGAGGGCACGGCCGCGCCAGGGCTCGAGCTTCCCCTCTCCCCACCCCAACCTATTTCCCTGCAGTGACCCCTCAGCGCTAGCAGAAAGCTGTGGCACAGCCTAGCTCCCCCGGCTCTGCCTGGGGTATCTGTGTTGTGTCTGCGGCGCAGGCCCCATGTGACAGACACAGATACAGACGCACAGACAAGACAGACAGAAGCACGCACAGGTGCGGGGAGGGGCGGGTGACCTGGACACGCGCACACCTGGCGCGCACCCGCGGCGCCTCGCGGGGCGAGCGGGGGCGCGCACAGGCGCGCGCACAGAGGTCTGTCCCCGTGTCCCCCCGCCGCCCTCCCGCGCGCGGGCAACCGAGGCCCCCACGCGCCGGTTACATAACGCCGCGCGCCCTTCCCCTTTCCCTTCCCTTCCCCCCGTTCCCGCGCCGCCAAGAGAACGGGAAAGGCCCAGGCCGCGGGCCCAGGGAGGGGCTGCGAGGCAGGGCAGCGGCTGCGGGCCCTGCGTCTGCCTCCGGCTCCCCCTCCCTTCCTCCCGCCCTTCCTTCTCCCCGTCCTCGAGCCACCCCCCGCATGTCCCCCCCG